>VWZG01006450.1:2407228-2440874 GCA_013396735.1 Grallaria varia
CTGGGACGGGGGCTGCCGGCGTTAGTGCGTGTGGGGCTGGGGGCGCGCGCTGCGGAGGTTGTGTCTGGGCAGGGCGCGCTGGTAGCAGGGGAAACACTGCGGCTGGGTAGGGGGGCAGGGGCATCTTTGGGGAGACACTGGGCAGGGAAAGGGCGGAGTGCGGCACTGGGGAGGTGAGGGGACAGCGGGGACCGAGGGAGTTGGAGCATGGGGGCACACGGGGCTTGGGGAGGGGAGATGAGTCGCTGGGACAGGACATGGGAAGGAGATCCTGGCCGCGGCTCAGCACCCCGGGGGACAAGTGGGGGCGGCAGGGGAGAACCCCCTTCTCAGGGTAGGCTCTTGTGTCCCGGGCTGCCTGCCCTGGAGCGTCCTGCGAGAATGCACTGCCTCTGGACGTGCCTCTGGACGTACCTCTTGGCCCCCTGTCCCCACTGCTGGCTGCACCCTGCCTGTACCCTGCACCCACAAACCCCAGCCCCACAGCTCCCGGCTGCTGCCCTGGGGTGTCCCCAGGGGCCAGCGCTCCTGGGCTTTGCCTGAGCCCCGGGGCAGGCAGGGACAGCAAAGCGCCTCTTACCCACCTCGCCCCAGCCCACCATCTGCTGGCACATCCCTTCACCAGCTGCTGAAATAGGTCACTCCCAGGGAGTGTGGGGTCACCCGAGTTGCTTAGGCCCCCTTTCCAAAGCCAGCGCCCACTCCAAGGCCAAAGGGCTCACTCACCCTGCGCCAGGTACTCCTCAAAGAGCATGGCTGTGTCCCCCACCAGCTCCAGTGGACCCCTGCAGGTGTCCCCCGGCCTCTGCCTCGCTCGCACCACCCTGTACTTTGCACGGGGCGGCCACACTCTGCTCCGAGCCGCCCTTATCTCCGGGCTGTGCCGCAGACGGCGGCTCCGTGGCACAACGCAGGGTCCCTGGTGACCTACAGCTGCTGTGGGCTCCCTGCGCTGGGCACTGCGAGTTGAAACTCCCCCATTTGGAGTTTAATGAGCTCCCATGGTGGACCTGGCCTGAAACGTGATCTTGCTGCACCTCTGGGGAAAGGGAACACAAACTGGGAGTCTGAAGGGGTGCAGAACCAGGATAAACCCCAACAAGTCGCATTTGATGCCATAAATTTATTGTGCACGCTCACCAACTCTGGTTTCAAGGCTCAGCCAAGCTTTGTGGAGGATTTTGTGTGCTGCAGTCACGCAGAGAGAAGCAGCACACAGGAAAAGCTGCCTGGCTGGATGCAATCCCTTTGGAGACATCCCAGCAGTGGGTGAGCGAGGAGCAAAGCCAGGCACAGAAATCCCTGTGGTCCCTGGGGCTGGGACCTGGCTGTGCTCCAGCACTGGTCTGGGCAAAGGCAAATCCAGCTGTGTCTTCTCCAGTGGTGCCGAGTTATTAAACCAAATCCTCCTGTGGCTGCTGCTTGTGCCATAAGCACCAGGACCGGGGGATGAGATGCTGTGTCCACAGTCCCCTGCAGGCACACCAATGTCACTCCACACTTCCCTCTGTCCGTGCCCCCCAGCAGCCCTGCTGCCCTCTCCAGCCTTGCCTGGGAAGCCACATGCCAGCCAGGAGGCTTCATCTCCTTCGCCCGAGGCGGGCCATCAGCTCAGCATTTGCAGCTGCCTTGGCCTGTAGCTCCTTCTCTCTGGCCAGGTCGAGCAGGATTTTCAGTAAGTGTGTGTGGACATCAAGTGACAAGAAGACCCTCCTCTTTTTCCCGGGAGCAGGTCTCTTGGTGGCTGGGCTCATCGGCCAGGGTGCTGCTTTCCTTACTGACCTCTCTAGTGGTGGCAGTCTGGCTTTGTCTGGATGAGAGTCTTCTCCAAAGCCATGGTCACTTCTCATTTTGGGGAGACCGGGCAGCATCATGTTAGTGTTGGTTCCCTGAGCCATCAGTTTCCCTCCATACCCGGCTCGGGGGGCTGGTGGGAGCTGCTCATGGTTTGGTCCCTTCCAGGCTCTCACTGGTGCCCCGAGGACCACCAGGAGGGTGAGCAGCATCCTGCCTCGCAGCGTGGTCGGGAGTGCCTGTGAGGAGCACACGGTTGAGCATCACTCCCCATCACACTGCCGTGGCCCCACAGCCCCCTGGACAGGACCTGTCCTCACGAGGGTGCCACACATAGACCCTCCCTGCTCCCCATGCCAATTGTGGGTGGTTCAGCTCTCTTTCAGGAACCCTTCATTTCCCCTGATTTTATAACCATATGATTTTATAATCATAACCCTGATTTTAAGCTTTTTGATTGAGGTAGGGAGTTTTGGGGGAGGCTGAAGGGGACGTGGGAATCAAATCAGCTGGGTGTTCCTGTTTTGTCCCACAGCCCCTGGCCAGACACCGGCTGTCACCTCCATGTCACGCTCTCCAGCCCTTTGTCACCCAGGGTAGGGAACAAACCTTCTCAGGAAGGTGACTGCCGGGGGACTGTGGCTGCTCCCCAAGCCATTGCTGCCCTTTGGCCAGGGAAATGTGATATGCCAGGGTCTTGGGGCCAGGCGGACTGTGGGGCTTTCTTCCTCCCACACCCTCCCTGTTCGATGGCATCCCTCACAGGGTTTCTGGGCTCTCTGTGGCAACAGCCAAGACCCTTAGGAGGGACATGAGCCAGTTGGCCTAAAGTACACAGCAGGTTGGTGGCAGTGGGGTGACAAGGGCATGAGTTGTGCTGAGCCTCAGCAACTTCCTCCACCCCATCCCTCACCCTGGTCCCAAGGAGGACCCCTGGAGGGTTGCAGGATGCTGTGCCACACAGGGTGGGGATCAGAGCAAGTGCAGGGGCACTGCTGCACAAATCCTGCTGTATGGCTGCCTCTGCCTCAAATCAGTCATCCAGTTGGGTTTGTCCAGCTGGAAGGACAGAATTGAAAGGCATCCAGCCTCCTGTAACCTGTCTCCTGGATGAAAACCTTTGGAAAGTACCAGAGGCAGTTTAACTCACTGGGAAGTGGGCAATGAAAAGCACCCAAACCCCTGCAACCCATTGCCCAGCTAAAAGCCCCTGAAAAGCACCACTGAGGGCGCAGCCTCACCATTTCCAGCAGGTCCTCGTCTCCCTGGTGTTCAGGCAATGCTCCCACAGTGCAGGGACCACAAGCTGGAGATTTGCCCTTCTCCCTGCCAAGCCCTGGCTCTTATCCTGTCCCGGATCCACCTCTGACCCGCAGAGGGGGTGACGGTGACTGGGGGGGGGGGGGGGGGGGGGGGGGAATGTTATTAATACATTTTGCCTAATAGCAGATGAAATCATCTCGGGATGTGGGTGGGCGTGTACCCCCTTGCAGCTCCATGAGCTGAGTTAGGAGGAGATTTTGGGAACCTGGGGCAGCTCAGTTGTAATTGTTTCATGTCTGCCTTGTGAGATGTTTTTTCTCCTACTAATTAGGCCTTCTTGCTCCTGTCAGCCTTGGTAAACACTTAAGGAAGGGAGAAAATATACATATTGGCACTGACCAGTGGCCATGGTGTTGGCTGTGAGTGCCAGCCCTCTGGTCATTGTGTCTCATGAGGCTCCTGGATATCTCCTGGTACTGGTCCAATGCTGTGTCCTGACAGATTTCCTGGCCCTGGCCAGCTGGGGGACATATCTGGAGAAATGTCACCTCTCTGCTGTGCCAATGATTTTGCAGCCCGCCTTCACCCCATCTAACTAGGAGGCCACTGGTTTGCAGCCCACCTGCACCAGTCCAGCCTGGCCCAGCCCCTCTACCAGCTGCCTGTAGGCATTGCTGTGGGATGAGCCCCACATGGAAGGATTTTTCCCCAAAGTTCCCCCCTTTATGGACTATGGGAGCATCCCAGGGCTCTCAGGCCAGGCAGGAATCTGGATGAGTTGGTGAGTGCTCAGCCCAGAGGGCTGGCCAGGGTGAGGAGCCAGGGTGCCCTGGGTTCAGACTACTGGGGGTCTGCCCACCCCCATGGCCACAGGGTGACCAGTCCTCTGCCACCCTCCCCAGCAGTGGCAGGGAGTGGAAATAATGCTGGCTCTGTTCCTCCTCCTGGGGACAGGCAGGAACTCACACCCAGCAGCCAAAATTAGCTGGTGCCAGTGATTCACACAGCGCATCATGCAGCACCACAGACCCACGTGCCAACACGTCAGAGCCTGGACAGGGGGTCATGGCCTGGCTTGCATCAGCTGGGCATGTGCTGGGCACAGGCATGGGGCACTGGGTTCCCTCAGAGGGGTGAGGAACCTCAGCCAGCACTGCCAGTAGTGGGCAGCTGGAAAGGGCAACCCAGCTGGGGTGGGCAGGGGACATGCCTGACTCAGGAGCTGTTCCCAAACTCCACAAGCAGCTCCAGTGGCATGACAAGAAGCGTGACATCTTCCTGTGAGCACAGCTTTAATATCACTCCCCCCCCACCCCCCACATTGGTACACATATACATTCACTGTATACAGATATACACAGAGAGCAGCGGTACGTGTGGGGGCCACAAAGCCCCCCAGCAGCCCCCCAGGCCCTGTAGCAGTGAGAGGCACATCCCTGTCAGCCCTGGGGTTGGGGGGAGGCAGGGGCTGCTACCCCAGGAGCCAACATTGCTTTCACAAAGCCTTTGAGAGTAAGCGTGGGCGAGCAGGAACCTCTTTTAACATAGCACCATTCTCAGGGTTTCCCTGATGGGCCAGGGGTGCAGGTGAGTACCCCCTGGAATACAGACAGATGTGCTGCTGGCAGGCATGTGAACTGGAGAAAGCCTCCAGTCTTCCCACAAGTCATTGCCAAACCATCGCAGCCACAAAAGGGGAACTGGGGCCTAGTTGAGGTTAAGGTGAAATTTATTCAGATGGGGCTGGTTGCAGGGTGGGGGTGAGGGATGCTGTGCAGGGAGGCACTGCCTACCCAGGGATGCAGGCAGCTCTCCCAGCAGAGAGGGGAGACCAACCCTGGCACGTCCCAGCTCTGCTTCTGGGCTGCCGGAGAGGGAGGACAGGGATAAGAACTATCCTATTGGCAGCAAATAATTTAAAAATCAAACCAGGAACAGCCCAGGAAACCTCCATGTGGTAAAGGGGGTTCAAAGCCTTGGTGGGAGGTAGTTTTCCCATTTGATATAAATCTCACCTTAATGAAAACAAAACTGGTATGAAATGAAAAACCCATGAGCAGCATAAAGACACATTAGAAATAGCACCAGGTTCCTGCCGGGGTCTGGTGGGTACGTGGTCCCTGCCAGCGTGGGCAGCCCAGCCCCGGCTGGGGTGGCAGCCAGGTCCCACTTCCAGGCAGCCCTGCCTGCTGGGACACTGCCCACACCTACACCTTGGGCTGCCCTCCCATCTCGCCACCAGCAACATCACGGGCATCTGCGGAGAGAGGCAAGGCGGTGTCAGAGCTGAGGTGGGAGACCAGCACCGTGCCCCCAGCTCTGCACTGCTGAGCCCACAGCATCAGGTGGGGATGCTGCCAGACCTGCCACCCCATGCCCACCTGCCCCTGGGCGCTGCCTGCAGTGCAGCTCGCACTCCTCCTTGCTGTCAAAGCGGTTGAGGTTGCCCTGGCAGCCGCTGTAGACGAAGGGCCGGCACTCAGTGACTCTTTGGTTGTAGTACCACCGCAGGGTGTAGCTCTGGCAGTGCCCCTCGTCCAGTGGCAGGCGGCAGGGCTCAGCTGCAGGGGCAAACAGTGATGGTGAGGGCAGGCAGGAGGAAGGGTTGTGGAGGGACCCTCTGGATGCTACTGCCACTGGGGCTTCCCTGGTCTCCTGGAGCATTTGGGATCCCCTCCTGCAGATCATAACCACAAGCACAGGAAAGCTGCCAGGGGCAGCAGGTCCCACAAGCCCAGCAAAGCACCCATCACTGCTGGTGATGGCTTCAGTAAGGGGAGTAGAGCGCGAGGTCTGCATGGTGTGTGCAGCACTGTGCTGTGATAGGGAAGGCACAACCCACCCAGGTACCAGTGAAAGGGGTGCAAATCCTAAATCCCCACAGCCGGAGGGCACAGGGACCTGTTGCCAGGCAAAATCCTGGGGCAGCCCACCAGTCACCCCCAGGGGCTCCATCCTCCGTGTTAGGGAAGCTCACCTTCCACTGCAGGCTGCTCCAAGCTGTCCATCTCCGGGACCTCATCATAGTCGTCTTCCTCCCCATACATGTCATACTCGAGGTCGTCGGTGTCGAGCATGATCTCCCTGTCGTGCCCTGGGAGACAGCACCAGGCATGAGCAGGCCTTGCCACACTCATGGAGCAGGGGAAAAGGGGCACAGGGACTAAAAGCAGAGGGACGACAGACCCTGCTCCTCTTCAGTGTGTGACAACTTGAGCACAGGGACTGTGTGAGCGCTGCCAGCAGGGAACGGCGGGGTGGGGAAGAGCTCTGTCAAAGGGAAGGACGTGGCACAGGCATGAGGGAGGAGGGAAGGGAGTCTGGGGTGCTTTCCCCTTACTTCCCAGGGGAAACCCACACCAATCAGGCACAGAGCAGTCCAGCACTGCTACAGCCTGACAGGACAACAGGTAAGGGACCTGGAAAAACCCCCTCCTCTCTCTACACCACAGACCAGGGCTGCCAGAGACTTCTGGAAGAGGGACAAGTAGGAGAGGCCCAGGGAGACAGCACCGACTTGGAGCCCAGCAGGATGGGGATGGGGAGGGCGCAGGCAGGCACACACACCCATGGGACCAGATCTGGTAGGTACTCTGGGCTCTCCATCACCTGTTTGGCCATGTTTCCTCTCCTGGCGGACGATTCTTCCTCCTCCCTGGGCAGAGCGGAAGCTGCTCCTGGCCTGAGCCCCCCAGCCTCCTTGGAGAGAAAGCACCCACCTCATCCCTGCCCACTCCTTGTCTCCATCCCTCCAATCCCACTCCTTCAGCCCACCCTCCCCTCCAGCACTCCTGACCCTTGCAAGACCCCTGACCCAGCTCTGACACCCAAGCATGGATGGGGTGCAGTCCCCATGGTCCCTTCTCAAATTGGGCAGACCCTGGCTACACCCAGACCCCATTGATACCATCCAGAGCCGGCTGCCCCTGGGGGTCCCTGCTGGACAATCACTCCTGCCACACACCATCTCTTCTCCCTGTGCACAGTCCCACATGGATGCTGACCCTGACTGAGGGTGTCCTGGAGGGCTCCAACCACCTCCAGCTCCCCAAAACTGGTGGCACACCTGGGTGCCAGGACCCCTTCAGTGCCACATGTGTGGAGCAGGGGGGTAGAAAGGAAGAACTGCAACCTGAGTGCTCACGTGAATCCAGGTGCCGTGGGAAGTGGCCGCCGCAGGCTGTGGGAGAGACAGGGCAGGGGTCAGGTGTCACAGGGCCAGACCCCCCACCCCAGGGCAGCAGAGGGGGGATGCTCACCGCAGTGCTGGCTCATCTCCTGCCTGACGAAGGCACGGATCTCCTCCTCCTGCCGGGCACATAGAAGGGCAAAGGTCCCATGTTGCAATGGGGGATGGTGCAATTAAAAAGGAGGAAAAACCCTTTTGCCAGGCCCCAGCAGAGCCCAGAGGTGGGGAAAGCCCCTCCGTCACTGGCAGTAGGATGGATCCAGCACCCCTTCCCATCCCAGTGACCTGAGTGCCATGAGCCATGCTGGCTCCCTCCTGGCTCCTTACCGTCATGCCTGGCTCCCCCTTCTCCCCTCGGAGCCCATGGGTGCCGGGACTTCCCTAGGGACAGCAGAAAGGAGGTGGGAGGCTGGCCCTGGCTGGAGCTCCACCAGGCAGGGCCAGGAACCTGCTCACCCACCTGCTCTCCTCTCTCTCCGGGGATGCCAGGAATGCCACGTATACCTGGCACTGACTGTCCAGGGGGGCCTCTCTCTCCCTGCAAAGGACACATGCTCAGGATCTGGCTGGTGGTGCCAGAGTCTCTCTGCTCTCCTCAGCACCAGGGATGTGCTACTTTCCCCATCCCTGCACCCCAGGGACACCTGTGCAGGTTGGGATGGTTATGGGTCCAGCTCAACTCAAGGACAAGCAGGGTCCCAAACCCCTCAGGCTCCCATCCACTGGGCAGGAGGACACAAGGGAAGACCCCAAAGCCAGTGAGCTGGCAGGGCAGGACAGAGCTGGAATATAACTTCAGATGTCACCAATCCCTCACCCGCTCAGAGGACCAGGCCCTCCCATCCTCATAGCCCCTGGAGGGGGCTCAGCCACCTATGATGAGAACTCACCTTCTGGCCCTGCATGCCCTCAGGACCTCGTGGGCCAATGCTCCCTGGGGGTCCAGGTGGTCCAGGAGCACCATCACTACCCCGGGGACCGGGGCCACCAATAATGCCAGGGGCACCCTGCAGGAAAGCAGAGGGTGAGGCCAGGGGTGTCAGAGCTCCTGACCCCAGAGCAGGTGCCATGGGCATCCTCTGACCCCGCAGCTGGGCATCCCTGAAGCATCAGCACTGGTGCCTTCTTGTAAAGAGTGGAGAATTGTCACTCATAGTTAAGTGACATAACTTAGAGCAGCACCGAGTGACTCTTTTGGGAGCATCAGGCTCTGATGTGCTTCTGATCCAGGCTGTATCCGGGTACAAGCAATGGGGTGCAATGCATCTCATCTCTTTCCAGCCCACTCACCCGGTCTCCTTTCTCCCCCTGATCTCCTTTGGCTCCCTGCTGCCCATCAAATCCCCGGTCGCCCTGCAAAGAGGAAGGGACATGCAACAGGGGACAGGCATCAGGGAATAGGCAGTGAGGGGCTGAAGTGCCAGCACAGCTTTTCCTGGCACTGCTCTGACCTACCTTGGGTCCCATGAGTCCTTCCTTCCCGGGGATGCCTGGTGGTCCCGACAGACCCAGCTCTCCCTGTGGGACAGAGCAGATGTCCAGCAGCCACCAGCTATGTGCTCCCGACCCATCCTGGTGTCAGGGTGGTACTTACTGGCTCGCCTTTCCTCCCGGACAGCCCCGAGCGGCCTGGGATCCCTGGGTCCCCCTACAGAGGGCAGGAGAAAGGCAAGACAGTCAGTCCTGCACCCCTCAATGCTCACCCCAGAGCCACGGGCAGAGGAGGGGACCCCATGACCCTATTGCAGGGCCAAGGTCCAACCTCAGCCATCTCCCTGCTGGCTGGTGGAGGGGATCCAAAGGGCCACAGCCTCCAGGCAACATCCAGGCTCCTGCAGCACCCTGTGGGCACCCACTCACCTTCTCGCCCTTCTCCCCATTGAGGCCACAGGCACCTTTCATTCCCCGTTCACCCTGTGAGGATGAGGAGGGGAGTCAGAGCCATGCCAGGCCAGCATTGGTCCTGGCCAGAAGAGCACCAGCAGCCAGAGAGGCCAACCTACCTTGAGGCCACGCATGCCCAGGGGTCCCATGTCCCCCTTCTCTCCCCGGGCTCCAGGGATCCCATCACGGCCAGGCTGACCCTGTGGGAGAGCACACAGCATGACAGGGCTCTGCTCCTGCCCCACAGCAGGGTGGCAGCAGCACCAAGACACAGCTCCTCACCGGCTCACCAGGCTCTCCCAGCGCTCCAGCCTCTCCCTAGGGAAGGCAAAGGCATCTGTCAGGGTAGGCAAAGGGGATGGTGCCACCAGCATCCCCCAGCAGTGCGGGGTGCCCAGCTCCTTACCTTCTGCCCGCCAGGGCCACGTGTCCCAGGGAAGCCTGTAGAGCCCTTCTCGCCTTGCTCGCCCCTCATCCCCTGCAAGCAAAACCCCAGATCAACACAGAGCAGGAGAGAAAGCTCTGGCACTGCATGGCCTCAGCACAGCCATGGTCACCTCTGAGGCTGGATGCATCATGTCAGGGTGTCCACAAGCACCAGCCCATGGGGCACAGGGATGCCATCATGTCCTGCTCCCTGTGTTCATTACGCTGTCAACAGCCCTCCATGGTCCCCAACCCAACTGCGCCCAGCCCTGCACAAGCCTCCCCAGCCCTGTACCTTCTCTCCAGGCATGCCTTGCTCCCCCTTGTCTCCCTTGTCCCCTTCTGTGCCCTTCAGGCCACGGTCTCCCTGCAAAGGGGGAAACACAGGGAAGGGTCAGGGGATGGGAAGAGAAGACACACATCAGGGTGGGGACTACAGACCACCCCAGAGGCAGGGACATGGGAGTCCACAGCATGGCTGAAGGAGAGAAAACATTCTCTGCAAGGGAGGGTCCCTCAGCAGAAAGAAGCTCCTTCAATTCTCCCAGAGGGATGGGGAGGATGGGGACAGGGAGGATAGGGACAGCTCTTACCGGCTCCCCTTTGCTGCCCCGAGCTCCAGGCGGCCCCTCCACCACCACAGTATCACCCTGTACACCCAAAGGAGAGAGGGAGGTGGGGGTGAGCTGGGGAGCCAGGGCTCCTGTCTGCCCTCCCGCTGCCCCCTGCCCCGGGGACTCACCTTGTCTCCTTTGGGTCCTGGGGCCCCAAGGTCCCCCTGTGAGGAAGGTGAGATGCTGCAAGGATGCACAGTGGGGAACAGGCAGCACCTCCCTGGAGACCCCAATCTCTGGAGGTGCATCATTCTCCCCCATGGCTCCCCAGTCCACAGATCCCCTTACCTTGTCCCCACGCTCCCCCCGGGTCCCAGGCAAGCCCTGTGAGAGAGAGGGGTGGTCAGGAAGGAGCCTGCATCAGGGTGCAGTTGGGGCAGGGGGGTACTTACTGCTGGCCCACGATCCCCTTCTGGCCCTGGGCGCCCATCTTCACCCTGTGAGAAGGAAGGGATGAGAGAAGGGGGTTTGGAATGGGGGCACTGCAGCATCACCCCACCCCAGGAACAGATGTGGCTTTGGCTCAGAGTCCCCTCAGGGCTGGCAATGTGGGATTTCCTGTCCCTGTCTGTGGGGACATGGGGGACTGTGGCAGTACCTACCCGTGGCCCTGGGTCTCCACGCTCGCCTCTGGCTCCTGGCAACCCGGTCCCTGGAGTGCCCTGACAGGGGAAGGCAAGAGCTTAGCCCTGTCCTTGCTGCCCACAGCTCCTCCCAGCCCTGCCAGGTACCCCCCATGCCAGGGGACACCCCACAGTCCCCACTGCCTCCCCGGGTGCCTGGCGCATGTTCAGGCTCCCAAGTGCCACCATCCAGAGTGGGCTTAGGACTCTCAAGGGGGAGGTGGCTGCAGGGACATCCCACAAGAGAAGCAGCCTCACACCCATCATGCTATAGGGCTGCCCCTTGTCCTACCTTGTCACCCTTCAGGCCAGGGGCCCCTTGTATGCCCTAAAAGAAAGGAGAAGGGTGAGCAAGCCACAGGAGGAAGACAATGCCAGGTGCCCTGCAAAGCATCCCTGAGACTCCCACAGCAGTTCCCATCCCACTACCAGAGACCCTGACAACCCCCAGCCTCAGGGGCTGGGGAGGTGCACAGTGGGTCCTGTCTGAGCCAGCAGGGCAGCCAGGGCAGAGCCTACACCCCCAGGATTGCTGTGGCACCATACTCACAGCTGGCCCTGGGGGCCCCACAGGTCCTGGTGGTCCAGAGGTGCCATCTCTGCCTGGAAAGCCGATCAAACCCTGGCAGGGAAAAAACAGTGAGTGGGCAGAGACTGTGGCTGGGAGGCAGTGGAGCTTGCAGAGACCTTGCTGACATTGCCCAAGGGTCCAGGGTCACCAGGACCAGCGGCACCAGGTTCTGGTTGTAGCCTTTACCCTCTCTCCTGGGGGACCTGGAGGGCCAGGCTGCCCGTTGTCTCCTCTCAGGCCTGGCTGTCCTGGTGTCCCAGCAATGCCTGCTAAGCCTGGAGGTCCTGGTAATCCTGGCAAGCCGATGTCCCCCTGAAGCAGGGAGGAAAAAGATGGGCCCACAAAAACAGTCCCCGAGGACTGTTCTTTTCCTTTGGCCAGCCAAGCTAGGGCAGCACCCGGGCACTGGGGACGTGATGAGAGCCAGGGTGACATAGGGACAGGAGTTACCTTCAAACCCGGAGGTCCATCCTGTCCTGGTGGTCCCCGCACACCAACACCTGGTGATCCCTGTGTGGTGGCAGAGAGTGAGAGGCATAGCCCCTGGCTGCTGGGCACAGGGATGCCAGAGGCACTGTGCCACCCAGAGTGTCCCCCCAGGGCTGGGGAGCCCCTCTGCGATCAGGGAACACATACCTTCTCCCCTTTGGCTCCAGAGGACCCCTTGGCTCCCTGTGAAGACACCAAGCCCCCAGGAGGACTGGGCAGTAGGTGACAAGGGCACAGATCCCACACTCTGACAGCAGCCACAGCCCCCAGTATCCACCCACAACAACCACCCCCATCCTCCACACGCCTCCTACTCACATCTTCCCCAGGATCTCCCGGCTCCCCGAATCCTCCTGGCTCCCCCTGGCAGGAGAAAACAAGGAAAAAGCAGACGTATGGGATGGCACATTAGGGGAGCAGCTGCAGCTGGATCCCCATGCTATGGTCAAGCAGCCAGGAAGTCCAAGGCTACCATGGTCCCTTCCCCACCCCTCTCCAGGGCAGCACCCACCTTCTCGCCCTTGGGGCCTGGCAAACCTCGGTCACCCTTGGAGCCCTGTGGGGGGAGAGCAGTGTTAGGGGAGGGGGCGGCCACAGGGCTGGCTTGTCCTCCAGAAGGCAGGGATTGGGGGTGGAGGGGATGAATTTAATGGGGGGGACAAGTTTAAAGGGGGGAAAAAGTTGATGGGGTGACAAGGTTTATGGGGCCAACTTACAGGCTCTCCTAGAACACCCTCCAGCAGCGCTGGCTCTCCCTGCAGGGACACACAAGTGATCAGATATGCCCACAGTGGATGCCAGCGCTCTGCAGGCCCCTGCCCGCCCCAGTCCTGGGTGCTTTTGCAGCACCAAGGGATGGGGAGTCCCCCACCACTCACCCTGGCTCCTTACCTTCTCACCTTTGGCGCCAGGGGGGCCAGCGACGGCCTGGGGCACAGACAGAGAGAGCCCTGGTGAGCAGGGCTGCATGGGGATGCTCCCCCTCATCCAGTCCAGAACACCAGGCAAGGCAGCTCTGCACTCACCTGCCCTGGGGCTCCAGCATCCCCTCGTTCTCCCTTAGGGCCGGCAGGGCCTGAGGGTCCCGGTACGCCCTGGCACAAGTGGCACAGCCCTCAGCCTCAGCTGCAGACACCCCAGGCTGAGCCACATGGGGCTCCCACTGGGGTGGGACAGGGTGAGCAGACACATACCATCTTCCCAGGCATCCCTGCCTCTCCGTCCTTCCCTGGCACACCATCCCTGCCCGGCACACCCGGCTTCCCGCTCTCCCCCTGCAGACAGTAAGTGTGGGGCCGGGCTGTGGGGGTCTCACAGCCCCCCAGGCAGACCTGAGCACCCACAGTGATGACAGTCAGGTGGAAGGGTGGACAACACACTCACCACTTGTCCTGGCAGCCCAGGGACACCCGGTGGCCCCTGCAATGGAGACACGAGCAGAAATTAAGCAGCATCCCAGGCATCAGAAATGGCCAAGGGGCAGGTTTGGGCCTTGTAAATACCTACCCCTGGGCCGGGGGGACCGGGGGGGCCTGGCAGCCCCACGCTGCCCTGGGCACCAGGCAAGCCCTGCAATGGAAACAGCCACATCAGAGAGGATGGCACAGCCAGGACTTTGGCTGCCCCTGTGGGAAGGTGTGTTGTGGTGGGACTGGCTTATTTTGGGGAAGCTGGGCAGCTTTAGAGAGGCCAGGTGGGTGCTAGTAGGGATGATGCCAGTACTTACACGGATGCCGGAGCCAGGTTCCCCTGGATCACCCTGCAAAGAATGTGCTTGCATCAGCCCAGCTGCCCCAACCCACCAGATGCTGCAGTCACAGCTGCATCTCCACACTCGGATCCAGGAAGGGCATCAGCCCAAAATGTCCCTTCCTCCAGCCCAAAACGTCTCAAAATGTGTCCCTCCCTCCAGTCCCCAAATCTGGCAAGGCACCATTTCCCTCTGCCAGGTTGGACATGGCAATGCTGATGCAGATGCTGATGCCAGTGCCCTACCTTGGTCCCAGCTGGGCCCTGGATCCCTGGTGGGCCAGTGCTGCCCTGCAGAGAACATGGGGACATTATTGGGGTGATGCTTGCTGGTGGCACAGGACAGAGAGGGGACAGTGGGGCTGCTCAGTCCCAGTACTGCCACCCCACTCCTGCTCCATGGGGGAACGTCCAGTCTGGCTGATGTCCCCCTTGCATGACAGTCCCCTGCACATGGTGCAGGGTGGCACCTTACCGGAGGTCCTGGGGGTCCTGGTTCTCCCTGGTTGCCCTGTGGGAGGAAGAGATGGGGTCAATATAGAGATGGGTTTCCCTCAGCGGGAGCATGGGAGAGGACACCCAGCCAATGCCAGTGGCTCTGGTAAGCACCCACACCAAGTAAGACAACCTTAAATGGCTCCTGCAAAGATGCAGGGGGCCAAGCACCCACCCCAGCAGCAGGGTGACCTCACAGCTTCACCAGGAGCTCATGGCCAGGAGCCCCCAGGTGTGCGCTGAGATCAGAGGCACAGGGACATGGGGGACACATGGAAACCTACCGGACGTCCCAGCACGCCGGGGAAGCCTGGCAAGCCCTGCAAAGAACCACACCGGAGTCAGCAGGCAGGCAAGAACCCACCACTCCCACAGAGCCCTGCCTCTCCTTCAGAGATGCTCCCCATTCCCGGTGTGTGGCACCCAGCCAGGGTACTTATGGGGGTAGGGGTGGGCGGAAAGGAGGTGAATGAGGCAGGAATGCTCCTGCTGGTGTTGGTGGTGGTTGGTGTGGGACCACAGGACCCCATCCCAGTCTTTATCCCCCTCCCGTGACCCCACTCACCGGTTTCCCCTCGGGGCCAGCCAACCCTCTCTCACCAGGGAGACCCTGGAGCAAAAGATGGAAATTGGGATGGGGTCAATGCTAGGCAGGGGTCTGGGGTCTGTGTCAGGCAGGGGAACAGTGCAGTACTCACGGGGGCACCATCCCTGCCCTTCTCTCCGGGATCCCCTCGCTCGCCCCGCGGGCCACCTTCGCCCTGGAGTGGGGACAGGCACAGAGTCACAGGACAAGCAGGGACCTTCCCATGATGTGCCAGGGTCTGCTGACACCTAAAGAGGGGAGCCCCCAGCACTGCCCCCACGCAAGGCTTTGCTCCATGGGGCTGCTGTTTTGGCAATGAGAGATTTATGACCTCAGACCTTATCTCCTTTGGGTCCCCGCTCGCCCTCAGCTCCTGGCTCGCCCTGTGTCAGGAAAAAGACAGATGCCATCAGCCCCTGCTGCCCCTCTCCTCCACCACCATCCTCAGCCCAGCTCAACATGTTGCCCTGGCTTGATGGCCTTGGCTGCCCCTCTCCTCTCTGCCCAGCCACACACCTTCACTCCCTTGGGTCCGACAGGGCCGCGCTCGCCTGGGAAGCCCATCAGGCTGCCCTCCACCACATCCGCCTGTGGGCAGGGAATAGTCAGGGCCAGCACCCAGGGGACCCCAGGAAGGTCCCCTTGTGGGCACAGCCCTCCCCAAGTTCCTGTGCCAAGGGATTGGATGTGACCATCCATCCCCAGAGGTGCAGGCTGGCACCCTGAGGATGGTCCCCAGCAGCAGCCATCACCTACCTTGGGCCCTGGGAGTCCTGGGGGTCCGGGCAAGCCATCCCTGCCCTGGGAAGGTAGAGCAATAGGTTGAGCATCAAAGGGACAGCAGGGCATGGGGGAGCAGAGCCATCCTGGTATGGTCACTCCTGGCCTCCGTATGGCATCTGCTTGCCCACTAAAGAGCCCTGTGTCCCCTCAAGGGGGGCACAACACAAGGCAGGATGGAGGAGACTGTGTCCCCATCCCAGCTCACCTGCTCACCTCGGTCACCCTTCTCGCCCCGGTCACCCTGTGAAAACAGTGTGATGGCTATCACAGAGCAGTCCCCAAACCCCTGGACCAGGTCCCCCAGCCTTCACCTCACCCCTCCACACACACTCACCTTCTCACCGGACCTGCCGGGTTCCCCCAGCTCCCCAGCCCGGCCTGGCACCCCAGGAATGCCTGGCTTGCCAGGCTCCCCAGGCTGCCCGGGCGGGCCCTCGGGACCCCGCTCACCCACAGCCCGGCCCATGGGGCCCTGGGGCCCGGGGGTGCCTGGGTCCCCCTTGTCACCTTTGGGTCCTCGTTCACCAGGGAAGCCTAAGGAGCCCTGCAAAACATAAGCCATGCTGCCAGAGCCAGCCCTGCCGTTGTCAGTCCCCCGAGCACCTCAGGGCTGAGTTGGTTGCTGTGTGCCACCCCCAGCCAGCCCGGGTAGTGGGAGTGGGGCAGTGTGCTGTGGCTTGGCATGAGCCCAGCTCCACTCACCTCTCGGCCTGGGGGCCCCCTCTCTCCTGGATCCCCTCGACTGCCCTTCTGGCCCCGCAGCCGCTCAGACACTGGCAGAAATGAGTCTGAGCTCCCATCATAGGCACCCGTGAGCTCCTTCAGGGATGAAACCTGGAAGGGAGGAAAGACCCCCCAGTCAGGGCATCAGTGCAACCCAGCTGTAGCAGCACCCCACAGCCCCGCTAAACTGCCCTGGATTGCTCAGATCTCCCTCCACCTCCCCTGCCCCTCTCCTGCTGCCATGTGGCTGGAACAAACCCCAGACCAGCAGTCAGGAAATACACACCTTGATGCCAAGCGCTTCCAGGCTACGTTCAACATTCTGCAATAAAGACATTAAAGACCAAGCGGTGTTAGCCTGCTCCCACTGTGGAAGCTGTGGACAGTCCTCCGTTCCCCAGGGCTGATGTCCCAGTCCAGCAGGTCAGGGTGGGGACTCACCGCTGCAGTCCCAGGGTCTCCACGTACTCCAGGGCTGCCAGGTCGCCCCTACGTTTGCAAAGAAAGGGAGTGAAAAGATGTGCAGAGGTGCAGTAGGTGAGGTGAGCAGTGCTGGTGCTGCCCTCAGAAGTTTTCAGAGTCAAAGCTTCTGGTGCTGCCTGGGCAGGGGTGGTGGTTGCCACCACCCTGAGGGGCTGGCAGCTCGTCAGGCTCAGTGCTGGGTACTCACTGGCTCTCCTTGCAGTCCAGGCTCCCCTGGATCCCCCTGAAACACACCAAAAGGGTAAAGGAGGCTAAAGTCAGGCTACCTGACACCAACTGCAGCACCGGGGTCCAGCCCTGTCATTTTGGGAGTCTGCCATGGACTTGTTCCCTCAGGCACAAGGTCCCCCAGACCTTTGCCTCAAGGGGCTCTGGGGCAGGAGCACACTTACCTTTGGTCCAGCCACCCCACGGAGGCCTGGGGAGCCCTGGAAGACACAGAGGGGACACAATGGCACTTGGCACCCATGGACACAGGGCAGTGCCCTGAGGGACCCATGCCAGGGGTCCCGCCTGACTCACAGTCGCCTGGACTCCAGAGTCTGGTGCTGGGTGGCACCATGGGCTCGAGAACTACGCACCTGGCCTGGGGGGCCAACCTGCCCTGGGACACCCGGGAGGCCAGGAGGGCCAAGGGGGCCTGGCACACCTCTGTCCCCCTGCTCGCCCTTGGCACCACTGCGGCCCTGACAAGAGAGCTGTGTCACCCCCAGGACCGGGGACCCAGGTCTGTCCCGGGTAGGGACATGTACCCAGCATCCCCCATCACCACACTTCTTCGTGGGGAGTACTCACCTCTCTGCCAGGTAGTCCTGTATCACCTTTGTCTCCCTAACCAGGAGAGAAAGGAGTTAGAGGGATGCCCCATCCACACGCCCCAAAATGATGCTCCTGGATCAGGCAGGGAGGGGCCACCAGGCTTCTGGGGATCACAGGGGGACTGTGCAGGGACCACACAGCCACCTATGGCTCATCCCCTTACCTTTCTCCCATCCTCTCCTGGTGTTCCATCTTCTCCCTGGGGACAAAGGCTGCCAGTCAGTGCCCGACTCGACCACCTCAGCATGGGCACCACAGGGGACAGGGGGCTGGCTCAGAGCTTTGCCACATCCTCTCCTCGCCTTTATGTTGTACAGGGATCACTGTCCCTCAGCACCCAAGGGAAAGCCCCAAAGCCCAGTCCTGACCCCCCTACTCACGTTCTTGCCATTGAGGCCGGGTTTGCCATCCTCACCAGGTTTGCCCTGGAGGGGGAAGAAAAGGCAGTGAGAGAGCCCCCCTAGTCTCCACCAGCCAGGGGCACCAGCAGCCAGGGGTCCCTGGGCCCCACTGCAGGAGCTGGACGCAGGGTGAGTCCCAGCAGATGGATCCAACTGGGATCCAGCAGAGGGCATGGGGCAGGATGTGTCCCCAGGGTGCAGGGGGGCTGGTACTTACAGGGATGCCAGGTGGTCCCAGTGGGCCCACAGGGCCAGGCAGTCCCTGCTCCCCACGCAGCCCAGGCAGCCCCTGCAGGGAAAGGAGATGAGGGGAGCACAGTGCAGCAGGGCATCCATCTGCCCCAGCCAGCTCTGGGAGGAGGGAGTGAGACTGGGACAGTGGCTGCCTGCTGGGGACAGAGGAAGGTTCCACTGCACTGCCCCGGACCAAGAAGAATGGGACAGGACATTGGTTCCTTGAGAATATGATGGCCCCAGCAGGAGCACAACCAAAACCCACCCTCTCCAGAGGTACTTACATCCCGGCCAGGGTCGCCCTGCTTCCCTGGGTCCCCCTGCAGACAAGGAAGTGGTGAGGGCAGGGAGACCCCTGCTCTGCCAAAGGCACCCCCAGGAGCATCCCCAGCCTGGAGCACAGGGTATCCAAGGGAACAGCTCCTCCCACCCCATTGTGCCTCCATCCCACAGTTCCCACCCGAAGTGCCCAGGAACAGCCATGTCCCCCACCCCGGACCATGCTCACCCGCAGCCCAGCAGGGCCCGGTGGCCCAGATTTGCCTTCCAGCCCATTGCGGCCATCCAGACCTGGTGGGCCACGATCTCCCTGAAAGAGGATTGGAGCTGTGAGATGAGATGGGGGTATCACGGGGCAGCCCCCAGCCCCCAGTTCCCTCACCTTCTCTCCTGGAAGGCCTCGGTCCCCAGGGTCACCCTGTGTGGTGGAAAGAGCAGTAAGCATCGTCTCCCATGCAAAGGAGATGAACAGGGCACGGGTCTCCCACTGAGATCCCTGTGGGAATGGGGACACTCACCCGTGCGCCGGGGGAGCCACGGGGGCCCTCCACACCCTGCAAGAGAGAGATACTCAGCAGTGGGGTGTGAGGGGAATAGGAGGGGATCCTGGGTGCTTACGAGCTGCCCCCTGCACACCAGGACCCCCTGCTCTCCTGTAGAACATCACTGCTTGTCATGCTGTCCCACCACTTCCCACAGCAGGGACCCAGCACCTACCCTCTCTCCGGGCAGGCCAGGGGAGCCGGCATCGCCCCGGCTGCCCTTCGCACCATCCTCGCCAGGGTCCCCGGGGTCCCCCTGCCAGGGAACGGCAGGGTGGTCAGAGGGTATTGTCCTGTGCTGAGCCCGTGCCAGAGCACATGCTGAGCACCTCTGTGGTTTAAGGGTGGGATGATAGCAAAGGTCCCAAAATAAGAGGCTGCAACAGAGATGGCTGGACTAAACACAGCTCCTGAGGGGCCAGGGAGTGGTCGCAGAAGAAATGCATGGAGAAGCACTGCTGAGCCAGGAGCCAGCTTGGCCATGGCTCAGGAACATGATACCACCCAGAAGAGAGCACAGCCCACGGCCAAAACAGCCCTGAGTCTAAACTGGGTCTTAAACGCAGGACACCAAGAGTGTAGGGAGCTGCCACAGGACCCCTGTGGGGCTGGGGAGCCAGGAGCATACTGGCTCCTTTGGGGACCTCAGTCCTACAGGGACCTTGTACAATGGCACCTTTCTCTCAGCATTGTGCAGGACTGTCAGTCCATGTGTCCCCCAGATCCCATATACCCCCAGATCCCACGTGCCTCTCAGCTGTGATGCACATCAGCTCCACACAGCAGGGGCTGTTTAGGGCAGGGAGGGCATGATGGACCCCAATGCCCAGGCAGAGCCCAGCTGGGGGCAGCACAGGGTATCCCACCACCAGCATCCCAGGGACTCACTCATTACCTTCTCACCCTTTTCACCGACTCCTCCAAGCCCCACGTCAACCTGTGGGGCAGAGAAGAGCTATCACAGCACTCAGGACTGGGCACCAGCCCATGGGTAGGGAGAAGAGGGGCACAGAGCTTACGGTCCGTCCTGGGGGTCCAGCAGGTCCCTGAAAGAAGGGTGAAGGAAATGGGTTAAGGGGAGCTGGTGTGGTCAGGGCAGGGCCCTGGGGAGGGCAGGGCAGGCTCTAGGGTGGGGGCCACACATGGCCCTGCATCACTCACTGGCTCCCCACGGTCACCCTTGTTCCCTGGTGCTCCAGGGCTGCCCTGTGGGAAAGAGGGATGAGGTGAGAGGGGGAGAGAATAGGGGACCCCAGGGGTAAGGGCAGGTGCAGAGCACTGGGGTGCGAGGTGTGGTGGGTGCCCATGGAGCAGTGGGCACAAATGCAGGAGCACTCACGTTCCTGCCTTCAGGTCCTGGGTCCCCCGAGTCACCCTTCTCCCCGGGGGGGCCACGGTAGCCGGGGAGGCCCTGGTTGGTGGGCAGAGAGGGTGTGCATTAGCAGGAGCCACCTAAGGCCACAGGCATCTTGCCTGCTCCAGGGTGCCCCCCAGCCCTGCACTTACCCGGGGACCCCTGTCTCCAGGTTTGCCAGGCAGACCCGCTTCACCCTGTGGGGAGAGAAGGGATGAGTGGGGGCCACTGGGGAGGGGGGCAGTGGTTCTGGGGGTCCCCCACTTACCGGGGTGCCTTCGTCACCCTTCTCTCCTCGCTCTCCCTGCGGCACAGGTCAGCAGGTACCGGCCAGGGTAGAAAAGCACAAGTCACCAGCATCCCCCTGCTCCCTGCCAGTCCCCCACCTCCTTGGGGCCACAGTGCTCCATGGCCCCTGGTCCCGCCTCCCCTCTGCCCCATACTACCTCCTTCCCTCGCATCCCCGTCTGCCCTGGGGTGCCTGCTCGGCCTGGCTCCCCCTTCTCTCCTGGCTCCCCAGGGTCGCCCTAGGCAAAGAAAGGGGCAACAGGTGAGGGCAGTGTGAGGGCAGCACAGGGGAGAAGAGGCAGAGCCTGCAGGAACAGCCCCTCCAGAGCCCGATGGACAGATGAATGGATGGATGGAGGGTTGATGCCTCCTGCAGTGACAGTACCTTTGGGCCACTCCTTCCTGTGAGGCCAACGATACCCTGGTTGTTGGAGAGAAGAGCCTGTGTCACTGGTGACCTCAGTGACCCCATGCCAGGGCAAGGACCAGGACCATGAGCCAGTGCCCTGGGGTGCACCCAGACTCACCCGATCGCCCTGCTCGCCTTTGGGGCCAGCTGGCCCCGGGATGCTCAGACCAGGGGCACCCTAGACACAAAAGGATGCAGCATGGAGCAATGGCATAGGCACCATGAGCCCAGGGAGGGCGGTGCCATGTGCCCTGTGCTTCGTGTCCTCAGGCAGTACTCACACGGGCACCTTTATCTCCTGCATCGCCCTTGGGGCCAGGAGGTCCTTCTGGTCCTGGGAATCCTCTCTCACCCTGGAACAGACAAAATCAGCACCCCAAACCACCCCCGTTTCCCCCACTGCTGCTGTGGACAGCCAGGCCTGGGACCAGGACAAGCATTCCCTCAGGTCAATGCCCAGCTGTGCAATCTCCCTCCCCAGCCCATGGCCATGCCCAGACAATGCCGGCATGGGACAGGAGGGCACAGCTGGGGTAGAGTTACCTTCTCTCCTCCAACACCAGCCACGCTGGGAGCCTGGGGAAGAAGCAGAGGAGACCATGCTGGGCACTGCCCATCGCTCCCCATCCTGGGGCTGGGACAGGTAGAGATGGACTTGCTGGGCAGCATCACTTACTGGCTTGCCAGGTGGTCCTGGATCGCCCTGTGGACAGACAGGTGTCATTGCTGGCCCCTTCCCCAACAAACCCCTGTCACCCCACCCCACTGGGACCCCACTTTGCCCTCACCTTCTCTCCTCGGGGGCCAGTTGGTCCTGGAGCTCCCTGTGGCAAGAGAAGAGACCTCAGTAGGCTGGCAGTGCCTGGGAACATGCTCCCCAGGGCATGGCAGCCCTTGCTCCACAGCACCAGGACTGCTTCCCTGACTCACCTCTCTGCCTGATGGCCCTGGGCGCCCCGGGGCTCCTGTCTCACCCTGCAGGCGAGGAGGAAGAGGAAGGTGTCAGGGGCATCCTGCCACCCCATGCCAGGGTAGCTGCTTCAGGGCAGAGCACGTATCACCCCAGCATGGCCACCATCGCCCCAGCACACTTACCTTCTCACCCTCAAGGCCTGGCACACCACGGTCCCCCTTCAGAGCAAAGCAAAGGAAGGTTTCAGGGAGCCTTTCTCCCTCCAGGCCACACAATTCCCACCCCACACATTGCCCCAGAGCCCTTCAGAGTCCAGCCCCAAATCTCATCCAAGACCACTGGGTTTTGACAGCAATCCCCAGGCACAGCCACCACAGGGCCGCAGGGACACCAGGACCTGCTGATGCTGTTGAATGGCACAGTCTCTCTCCAGTGCCATCTCACCTTCTCTCCTGTCTCTCCCAGCTCGCCTGGTGCCCCACGGTCTCCCTGGTGCAGGAGAAAAACAATGTCAAGGTCAGCAAGACCCATGGGGGACATCATGGGTTCTGGCACAGAACCCTTCTCATCCTGCCAAAGGCAAGGGGAGAGTGTCCCTTCAGTTCCTGCACCACTCACCTTCCTGCCCTGCTCCCCTGGTGGTCCCCGAGGGCCCTGCAAAAGAGGATGGAGACATTGTCACCTTTGGTGTGACAGGACAAATGCCCAGGCTGTCCAAAGGGGGTGCCCGTGGGGCTTGGCTCACCAGCATGGCCACTCCTGCCTGCCTTACCTTCTCTCAGGAAACTCACCCTGTCTCCTGGGTCCCCGGGACGGCCAGGTGACCCTGGGAAACCTTCTGCGCCATCACCCTGGGGATTAGGAAAGGTGACAGCCATTCCCACGACATGGGGATGGCCATGAGATGGGGATGGGAATCCCTGCTGGAGAATGGTGTGAGGTCCAGCCCCAGCAGGGAGCATCCCCACCACCATCTTACCTTCTCTCCCTTCAGGCCAGGGGGCCCAGCAGGTCCCCGAGGCCCAGGGTCCCCAGGCACGCCCTGCAAGAGAGACCAGCTCAGTCCCTGGGGACACATGGCCACTGCAGCCCTGCTCCTCTCTGCCATCCCTGCTGCCCTAGGGTCAGACTCACCGGGGGTCCAGGTTCCCCTCGAGGTGCTGCCCCATCCACGAGTCCAGGGGGGCCCTGCAGAGATAGGGGTCAGCTCCTGTGTGGTTGCACTGGGGGCTCAGTCCTTCCCAGCACCCTGAGGGGTTGCAGTGCCCTTGGACACTCAAGGGACCTCCATCCAGGAGGGCAGAAGAGTCAGGGAAATGAGCCACTCACCCTTTCCCCTCGGTCACCCTTTTCTCCCTGTGAGGGTAAAAAAAGCAAATAAAGGCAGGTCTGGGCTCTTCCCATGCCCTCCTTGAACAGAAGGGGAAGATGCTGGGCAGAGCCCATCACCAGTGGTATCACAGCACATGGCACTGCCCAGTGCCAGCTACAGCTCATGCATGTGTATGTGTGTGCAGGCACAGCTGGTGGGGGCACAGTCCATAAGCAGGACCAGGAGGAACCCACAGGGGAGCAGCTCCAAGCTGCTGGCTGTTCCCCTATCCATCTGCCCACACATCCCCCCAGCCACCCCCATGCAGCCCCGGGCGGATGTACCTTCACAAACTCTCCTGGAGGTCCTGGTGGTCCCATGGGTCCAAGTGGACCGGGGGGGCCTGGATCACCGAGGGGGCCCCGTGGGCCGGGGCTCCCAGGGGGGCCAGGGATGCCCTGGAGGACAGAGATGCTCCATTAGTGGGGGCTGTGACGTGGGCTGGGGGTACCACACCTGTACCCCCACACCTACCGGCACACCTGGCTCCCCTTTCCGGCCTGGCAGCCCCTGTTCTCCATCTGTGATCACCCTGGGCTCTCCCTGAACAAGGTGGGGGAGGAAAAATCAGTGTCCCCATGTGCCCTGTTGTGTCCCCAGTGCAGGACAGGGGTCACAGTGCCACAAGGCCAGGAATATGGCAGGGAGATGGGGAGACCCTGGGGTCACCCAGACACCAAGTACCAGGAGATACCAGGGGTCAAGATGTGCCCACCAGGGTCCCCAGTGTTCCCCAGGGACCCCCATAGGGCAACCCCCAGCTCAACACCTACCGGTTCACCTTTCTCCCCCTTGGGGCCAGAAAGTCCCATCGGCCCCCGTGGCCCCTGGGAAGGAAAGATGAGAATGAGAGGGGGTGTTGGGCGTGAATGGGGCTGGGAAGGGCTGGGGCCATACTCACAGGATCCCCTCGGGGACCGGGGATGCCCTGGATGCCCTGGAAAACAACAGCTCAGGGGGTAAATGCATGCCTCTGCTAGCTGGGGGAGCAGGAATGGGATGGGATGGCATGGCATGGCATGGGATGGCATGGCAGCTCCAGCCAAAGTAGGGATAGACAGTCCCTTCCCATACACTGGGCCTGGGTACACACACAGGAGACAGCAGTGACTTTGCCAGCTACTGAGTCCTGCCCCCAGCACAGGGAAGAGGTAGGCAGAGGACAGCTCAGGGAGCAGGCAGAGTGATTGGAAAAGCCAACCATGCAGCAGCAAACCCAAGGGACATCCCCACTCACAGGCTGCCCAGGTGATCCGGGATTCCCTGGGCGTCCAGGGCTTCCTGGTGTTCCATCAGTTCCAGGGAATCCCTGAAGGACAGAGGAGCATCATACCAGCACCTGATGTACCCCAGCACTGCCAGACACAGCCAGTGCCCCATGCAGTGCCGATCCTGGCACTGGGAGCCCAGGGCAGCCCCATGGCAGAGCTGGGGGTACCTTTCCCCTGTGTATTGTGCTGGGGTGTGAGGGAGTAGTGTGGGGCTGGACTGGGGCTCTTCAAGGGGATCCCTCCTCCAGCACGAGTGAGGAGGAGAACAGAGGCACGAGGAGCAGAGACCTGTGGGGCCAGGTCACTGTATCCAGGGACCCTGGGGTGCCTGGGTGGGGGGGTCAGAGGTACTCACCCTGTCCCCTTTCTTGCCTGGACGCTCGACACTCTCTCCTGGCAGGCCCCGTGGCCCTGGGGGTCCTGAAGGGCCAGGCAGCCCATGTCGGCCCTGGAGGGACAGTGGAGAGGATGGGCTGGGTGGCAGGTGGTGGTCAAGAGGTGTTCCCTGTCTGCACTTGTGGCAAGGACTGGACAGACTCTTGTCCCAGTAGGACAAGGGAACATGGGGACTATGTCAGTGCCCCCGCCAGGAAGCTGTCTCCCATCTTCCCCCCTTCAGTAGGATATTACCGGCTGGCCAGGGGGGCCTGGTGGTCCCACATGTCCTTGTGGTCCCTGCAGAGACAAAGTCAGTGGTGAGCATTCTCTGTGGGCTGGCATCAGCATGGTTTGGGGGATGCAGACCCCCCTGGGGCCACCAGCTGGGGTGGGGGGAGAACACCAAAGCACTCACTGCCTCGCCAGGGTCTCCCTTCTCGCCCTGCAAGGGGACAGAGGGAAGGCGTTAGGGGCTGGCTGTGCTTGACTCCCCACTGGGCTGCTGCCATCAGTAGCTGGGAGTCCCTGATCCATGCTGAACCCCTGTGGCACAGCATGGCATGGCATAGTGTGGGGATGCTCACCTTGGGGCACTGCACGGTGCAGGGCTTCGGCTTTGGCTCTGGCTCTGGCTGGCAAGATAAAATAAGCCTGTGTGAACCCAGGGCTAGGAGAACCCTCGGCTTATATGGGGCTGCCCCCTCCACACCCCCTGAGGCACCCTGACCCTTACACCCTTACCCTGGTGGAGATGATGGTGCAGAGGTCGTCGGTGAGCTCTCCCTCCAGCTCTGCCAGGCTGTCGCCATGGTAGATGTACCGCGGGTCCTCACTGGTGACCATGCGCCGGAGCTGCTCCCGGTCTGCGCCCTCCAAGCCCACCGCCAACACCTGCACCCCTGAGCCAAGAGCACCCTCAGCACCCCACACAACTCCCTGCACACCCTTCTGGCATCCCATCCATCCTCACCCCCAGCCTTGATATCCCTGGCTGCAGTGATGGCATCGTCTCCGGAGGGGCCGTCAGCCAGGACCACCAGGACTGCCGGCACCCTGGGTCGGCGCCCTGCGCCCGGGCTCAACAGGTAGGTCCTGGCAAAGGTGATGGCTGCCCCTAGAGAGGGAGGAGGAGGAGGGGAGAGTCAGCAGGATCCCGGCAGCCACTGCCCCAGCTCCTAGTGCAGCCCCTCACCGATGGCATTGCCGCTGGGCTCCTCGTAGCGCATGGTGCGGATCTGGTCCAGCACGGCAGACAGGTCGCTGGAGCGGTTGAGGAGCAGCCAGGGCAGGCTGCGGTAGCTGTATGTGGCCAAAGCCACCTGCAAGGGTGCAGGAGAGCAGTGGGCACTGTGGCCTGCCCAGGTCCACCATGCCCCCACCACTGCAGCAGCACCCTACCTGGGTGCCCTCAGGACCCAGGCGTCCCAGGGCAGACACAGTGTTGGAGAGGAGGGTGCGGACAGCATCGGCACCCGAGGAGCTGTCACGGGTACCATGCACCAGAAAGACAACATCACCGTGGGCATCCCTGCAGACTGCGGGTAGGGAAGGAATGAAGCCACCATCAGAGTGGAAACGAGCCCAGCCCATCCCTGCAGTGACCCCATCGTACCTGTGCGCTCGCTGATGGACGCCTCAGCACCTGGTGCACTCCCCAGGAGTGGTCGGAGGCTGAAGGTGTAGCGCTGGCCCAGGCGCAGCCCAGAGACCTGCTGGGAGCTGGCAGTGCTGGGCAGCGTCCGCCCCTTTTCCCCACCAGCTGCCACCCAGCAGACAGTCAGGGGGATCAGGAAGCCCCCATGGGGATGCTGCCCCCCATCCTGGGGCTACCCATTCATCTCACCTGCAGGAGGGCTCCAGGAGAGGACATAGCCAGAGGCACCAGGGACTGGGGTCCAAGTGAGTGTCACCGAATCTCTCTGCACCTGAGTCACCCGCAGGCTGGCGATGTGGGCTGGGGCAGCTGCCAAGGAGGAGAAAAGGGTGTCCCAGCCCCATGGGGCAGCCCCCAACCTGCTCCCAGCTTCCTCCCCAGCCAGAGGCCAGGCCAGCCCAGTCCCTGGGTACCCCTTTTGGGCTTAAGCCATGTGTCAGGGGGGCCGATGCCACTGTGGCCCCAGGCAGTCCCTTACCAGTGATGGCAGTGATGGTGGCTGGCTCACTCTCCCTGCTGCCAGCCAGGCTGGTGATGCTGATGTGGTAGCGCCGGCCCGGCTCCAGTCCCGCCAGGTCATAGGATCTGGAGGCAGCTGGGAGCTGCTGGCTGCCCTGGGGCCCCCCTACCAGAGGCAGAGAGGGGTGAGCAGATGTGGGTGGGCGCTAGCGGGTTTTCAGGGGTGCTGGCTGGCCATGCTCACCTTCAGCCAGACGCCAGACCAGGCGGTACCCAGTGCTGCCAGCCACCGGCAACCAGGCCAGGCGCAGGCGGCGCTCCGAGGCCTCCGTCACCTGGAAGCTGCTGACAGGGGGCAGTGGGACTGCCTCCGCTGTGGGGCAAGGGGGCAGGCGTTAGGGGCAGGGGTGCCCAGTGCCACTCTGGGGTGCTGCCCCTTGTCCCAGCACTCACGGGTGGTGACGACAATGGAGACAGGGTTGCCCTCCCGGTTGCCAATGAGCGCTGTCACCTTCACAGTGTAGGAGACACCTCCCTCCAGGTCAGGGATGTCAAAAGAGTTGATGTGGCCGGGAACTCGCCGGCTATTCTCCGAGCCCCCTGCCAAGGACTGTGGCATCAGTCCCTCACCCTGTTGCCCACACAGCCCACCCCCATCCCCGTCCCATGTTACCATCCCTATGGCTCCACACCACACGGTAGGCAGTGGCTCCTGGCACGCCAACCCAGGTTACACGGGCAACGTTGCTCCTGGATGCCTGCACTTCCAGCTGGGTCACTGTCCCCACCTGCTCAGGTGCTGTGACACCAAGAGGGCCACTGTCACCCAGGTTCATGGGAAAGTGGCACCAGACAGCACTGATGGGCAGGAGGGCACCTCACCTATCCTTCCTGTGGCAGTGACAGGGCTGCCCTCGCGGCCATCCACAATAGCTGAGACACCGATGGTGTAGACGATGCCAGCCCGCAGCCCTTCGATGGTGAAGGCAGTGGGGTCGGCAGGGAGGAAGCGGGATTGCTTCAGACCTAAGACAGATGGCTGAGATAGGAAGGGCTCCAGCACCACCACCACAGCATCCCACAGTCCACACACTCACCATCGCTGCCTCGCCAAGTCAACAGGTAGCCCCCGGCACCTGGGAGCCCTCGCCAGGTGACCCGCAGCTGGCTGGGACCGGCCTCCATCACCCGCAACTCCGAGATGTTGCCCACCACTGGGTACTCTGCACTCCCCCGTAGCACCACAGGGTCACCTTGGGGACTCCGCAGGGACCCCAGAGCCACTCTGCCACCCCAAGGGGTTGCAGGGGGTAAAGGACAAACGCATGCCAGAGTGGGAAAATGCAGTACCAGGACTCCTGGTGCTACACCCTGATGTGGACTTACTGAGGCGGACAGTGAGTGTTGCAGCACTGCCCTCCCGACTGCCTGCTAGTGCTGAGACACGCACCACGTAGGGGATGCCCTCCCGGAGGTCACCCAGCTCCAGCCCCGTCTGGCTTCCTGGGATGCGCCTCGTCCTCTCCGTGCCATCTGCCGGGAGCGGGGCAGTGCAGACCCTCAGTGTCAGCTGTCAGGGTCCCTCAGGTGCCACCCATGCCCCTGTCCACAGACTCACCCTGGTTGTTGTGCACCACCACTTTGTACTCGGTGGCACCAGGGACACCAGTCCAGCTCAGCCGCACCCACCTGCCCGATTCCTCAACGAGCCGCAGGTCCGACACAGCACCCACGGGCGCCTCCACACCTGCGAGGGGACATGTGAGGTACAGCTGGAGCTCAGCAGCCTGGACAGCACAGCCCCCCATACTCATCCTGGGCCATGACCAGACAGCAGAGGCGTCTCGTGGCCAAGGGGGTCCCCAGGCTGAGCAATACCCCATGGGACATCCTTCCACTCCAATGGCTTGGGACTGTGGGGACAATCCAGGAGACCTACAGCAGTCACTCACCTGTCTGGAAGGTGGTGACAGGGGTGGCCACCTCCCCACCATCGTACAGCGTGTAGAGGGTGATGCGGTACTCGGTGCCCGGCTCCAGCCCTGTCAGCTGGTAAGTGTTGGTGCTGCTGGGGAGAGACACTGTTCTGGGGGGCTCTGGTCCTGTGGAGAGGGAAGCGTCACTGCCAGCTGCTGGCACAGAGGGCCCACAGAGGCAACAGGCACCCTGAGCCCACCTGTGGCTCTCTTCCACTCTAGACGGTAGCCACGGGCATCACGGGCACTGGTCCACAGCACCTGGATGGATGTGGGGCCCAGGATGTTGGTCTGCAGTGTCTGGTCCGTACCTGCCTCTGCAAGAGGGACCCCATGGGACAGGCTACCCTGTGTCACTCTGCTGCCAGCCACCCATCCCAGCAGGTCTCCAGTCCCTGCACACAGCAGAGTAGGACGCATGTGGAGCCATGGCAGACGGTCCTGCCCTCATCCCAGGGCAGAGTACAGGCCAGCAGCAGGATGGCATCCCCCATACCCAACACCTACCTGTCCTCTGCTGCACGGTGGCTGTGGGCCCCTCCAGCTGCCCAAAAAGTGGGGCCACCATTACTACATAGTCAGTGTTGGGCTGCAGTCCCACCAGCGCATGTGACGTTCGCCCAGCATCCAGGTCCACCCTGTGCCTGTCCTGCCCTGTGGGAGTCAGTGCAGAAGTCCCCTGGGGGTTTTGGCAGCAGGTACCACCAGCCCTCTGCTGTCTCTCCTCCTAGGGGCCACCAGCAGAAGGGGCACAAGCTCTGGGACAGTCACCTACCTGTGAGGGTCGCCCAGGAGAGCCGGTAGCCAGTGGCACCGCTGGCAGGTTGCCAGGCCAGCAGCATGCTCTGCGCTGAGATGTTGTGGGCAGCCAAGTGCTGCACACCCACCGGGTGCCCTGAGGGAAGAGAGGTGGGCTGTTCATCCCCTACAAGAGAATAAGGCAGGGGGCAGCAGAAAGCACCTCTGCCTGCAAACCGCCTGCTCCAGAGGCAAGAAGCTCTCTTGCCCCTCCTCATGGATGCTGAACTGCAGTGAGGTCACTGAGTGCAGCCCTCGCCCAGGCGGCTCCTTCAAAGCACCAAACCCCTGCAAAGTGGAGCTCAAAGCCTTCCTCTTAATGCCTTAAATACTTTCTGTGGGTTTAAGACTGCCTGGGGCAGCTGAAGGAATTGGTTTGCCAAAATCTGAGGCTTGCAAAGGTGTTGCCGCGGGGCCTCACCCTCAATCCTACTTCGCTTTCCACCACCCTCTTTCCTGGTGGAAACCACACTTTCCTCTTGCAGAGCATGGTGCTCAAATTTTAAACAAAAAACCCTCCATTTTTTCAGTCAGCATTTTTATGTCATGTGAGGAAAGCTCTGGACAAAACACTCCCAGAAGGTTACAAAGGAAATTGGGAGTGCACAGTGCTACACCCTGCCCCGGGAGCGATTGTGGGGCTCAGAGCATCACCTTGCAGTCATGCTCACCTCCATACCATCCCCACCCCCACAGGCAGCAATGGCCCATCCCAACAGGGCACTGCAGGGCACAGCCCTGTGCTGGGAAGCCACTCCTAATCCCAGCTGAGCCCAGGGCCAGGCACGGTGCTTACGTGTCCGGGCAGTGAGGGTGGCAGGGACAGAGGGCTGCTGTGCATAGCGGGGTCGGAGCATCACCACGTATTCAGTGTTGGGGCGCAGGTTGCTGAGTGTGGCTGACTGTGCGCTGGCCCCCAGGCTCTTCTCCTCTCCCTGGGCTGCTCCTGGAGGGGTGGCAGAGGGGTGTGGGTGGGCACAGGCACATAGAACACACCGGGCCCGGCAGGAGAGGGGTGTTTGCGGGCTGGCACCCTGCCCTGAGGATGCCAGTTGTTGCCAGGGGTGGGGAGTACCGGGAGAGGCTGGGACATGGGCCAGGGCAGGGGCAGCCCCTGGAGCGCCCGGGGCCAGGGTGGGGCTGCCAGGTGTTCAGCTGCAGCCCAACCCCTGGCTGGGACAGGGGTCTGCTGCCTGCCCCCCACGTGCAGCAGCCATGGGGGCAGACGTGTACCTGCGCTCCTAGCTCTGAGCTGGGGTACACGCCGGGCCCCCGGCCATCATGCACACCCAAGAACACACCCTGAGCCTTGTGCATGAAGCGTAGGTGTAGGAATACAGACACTGCCTCCACACCTCTGCACACACGTGTGCCCCACAGCCACGCGTGCTGGCTGCTGCAGTGAAGGTGGGTGTGCACACAGACACAGCACACTGGGCGTGCATCCCTGCATCAACCCCCACCCACACACTCCCCGTGTCCACGGGGCTGTGCAAAGGCTGGCCATCCAGGCAGCACCGACCCTTGCAGGGAGTGTCCCCTCACCTTGCACGACGTAGCTGAGGCTGTAGCCCTGGGGCAGCTCAGGGCCAGGCTGCCAGGCCAGCCGCAGGAAGGTTGTTCCAGTCTCCACCACACGAAAATCCAGCATGGAGCCAGCACGGCTTTCTGGGGGCACAAAGAAGCAGGGATGAGCTCCCAGCCCCATGTGCTGCAGGCACCCAGTGCCTGCACGTGCCCCTGTCCCCATGGGTATGCACACTCACGGGTTCGTGCTCGGATGGACACTGACTCGCCAACGTTGTTGGCATACTGGGCAGTGACAGTGACCAGGTACTCTGTCCCCGTGCGCAGTCCCCGCAACACAGTGCTCGTCTCCTGTGGCCCCAGGCTCACCTGGGCAGGAACAGTGTCACCTCCTTGCAGTCCCCAGGTCACACGTGGAGCCACTGGGGACCCACAGGAACTCTGAGCAGTCAGGTAGGAGCACTCACCTCCTGCCTCTCTGCCATGATTGGCTGTCCCAGCCCTGTCAGCGGCACGTGTTGCACCCGGTACCCAGTGACAGGGCCACTGGCTGCTGTCCAGCGGATCCGCAGCTGGTCCAAGCCCCGCTCCAGGATTTCCAGGTTGGAAGGGCCGGTGTGGCTCTGCCCATCTGTGGAGAAACACAGAGGCTGTTGGCTCCAGGGTGCACGAGGCAGAGGGGAGACCTTGCTGGGGTGGCACAGATGTGTATCTGTGGGGATGGGATGGCCAGGAGGGCACTTGGGATAGGAATGGGTGCTAAAGGTGCACCCATGGTAAGCACAGCCTGGCACCCAGCACTGTCAGCACCTCAGGAAGGAGGATAGGGGCCCATACCCAGCATCCGCAGGGTGCCCCCAACACTCGTGCACACCCTGCGTGTCATCAGCGGCACCAGCGTGCCCAGCAGCTTGAAGTCACCAACATAGAAGAAGAAGGCCTCAGCAGGCGTTGAGGCCACACGAATTAGCTCCTTGTGGTCAGCGTTCTTAACCCCTGTGAGGGATGGAGATGACGGGTGAGGGAGGGACTCTCAACCAAGCAGGAGACCCCCTCACATTGCGCTGAAGCCTCGCTCACCCACAGCAAAGACCTTGATGCCCTGACGCTTCAGCTTTGCTGCTGGCCCCTCAGCATCATCCTGGGACTTGCCATCTGTGATGAGGATGCAGATCTGTGGGGGCCAGGCAAGAGATGTGAGACCCAGCATGGGGCCCATGGACCTGACACACTTTCCCCATGTTACCAGGGCCACTGTCCTGCACGTACCTGGGGGACCCCGGGCCGGAGCTGTGTGGGGCCAAAGAAGTTGTCAGCAATGTAGCGGAAGCCAGCACCAGTCCGTGTGTTGCCACCCTTGTAGCTCAGCTGCTGGATGGCCCTCCGGACGCTTGGGCCATCAGTGTGCTGGGAGAAGGTGAACTCCACCCTGAGGGGCACAGGGGGACACCGTCACTTCCCAGCCCTGCCACCCTGCCATCCCACATGCCCCCCTCCCTGGGGCTCACCGTGGGTCGTCGCTGTACTGTGCCACGGCAAAGCGCACTGCCTTCTCACCCACCGCCTGCACGAAGGGCCCCACCAGGTCATCCATGAAGGTGCGGACGGCACGGAAGTTGTTCCTGCCGATGCTGGATGAGCCATCCACCAGGAAGGCGATGTCGGCCTCCAGCACATCCTCGCACACCACTGTGAGGCAGTGACAGTGCTCAGGGTACAGATGGGCAATGGCACGGTGGAGCTGGGCCCCTCTCATCCTCCCACCCCGTGCACACACCCGGTGCTCAGCACCCACCTTGGCTCCTCTTCTGTGCCATGGCAGCCGGGGGACCCAGGAGCATGGGGAGCACAGCCAGGAGCAGAAGCTGGCCCCTCATCGTGGGAGCCTGCAAGAGAGGATGCTGCCACCATCGCCCCACAGCAGCCCCACACCTTGGGGACAGCAGTCCGGGAGGTTCCCAGCACCACCCGTGCCAGGACGCCTGGCAGAGCCGGGAGGGCAGAGTGCCAGTGCCGTCCCAGGCACCCCACGGCGCAGGGAGAGCCCCGCACCAGGCCGGGGCAGGCGGGCAGCAGCTGGCCCCTGTACACCCGCTGGGGTTCCCACCGTGCGGGGGGACCCGGGGAGCTCCTGGCCGCACTCCAGCCCCGCCCGTCCAGCCCGGGCTCTGCCTCCGTCAGCCCTTCCCCTGCCCCACGCCGCGGCAGCGGCACCGCGCACCGCGCCCGCTCCTGCCCCGCGGCCCCACAGACCGCGGGAACTCTCCCGCTCCGGGAAGGTGCTCCAGGTCAGCGGGGTG
>VWZG01006450.1:2440996-2462919 GCA_013396735.1 Grallaria varia
TCCGGGAAGGGTGGGCGAGCGCCCACGGGTGCCCGCGCGGGAGGCTCGGTCGCCCCACAGCGCCCCCCGCCCCAGCCCCGCGCTCACCCGCCGTCCCCCCGGGGCCGCTCCGTCCCGCTCCGTCCCGCACCGCGCCGAGCCGCGCCGAGCCGAGCCGAGCCGAGCCGGGCGCAGGCGGTGCCGCCGCGCACCGGCCCCCGGCGCTCCCGCCCCTTTATGGAGGGCGGCCCGGAGCGCGGACCGGGGGGGGAGCGGAGCAGCACGGCCCCCGCCCAGCCCGGCCCCCCAAAGAGCTTTTCCCACCCGCTCCCCCGGGAGAGAAGGAAGGGAAGCGGCTCCTCGGGCTGTCCCCCATCAAGTGCTACGGGGCTGAAGGGCTCCGGGATGGGGATGAAGCAGGAGAGGGCTGGAACCCCGGGGTGCGTTTCTGCTGAACTTGCCATTTGCCTCTTTGAGGGGCTGAGTGGGCTCCAATAAGGCTCAAGGCAGTTTTCCCCCCAGCATCTGCATCCTCCAGGAAGGTGAGCGGCTCTGGGACCTGCCAGCCAGGAGCTGGCTTCTCACCTCAATCCATTTCAGTGGAATGTGTCCCCAGGGATTTCAGGGCCTCGCCCTGGGCAGCGCTGGATGGAGCTGCCACAGGGAGCTGAAACCCTCGCCCCTTCCAGGTTAGAGCCTGGCTCTGAACACCGGCCCCGGGCAGTACAGTGGTGGTGAAGGGCTGCTCCCCACGCGAGTGCAGCTCCCACGAGTCTTCAGGACAGCCATGCCTTGGCCGGGACCTTTCCTGCCCTCACAACTTGGGGCACCCAGCATGTGAGCCCTAGCACCCATGGTTCGAGCATGGGAAATATCCTGGAGCCAGCTGTGGGGCATCCTCCTGCTCTGCTCCAGACACCATCTCCCAGCAGCTACCGCAGCACATCGGTGTCAGAGACCTACCACAGAGCTGGAGAAACTGCCTAGAAAGCTACTGGCAATGCGGCTGCACTTTCTGGGAGATGGCAAACGGGAAAGGATGCCCAGTAAGGTGGGCAGGGACCCCACGTTGCTCTAGTCTCACTTCCTGCCCAACCAGTGACTGGTGGAATTGTCCCCTGGAGTTCCTCCTCAGCCCAGGGTGCACCCCAGACCTTCAGGGCACCCTGACGGACCACACTGCTCCTTGAGGCACAACACGCACTGTACCCCATTCTCCCCGCTCGTGCCTGTGCTCACCTGGGGCTGACCTCGGCTCATGGCCTCACCATGTGCCTCATGCCACCTCCCCTCTGCACCCCTGGTCACCCCGCATTCCCCTGTCCCCAGCACACCACATACCTGCGCCCTCCCAGCCACCGGAGCAGGGGCTCCCCTCCGGCTCCTGGCAGGGCAGTGGACGGGTCCGGGGGCATCTTCGTGCGGGCAGTAAAGGGAGTGACAGTGGGGGGCGCTGGGGCCCAGGGCCACCTCACAGCTGGAGGCCCAGGGCAGGGCCACCGGCCACCGAGCAAAGATGCTCCAGTATCGGCTGCAGGCAACTTTCCCAGGCACACGCTGTTCCCGAGCAGGGGAGGAGTGGCGATGCCCCCGCTCTTCTTAAAGGCGCAGCAAGCAGTGCATCCCCTCCTCTTCGTTAGCCCTTCTCTGCTTAGACCCCAACCCCGGCCCCCAAAGCTGGTCAGGGGGTTCCGAAATTAACCATGGTCACAGGTTTGCCCCCGCCTGCCCCGGCCCTGCGAGTCCGGCCGCGAGTTCAGCATCCTCAGGTCAGGACCATCCCCGAACCCTCCTCCCGCCAGAGCTCGTTTAATGAAGACAAGGCGGCCTGTCCCAATTAGACAAGGGGCTTCGTTAAACAGGGAGCGGAGGGGCCTGCCAAGGGCGCTGTGTCTGGCCCCGGGCCCGGTGCTGGTGGAGCAGCCCCACGGCGCGGTGCCGCCCACAGGGCACGGGCGGCCGGGGGTCACCGCGGCGAGCAGGGGCAGCGCCGGGGCGAGCATCGCCCAGCGGGCACGGCCGGCAGCGGCACCGGGGCATCGACACTTCGCAGCCGTGCCGGGAGCTCTGCCTGCCACCTCGGCCCCCCAGGATCCGTGCCAGGCATCGCTTTGGAGTGGTTCCCAAGCTCCTATCCCCCATGGACAGCCCGACAGCATCTTGACCATCTTGTCAGCAGCACTCCCCTTACATTGGCCCTGAAGGGGGGGCACGCAGGGGTTCTGGGTCCCCAAAACCAGAGTGCCTGCCGCTTTGCGTTGTTTCCCAGCTTCCCTCTGCATACCAGCGCCAGGGAAGGAATCCGCGGCCCGCGGCGCGGGATGGAGCTGCCGCTGCAGAGCAAGAGCGCCAGGTGCGAGTGACTCAGGCGGGCGCCCCGTGCCGCCGCAGCCAGTCCCTCCAGGAACAGCCCGAAAGGCTGTCAGCCCTTCCTGAAGCCTGCCAGGCTGGCAGCCAAGCCACCAGCCACTCCCACAGCCCAGATTTGGGGTTCCCCGTCTCCCAGCTGGCTCAGCCCCAAAGCACGCTGACTCCTCTTCACTGACACTAACCAAAGTTTGCAGGGCTGACCCCGACCCTGAGCTGAGCTTCTCGCCTCTGCATGCCATCCTGGTTCCCAAATGCCACTCACCACCTGGACTGATCATGAGAAGACACAAAACATCTTCTCATGTCCCCACAGGGCACTGCCCTGGCAAGCACAAACACAGACCCACAGGGGGGTCACATCACCCCCAGGGACAGGAGCATCCTCCCGTCTGAGAGTGTGCGCAAGGGAAGCGCTTGGGCTGAGCTTCTCCCTGTCCATGCTTGCCAGGCTTGAGGCCTCACCACTGCCTTAGCGGGAAACAAGAAGTAAATCTGTTTTCTTCATCCACAGGTGAGGTTTCAGCGCTCTTGGGTGGGATGAGTCATACATACATCATGGTGAGGTACGGCACAGTGAGATAGGTGCTGGGATGCAAAGTCAGCTGCACTCGTGGTGCTGTGGGGTCTGTGCCCCATCCTCTGCCCACCCTCCCCACATCCCACAGCCTCTGCCTCTGATAAGACGTGGGCTGGGATTCAGCACAACCCTAACAGGATTTTAGTTTTCTGGCCCTGCAGGGGTCCTGCAGTGCTCCAGCATGACATGGACATTCCCCAGCCAGTGAGGATGCACGGGGCAGCTCTGGGGCTGCTGGGAGGGAGAAGCCTGCTCTCTGGGCACTTTGAAACTGGGGAGATTTCAGACAAAGGGGAGCAGTGGGGGTCTAGTGCTGAGGCGGGTGAGGTAAAAAGAAGCTGGCCAGAGCCTGGAGAGGGAACCTTGCCTGCCACAGGGGCCAGTTGGGACACGCTCCAGGAATGTCTCCCAGCACCAGTCACTGCCAGCTCCATGCTGTGGCACCCAGCCACCCAGTACCAGCATCCCAGGAAAGGGGCCCATGACGCCTTGCTATCATCACCAGTGAGCTCGGGGACAGCCCAGAGGGCTAGTGGCACACTCCCGGTGCAGCCTTGGGGAACCCCTGTGCCACCCCATGGGACACCCCAGCAAGCCCAGGGGCTACAAAATAGGCCAGGATGGGGAACTGGTCACCTCTTACCTCCTGCTGACCTCTCCTGAGGGATCTGGGCTGGGAGACAGCCATGCCAGCCCCCCAAGCTGTGATTCAGAAGGGAAGTGGACAGCAGACTCCCAGCTCCTCTGCTGCTGGAGGGGACAGCTTGCAGCACGCACCATCCTGCTGCTGCCCAAAGCCACATCCCTGTGGGAAAATGAATCAAAGTATGACATCAGGACAAAGCCATGACCAGCAAGCTGTCCTCTCTGCCCAGTGGCTCTGGGGATGCCCAAAGCAAGGGGGATGCTCCCAGCCTGGTGGCTGAAGGATGATGGAGACAAGTGGTCCCACTGCAGTTACGCATAATGTTAGGCTGAGCCCACTGTGCCCCCACACTTGAGGCTCCCCGTGGGGTGGGTGCGTGTCCTGGCTCTCCAGCAACTGTTGTGGAGGGTTGGAAAGTTTTTCCTGACCATAAACTGTTGTGTCTGGAGGCTGCTGCCGGCACAGCCGCACACCGGCATTGCACGAAGCTATGCTGGACTGCTGCCAGGCCCTGCTGGCCACAAAGAAGGGGCTCAGGGAGAGAACAGTAACACCGTGGGGATGTGACCCCCCTGGCCTTGGCTGAACTGGGCAGGAGAAGGCAGCCCTGGTCTGCCTGATCGTAGAAGGCAACAGGCTGGGTCTCAGGAACAGCAAGGGAGAGGAGAGCCAGGCACCGCCAGGGCTCTGCAAAGGGCATGTGACCAGCATGCCTGAAGGGGAAGGTGACAATGAAAGCAGGGTGAGGAGCCAGCAGCACTGCATGGGGCTCTAGAGGCCCTAATTAACAACCTGCCTTCAGCTGCATCCTGGGCCTGGGCTTTGGAGGGTGCTGGGGATGCCCAGAGAGGCTACACAGTGGCTGGGACTGGGTGTCAGGGAGCTGGGGGGAGGCAAAGGGAAGGGTTAAGCAGGGTGCAGGCAGGGGCTGAAGTGCCCCTTGCTGCAGGTGACCACCCACACAGCCCAGCTCATCTGCAGCAATCCAGCTTCTCCACTGAGTGAGGCACAAGCTGCTCCCCTTAGCCCCTGGCCCTACAGCCCCCGCTTCGCAGGAGGGCCCAGGCTTGGTAAAACAGCCTGGCTTGCCCTTGAGGATGATGAGGATGCAGGAGACAGTTGAAATGCAGAAACCAGGTGCAGCAAAGCTCCCCCAACACCTCTGTGTGAGGCCAGTGCTGCTTTTTCTCAAGCTCACAGTCCCATGGGGTGCTCATGCCCTAGAGATGCCTCAGACAGACCAGCACACGCAACTATGGAAGGGAAACTCCTGCTTCTTCATAGTGGCAGATGAATTTCCTGCCTTGGGGTTACAAGAATTGAGGTGCTCCTGGCCCAGCCCTGGCTGCAGGGTATGCAGGCAGCAGCAGGCAGTGGCTGGCAGCACTTGGGGCACAGCCAGGCTTGGGGTGCACAAAGGGAGACCCGGGGACTCATCGCAGCGCAAGAGCAGGGGCTGGCAGAGCAGAGGGAGCGGTTTCCCCTCGGATGCCTGCAGGAAGGAGAAGATGAAGGGGAGCTGAGGGAGCTCTGCCAGCCCACCTCTCGCACACTCAGGGCATGTGCAGGCTGGGTCGACGATGTGCAGAGCGTGACTCGACACGCCGGGCGGCTGAGCCAGCCCGTGCCCGCCTGCACCCACCAGTGCTGCCCAGCCTGCCTGCCCAACCCTGCGGGGGTCCCCAGGGACCAGCATCCTCAGCAGTGCAGAGCTTCGGGCCAGGTGAGAGATGCAAAGGTGAAAGGTGGCATTCCTGCAGCCCCGGCTCCAGGGAGAGCAGCTCGGGGCAAGACCAGGTCACTGGTGCTTCCCTGCAGTGCTGGGGAAAGTGAGGAGATCATCTTACCTGCAAACACCTCGAGCTCTCAGCAGCATCCCTCCGGGAAGGTGTGTGGCAGATGGGACAGCTCAGCCCCTGCTGGGTGCTGGGGGCTGTCACAGCAGAGTGTTCCAATCTGGCACCATAGCTTCAGGGGACTGGAGGGGCACAGGAGCCCAGCACTGTTCCCAGGTACCTCACAGGAACACAGACCAGCACCACATGCAGGGTGGTCGCACAGCTCTCTGCTTGAAACCAGGCTGACCCAGGGGCAGTTGAGCAGGGGTGTCTGCAGGAGTCCAGGACAGAGCCCAGCCCTGCAGAGCCAAGGCACATGCAGCAGCACAGCAGCCCCTGCCACACACAGGGACAAGCTGCCTGCCAGATCCCAAACCCTGCACCACCTCCACAGCCCATCAGAGGCGGCCAACCACCATGAAGCCACAGCTGCCCCATCCTTCCTACCCAGCCCGTGCTGGACAAAGGCACCACCATCTTCCCTGTGCATGGGACCTGCTGTGCTGCCTGATGCTGTCCACCCCTGGGAAACAGCAGTTGCCCAGCTCCCAGCATGGTGCCCAGGGCCACAAGGCCAGCTGTGGGTCCTGGGAGCCCCCACGGACCCTGAAGATCCTGCAGGAAGGGGCAGCAGCGTGGCAGGGGGTGCCAGGGGAGCAGTGCAGTGGTAGGGGCTCACAGAAACTGCTCACCAGGCAGGGAGGAGGAAGGGCAGACAGGCAGAACACGGGCCTGGGAAGCTGGAGCCGTTCCCGGGATGCTGCCAGCTGTGCGGCAAGAAGCTGCTCCTCGTGGGGGGTTCACACAGCTTGATGGGGCCGCCAGTATTTGTTCCTCCCTCCAACGGCAACAGCAGATGCCGCCCCGGCTGCAGGGGCTCATGGCAGCTGTATTCCCAGAGGAGGAGCGTTGCCAAGAGGAATAGCTGTGAGGCAAAGGAGCCAGCCCTCAGCGGCTCACTGCGGACTGGCATTTCCCTCCCAAGAGATGGAAATAACGAGGGAAAAAATGTCTTATGCTCAGTCCCTCCTGATGCTAGCCCACAGGCATTGGATCTGCTGGTCATGGCAGAGCAGCACTGTGCTCACAAGTGACAGCAAAAGAGACTCTGGAGCTGCACAAGAGGGAGTTTGCCCACCCCAGCTCTCCAAAACCAGTTCTCCAACAGTCCCTGTGCCAGGGAAAGGCTGTCCCTCACTTGCTCCCTTTTTAGATGATCCTGCTCTCACTTCCCCATGTCTGCATCTGGAATCAGTCTGGCATCTGGGAGGACGCAGTGGTTGCTCAATGCTTCCTCTCTTCCTCTATTCAAGTGTTTCACAACCCGCACCAACACCCCTAACACTACCTGCAGCTTCATATAAATTTCTGGCAGCACTCATGAAAGAGCCCTCATCTTACCCTTCCTGGGATTTGGCTGTTCCTTGTGCAAGGGGTGCCCGGCAGAGCTGTGGAAGCATCACCTGCAGCTCGAGGGCTGGTGGGAGACATGTTTGGGTGGGGGTGGGTCACTACAGCCCAGGCATGTGCTCCACCAGGGAAGGCATGCACAACTCACACCCAGGCAGGGGCACAAGATGAGGTACGTACCTCCAGAGCACCAGGGCTGTGCTGCAGCCTCTGGGGAAGGGACTTTCAAAAGCCTTGTGTGCTGGTAAAGGCACATGGATGGCACCAGCTCTTCTGCCTGCACCTGCCTGTACCAGGGGCGTGCTGGCTCACAGTGCTGGATGCCCAGCAGCTGCTCGATGCTGCCCTGAGAGTTTTACACATGGGAGGACAATAAAGGTCTGGTCATCAATCTGCTGGGGTAGCGAGGAAGCTGCAGGGGCGCAGCACGCAGGGACCAAGGCTGCCGGAGGGGTCAGGAGCGCCCCTATGCGTGGGGCAGCAGCCGGGCTGCATGGGGACGCTGCGCCGGAAAGATTTGTGCAGTTCACAAGATCAGACTTGTCCTCGTGTCTCTCCCCCACGAGGCTGGGCCATTGCTCCTTCAGCTCTTTGGCTGGGTGCCCGATTCCAGAAGAATGGAATAAAAAGGACGAAGCAGCCTCCCTGTCCCGTCGGGTGAATCGCTGTCTGTCACCATGGGAACTCCTCCCTCCACAGGCTCCCCCAGGATGACTTCGTATCTCCGCTGAGCAGGAGCGTGTGTCACTGGGCTGGCCCCGGGCAGGGGGACACGGACACCCCCACAGGGACCCTGTGGGGTGGGCACGGGGCAGGATTCTGCAGAGCTCCAGGGGGAAGGCTGAGCAGCCCAGGTGGGGGGCCCAAAACAGGGTGGGGGTATGGTCGGCAGCCATAGAGTGTATTCCTGGGGGATGACAGCTGGGGACTCTCTCTGCAAGGAGCTGGAGTACTGATAGTGTCACCAGCACGTCCGCACCCCTCCGTGTAGTCACCAAGGAGGAAAGGGCACAGCATCCTGCCTCTGGCCAGTCACCACGTTCGGGAGTCACCTTGAAGCACGAGGACCTCATCCTCCATCCCCCTCAGGAAAGCTGGGGCAAGGTCACCTGTGAGTCACCACTGAGCGTGTGAGGCAGGAGCAGGAGATACTTGTGTTCCCATGTCATAGGGGCTCCTGCCAAGTGCGGCACATCTGGAACAGCTGTAAACAACGCAGGGGAAGCCAGAGAACCACAGTGGACAACAGCCAGGGGCAGCAGGGACCTCCAGCCTTGCAGCTGCCAGTGGGGGAAGGGGTGGAAAAGCAGAACTGCCACGTGGATCCTGGATGCCCAGGGCTCAGGATTCTCATGGCTCTCCCTGACAGCCCCTCAGCTCTCTGAGGCATCCTCCATGCCAGGGGAGCAGAGGCAGCAACCTGCCACAGAGACGGTGTCTGCTACTCTGGTTCCTAAAGCTACTGCTCACCAAGCCTCCGTGAGAGACACCAGCCCCACTCACCATACACACGGGCAGTTATCCCTGCCTGGAAATCCCACCCTCCAGGTTTCATAGGTAGCACCAGGTCCGTTTCTCAATCACTACCAGCACTGCTCATGAGCGACATGATCTGAACATTGGGGCCACGGGTTTCGTACACAGGAATCTGTACAATGACAAACTGTACACTGCACCTGAGAAACTCAGAGTGCATTTTCCTGAAGCTGAAAAACATCAACTGCTAAATCTTGAAGCAACATAACTTCATTTCCCTAGATTAAACATTCTAACAAGGAAGAAAAAAATCCACCCCAGAAGAGTAAACTCATCCTTCCCTGAACATAACAAATCAAAGCTAAGCAGCACGTTCCCTTTATAACATTATCCAAGTGCCTACTCTGAATAAAAGTCACATGCAAAGCAGAAAGCAGCACACAGTACTGGGGCTGTTTCACAAAATGTTTTGCACACCTGAGTCACCGTGTGTCGAGGGCACTGCACAGGCAGCAGTTTTTTCCTGTGCATCGCACCTGGTGTCAGCACACACCTTCACGGCAGGACAATACAGCAGCCAGAAGAGCTCAATGCTCAACATCACACCGCAGGCTCTTGGTGGAACCAGGAACAGCACTCAGATATTCAGGCTCCTCTTTCAGTATCTTAAGCCTTGCCCAAATCAGGTCATGTGGCATTCAATCCAGCCTCCTTCACTGTCCTCATGCTGCCTGTGCTGTGTGGTTCTTACATCAGAGCAGGATATGGAACCTTAGAAAACCCCAGAGCATGGCAGAGGCTCAGCGATGGATGGTGGGACACCAAGCAGGAGCAGTGTCCCCAGGGAACCTGGCAGGTGATCCAGCACAGGTACTATTGACACCTCTTTGTGCAGAAAAAAATCCCTCCTGCTCTTACAGACCAGGGCTGGAACCTCCCCCTTCTGCCATCCCAGCAGCTCCATTTTCCATTCCCAGGCAGGTAAGGAACCTGGGCAGATCCTCCTCCAGGCCCCATGATTGAAGCAGCTTTTCTGGGGCATCCCTAGCAATGGGCTGAATGGGCAGCAAAGTCAAACTATCCCTGGCAGCCCCACTAAAAACCCTGGAGCCCCAAAGAAAGAAAACATGCAAGGGGAAAGGACTGGAAAGCATGGAAAAGTGAGAACCACTGATGCTCTTTGGATGGCGTGTGGGATAAATCAGCTTTTAATGAGGGTGTTCACGGCTCCGAGTCACCCATTCCCGACACACACCATTGAAGACAGAGCTGAGACAAAGACAACTCCTGCCGCCATGCCTCGTGCCTCAGAGCAGCCCAGGGTGGCTGTAGCTGGCGGTCAGGCCTGGATGGGCCTTTTGTCCACTGCTTTTCCACGCAATGAACACGCTAAAGCTTTACATGAGGCATTTCCTCTTCCAAATAGGAAGCAGGGTTTCTGTATGCATCTGGATACCACTGCTCGTTTTTCCTCTCTCCTGGTGTACAAAGTCCCAGCAGTGCAGAGAAGGGGAGGGTGAAGTGCAGGAGCCTTGGGTAGGGCAAGTCTGTGAGTCTGCCAAGCACCAGGTGCCACCCTCAGCCTGGCAATCCTGCAGCCATGACTTGACACTTCATCACAAGGAGAACCCATCCTCTCCTGAGCAAACCACACTATACGGAGGGGTTGGCTGGGGTAGAAGGCCTCTGGTCACAGCTGTGCCGATGCCTCTGTCAATCCCTGCACCAGGGGTCAGAGCAGAGCAAGGCTCCAGCAACAGGAAACACCACAGAGCTGCACTGCTGTCTTCTAAACCCCACTCACCTATGGCTCCCACTGCTTTACCAGCCTTGGCAAGGCAGCAGGTAGAGAAGCAGGCTCAGAGGGCTGCGGGCTCTGCTCCCAAAAGCTCTCTGGCACCAAAGAGTGACATAGCTCCAAGCCTCCTGTTTCTGTGAAAGCCTCCCTGCAGCTCCTTGCTTCCCCAGGACAGGCTTGGCTCAGCACCTATGATTAGTATCAACTGTACTTTCCAGGGCGGGTAATTAGTTCAGGTGAGGCAACTCTTGACAATTGGCTGCTGTAGCCCCTCTCTTGGCAAGCACTGGGATCCCAAACAAGCGTCTCACATATCAAAGGGGCTGCCTGCTCCACAAGCAGATCCACCCTGTACATCTGCCCAGCCCTGCACTGGGGGTACTGCCAGCTTTTCCTGCAGAGAACAGGGAAACTTGGAGCACAGGGCTCCTGCGAGTGCTCCTCGTTTTCACTGCTGGAGTTTACATACCTGCAATGGCTCTGTTTGGTGGAGACAAGCCACTGAAGCACTTGCAGGTGACTGTGCAGAGCTTTAATCAGGATGCACACAAAGAGCACAGTAACCTTCCCAAACCCTCCTCTTTGTCAGCCAGCAGACAGAATGCCAAGGTGTCATGGAGGAAAGGAAATTGCCGAGAGGTAGGTGGAGGGCGTGAGCTTTGAAGAGGAGAAGATGAGATCGTGCAGAAGGGGAGGGAGCAAAGGCCAATTCATACACCAGGCTAAATGTATCAGCACAGTCTAATGGGATCCCAAGTAACCTTCCAAGAGAAGTAGCAAAATAAAACACTTAAGCCATTGAAAACTAAACTGGTCAAAGAGTCCCGCTGAACAATCAAGGCCTGTCCATGGAGCCAGGAAACAGATTTATTAGGTCACCCAGGACATCTCCAGTTACAGTGAACTTGGGATGGTTCTAGGGATGGTTCCAACTCCCTCCTCTGGCACTGCCACTGTCCTTCACTGGGCAGCGGAAACTGCAGCGAGGGGAGGGAAGAGGTCCAGCAAAAGATCTCACTTTTTCAAGGTTCAGGAAAAGCACTGAGGTAGGACACTTCCATCATGCCAGACATTTCCCAGTTTTGATTCCCTAGGGCTGAGGCTGCTCCAGTGGAGTAACAGAAACACCCCCAAAGAGCTCAAACAAGAGACCTGCCAATGAGATTAGAGTTTCAGTTCCTCCAGCACCAAGGGATTCAGCTGCCAAATGCTCAATGACTCTGCACCAATTCCAGGCTACACTTCCCAAGCCCCTGATAAGGCTCAGAGCATGAGTGTCTTTGCCAAGCAAAAACGCTCTTGTCTCCTGAATGGGTTTCCCCTCACCACCTTTTAGATCCCCAGTCTGAATGCTGCTGTTTATCAAGAACAAGTTGCATGGCAAACCTCTCAATTGTTAGAGCTGGTGAGATGCCCGTGTTTCTGGAAACACGGAGTGCACAGCACACGAACACAACAGGCACTACAAGGCAGGGTGCCATCATAATGGCAGCCAGAAGATGCCAACATTTTGGGCACAGCTCAGCCCCAACTCTGAGCAGGCACCCAACAGCCCTCTGCATCCAATGGCAGCTGCCAGGGCATGGCTACTAGTCCAGATCAGCCCAGATACTCACAGTTCTACATGGAAAAACCATCTACAAAATTCATCTAAGACTGTACAAGCCAGGCACCCTTTCAGAGCTGCAGCCCCCTCAGTCAGGAATTATCCTTGCAGTGCTGAGAGCACAAAGCTCAGCACAGCCAGCTGCTTTTGCAAAGCAGCTCAGGAAGCAGCAGTTACAGAGGGGTTTGATTCTGTTCCTAGCACAAACTAGTGCAGGAGAGCCTGAGGAATTAATTACTCAATGAAAGACATATTTCCAAAGAAGAAAACTTGTAGGAAATGCTAAAGAGAGGATATACATCTACCTTTCCTTGTATTTCTCACCAACTGCAAAACACCCTGGAAGCTCACTCAGGTGGGGAAAATATATAGCAATGGAAGACAAATAAGGATTAGTCTAATTGCAGTCACAAAACCAAGACAGAATCATTTATTAATTCCACAAGGTTTGAGGCATAAGTGAGCTTGTTTAGTTGTTCAGCCCTCAGTGCACTTGTAACGAGCCAGAGCTTGCGACGATAGTTAAACCCAAATTGCATCAAGAACATTTAACAGTTTCAAACTTGCCTTGTATATGCAATGAGTTCAGACATACTGACTCTCTGATCAAGAATCCAGATTCAGCACAAATGATTTAGTACACTGGATTAGTCTCAAGTGTAATGACTAACTCTGAGAAACTTCTACACTATTTTTAAATCTCGCTTGTCGGGGCAGAACCTGGAAATTACATGAGAATCCCAGAGATATTTATCCCAAAACCAAAAATCAAACAGGAGTACCTCGCAGCTTCCAAGGGTAGCTGTGTCAGGCTAGTGCCATCTGGTGGGAAACTTTACTTCATTCCCCCCTCCCCTTGCTCAGTTTCATCCTTTCTGTTCCAGGTTCCACCTTCACGGAAGCAAGACAAGGGAGTAACAACCAGATTAACACCAAAAAGGCAGAAAGGGCTGGGTAGCTCTTCCAGCTATTCGGACCTAGAGATTATCTTCCAGGTACAGGACACAGCTTCTCAGTTATTGTGCAGCTGAGCCTGACTGGATGGATGGAGGATCATCTACAAGATGAATATGTAGACCAACACTAAGACACTTCACAACAATCTCTGCTCATTATTAACCTGGTTTACAGATAACCATCTGGAAGATTAATTAACACATCTCCAAACAGAAACATATCAGTTATTGTAACACAGCTCCTCTGGAAAGATGTTGTTGGTCTAGCAACACCTCCAGCTCCTCACACCGTACCAACTCTGCTAGAGCATCACCAGGCAAGGCCCATGACCACCCTCACCAGCTCCAGCAGGTGGTGGGGACTGAGCCAGCCAGTTCTGGCTGCAACAGATGAGTGACAGAGGGGTTGCACAAGCTGCCCCACCACACAGGTGCTTACTCCAACAAGGGGCTCACCAATACCAACACCACAGCCCAGGAACAGGACAAGAACCAACTTTCCACAGATGCATTTTGATCTTCTTGGTGGGCAGGAAAGTGCAGAAGTTGCCCTTTACTCTTAGGTCTGCACAAACAGCAGGGCTACAGCTCCAGTTTGACCAGGCTGCTGCTTGCACAGAAGGGCACACTGGGAATGGCCTGAGCTTCTCTGGTAGCCTCATCCCAGGGGAAAGATTTCATTCAACCAGCCTAGAGACAAAACCTCTGAACAACACTGCCAGCTCAGGACAGAGAAGGCAAGGCTAATGGCAGACACACAAGACAAGATTCCAGCATGAGCCCTGACAAATCAAGACCGATTGGGGAGATACTGGACCAATCTGGCAAGATTACACACACAACCCAGCAAGATGCACTTGACTCCCAGCAGAACCAACTCCACATAGGATATATTTATTTTTACACATTTAACACCGAGAAGACAGCTGCTTTCAATGGACTCAGCCTGTCCGTGGTGCACAAGACATTCAGTGGCAGAGGGAACCTGTCACAGTCCACAGCTTCGCTCTTTCCAACCTGCAGGCACACATCCTAGAGACGGACCCAGTACATGGCACTGCGGAGACGGTTGTAATCCAAGAGCTGTTCAATGGGACCTGAGTGAACAGAACAAGAGTTAGTCACTGGAGACAGTTAAAATCCCTAGGCAGTTTCTCATGGTCTTAAAGCAGATAGTGGCAGAGCAGGCTGTGCTCACAATCCAGAGCAGCTTTGCACAAAACCAGGCAACTACAGCTCAAACTTGCATCAGGAAAACCAAGCAGATACTGTCTCCTGATAGAATAAGGTGTTTTTTTCACACTGCTCCACAATGCTTAGTACAGCTCTACATACAGGTATGAAATGCAGAGAGCCACCAAGTCATTCTAACTTCCTGTTCATAAACTGTCTCCCTTTCCAAGCTGCTCCACTTTGAAGGCCAGAGGAAGCAGCTGCAAGGAGAAGGGGAATTCACAACACACAGGAAGGAGGGAGCAGACCAGAGCAGAGCTGCTTAGGCAGGTTTTCCGAGAGGAATTTGTCCTTGTCCAGACAGACATGCCAGAGCAGCACAGGAGAATCAGGTCCCTTCACTTCCCTTACATAAACCACCCTGACCCCAGGGTAAGGACACCTGGCAGACATGCTGGGCCCGCACCCAGCTACAGGACTCCCATTCTTAGTCACAGCTCCACAGCAAGAAGAGATGGGAGGACAGCCAGCAGCTTATTGCCACTGCATCTCCATCACCTGCAGGTCTGTTCTCCTGGAAAACGTGCCTTGGCACAACTCATGTGCATTGGTAGGAGGATACCAGTAAAGAACCAGAGTGCTTAAGGAAGTCAGGACAGACACGAGGACTGCCTGCAACTCATTTCCACTCAGCTCTCGGCCCTGTCCTGTTTTTGAAGCGTGTACTAATTGCCACATACTACTTACCAACTGCTGCAATTGCTGGGCATTTGTCATAAATGTATTTACTGCAGATCTCTCTCACCATTGCTGCATCAACGGCCTAAAAAATATCAAACAACCAATTAGGGACTCTTCCAGCAACCTGAACACCTCAAAGTTGCAAGTTACTGTTGCCATTACATATCAAGATCATTAAAAAGATACACCTGCACCAACTGCCCAGCTCTGCCTGCAAGGATGGCTAATGTCCTACACAGCATATTCTTCTGAAGGTACAGAAGACAAGGCAGTCCGAAATACAAAGCCTCCAGGGGAGACAGTGGCTGCAGAACTACAAAAACTAGGTGTTGGACACCTCTAGGGAAACTGTTAAAGGAATTTCAAGTTGTGCTGCTTAACACAGATGTACACCCTCTTTCTGGGATGGACTGACTCCAGCCACAGGGACACAGGATACACTGAGTCTCTTCCAACATTTATATCAGTGTCGGTGGCAGTCTAAGGGATAAATAAGCCATGTGTTACTGCAGCAAACTAAGGCCAGAAAATGCTGACACTAACGATGCTCAGGTACCCTCAGCCAAAACAAATGGATACCTACAGAAATCCTGGCATCCCACTCCTCCAGAGGGATACGGCGCCCATAGTTCAAGAGATGGCTCGCAATATTCTCACATACTTGCGTAGTACCTAGATATTGAAAATATCACATGGTCAGTGTAGTAGAAAGCCTTCCACTGCTGCACAGCCTGATCATCAGCCAAAGTACAGAGAAGAAACTGTAAACATTAAACCAGGTACTAACAAAGCACAGTCTCAATTCCCACTCTATGCAGCTCCAGCAGGAGCTAAGCAATACACAGATGGCTTCGCTGGTCTCTGAAGTGTTACAGTCAAGGCAGACCACTTTGAGGGTCTCAATTCTTACGTCACCAGGCAGTATGCCACTCACTGGAGCACAGCAGGCCAGGGTCAGCTGCTTTGACCACATGGCAGAAGAATGAGGAGCAAGGAAACAAAGTTTTGCCCAGTGCTTGCCAGAAGAACTGCCATGTCTAGCACAGCTCCTGCTCCCCAGAAGAGACACAAGCAGTAACCCTCTGAAAGCTGCACCGTGGTCAATCCATAAACCAAACATACCATCCAGCTGAGCCACCATGGCATTTCGGAGATAGTTCTTGGCTCTTGTCACCTCTGACTCTGTGGTACTAGTGCACAGACGCATCCTGGAGAGGAGATGGAAAGACCACGAAAGCTCTTAAAGATGTTTGTCTGCTCAGAGAGAAAGTGAATTTCTCCCTTTCCCAAGCCTCTGCAAAAATAAGCTGTTATCAACACCACTTGTCCTGCAGGCTGAGATTCACCCTTGATCTCTGCACAGCAGCTAAGAACTGGGGTGCACTGAGCAGCAGGAGGCAAGAGCTCAAGTTCACAGGCAGGGGATTCAGCCAGCAGGATACACGCTGAGTTACACTCACAAATGTCTGAGCAGCCATGGTGCTGGCTCTGGCTTGCCCAGCAGGCCCAGCAGCATGTGGAATGCATTGCCCTATCACAGGAGAAGGAAGGCGTGTCAGCCATTCCCACACATGGCAAGCTGCTATGGAAACTGATGCATAAAGAAAAAGACAGTTCCACAGAGTCTGTTTGGACTCCAGCTGCTAAATCCCTTCCTCCTCTGCCCATGGCAACGTCTCTGAGGCAAGGGCTCACTCCACCTGCTCCATACACAGCATGGCTCAGCTCTGAATCTCAGATGTAGCCTCAAACCATTACTGGTTCATGGACACAATAAGATGGACAGCCAGAAGGCTCCCAAGCACTGGCAGGACTCCAGCAGCAGGACAATTATCAGCCACAACACAACACTCTCAGTGGCAGGAACTCTGCCTGCTTTGCTCAAGCTTAACAAGACAATGGAGATAAGTCTCTTGGGCACCTAGGACAGCCTCCTCTCTGAGGAATGATCTTGCTTGTATAAAAAACCCCACAAAGCCTCTGAGCCAATACTCGAAAGCGTGAACAAAAGACCTGAAAAGCCCTAAGGGATTAAAACAGCTCCTCAAAAGCCACATCCTAAGAGATTTACAGAAAGCACTTAGAGGATCACTTAACCAGAATGCAAGCTACCAAGAAGTTCATAAAGAGACACGTCTCTCTGCACACTTAATATGCTCCCCCTGCAGCTCAGACTCCCACAAGAGGGTCAAATCTTAAACAGCAACTTCTCCAAAGCTGTACTTACCACTCCCCCTGAGCACAAAACATCGTATCATCTATGGACAGAGGATCGGAAACAAAATGGAAACCGAAGAGGCCAGTGTCCGAGTAAGAGGTGTTGAATGTCTGGAAACTGTGGCAGAGATTATGCTCCGCAGCAAGTGTAGCCAGCCTGCTAGACTGATTCTGTAAATAAGGAGATATGGTCAGCCATTTCATTCTCAGCTTCCTCACAGCTCAAATTCTTTCCCACTGAGCTGTTTTCACAAAGACCACAGACAAGACAGAGTGGAACAGTTTGCTGAAGGAGAGCTTAATTCAGACCCTTCATGTGGTCAACAGATGAGACTCACTGTGGGAAAAGTCACAAAGGCCTAAAAGTCCATCCAGCAAAACCATTTCCTTTCCCAGCTGCAGATGAGGAGCTGGTATGCATACCACAGTAAGAGTGGGAGAAAATGGAAAGCACAAGGTCTCCCAGCAGCAGGGATTAGCAGTTATACAGGCCAAAAGGATTCCAGACGATAATGGATGCAATATTGGGGTTTTTAACAAGTTCCACTTGCTCTGCAGTTGTAAGGCAAGCTTGTATCATGAGACTGTAGACTAGTCTGCTGTGTTCCCATTACTGCCCCCACCAAGTGGCTGGTTGCGAGAGTGGCAATAAGCTGCTGAGAATTCACCAGCTAAACCTCTTCCAAACTTAGCAGAGAAGCTTCAGTTTCTTTCCCAGCATCACTTCTCAAGATCTGTCCCAGATTAGCCATGATTACATTTCTATCATATTTTCTAGGCTCCTAACCCCTTTGCAGCTGGAAGCTCACTATAACAGCCTTCCCTAAAGCACATTCACACCCAGGGTCCCCATAGTACTCCATATTAAAAGGCTCCAGACTCTCCCTGTCGCTCTCACAAGCCTCTTACCTTCCCACCTCCAAAAGTGCGGTCGTAGCGCCCAATGATGGCATTGGCCACATTGAGGACTACATTGTCTGGATCAGCCCATCCTGGTCCCTCCACAGCAAGAGCAATATGGGCAAGAGGCAGGCCATCATCTCTGGCACGGATCTAGAAAATCATAGGGAGAACTGCATGAGCACTGTGATCTGCCTACAGCCTGCTAGAACACCAGGCTGACAAAGTGGGGCACTTGATGTAATTCCAGTGAAATGAAAATCTCAGGCACTACTGAGCACAAACTGCTCTGATGTGTTTTCCAGCAGATGATGTGAGCAACAGCCTCCCAATCCTAATGGATTTATGTCCCATTCAGAACCCAACATGTGGCAAATAAGCCCCAAGAACAGAACCTGGGAGCACTACCAAGATGCCGCATCATCAGCTTCTCTGAGATACACAGATTTTTCCTCTCAAAAGCAGCTGTAATTGGTTTCACATTCATTCAACAGCTGGGCAACACCAACTTTACCTCACTCCCTGTGAAGCGACAGTGCGGGAGGATAGGCACAGCATCCTCTTTGTATGTAAAAGGCACTCCACTGAAGTGTTGCTTAGCTACATCTACCAGCTCTTTGTGGGAAATACCTGGCAATGGCAAAGAGAGAGATTTACATTCCTAGAGTAATTTAACCAAATGATCTGATTTTACATTAGAAACGTGTGACAGGAGGTTGATCACCAGCTTGAAAACACCCAGGCTTCCTCAGAATCACACAGATCTAGAACTTACCTCCAGCAGCTGCCAGGACCATACGAGGTGCCTTGAAGTGGATATCAACATATGAAGCCAAATCTGCTCGAGTCAGTCGCCTGGGGAGAACACAGAGACTTGAAAAATCAGCATGTCTGACTTGGAGGAATGACAGGCTTAGGAGAAGCAAGTTCACTGTGCAGAGACAGCAGTGGTACTCCTCGTTGTGGGGTAACAATACTTCTTAGAAACAAGACTGCACTGTGCGCTGTGTTTTCCCTGTGCTTTAATTCTAGAACACAAAGAATGGGAACCAGATGGTAAGATGGAGAGATAAGGATAAAATTCAATGCAGACTGGAGAGTACTGAGCCTGGTCATCGACCTAATGCATGGCCACTGCTTTAATGACCCCCCCTTCACTCTTAATTTCTCTAATAATGTCAAATTGACAAGCATGGGAGAAGGTTCAATCTGCCCCTTCCGACCTCAGGTCTTGCACTAGGGCTTTCTAAGGAATGAGTGCAGCATTATGCTTTCACCAGCTCCAACAAGGAAAACACAGTCAGGGCACAAGGAGAAGCCCATAGGCACAGATCATCTCTGTATACAGACTGGTTTCCTCATGCAGTCACCACGATCAAGAAGGAGTAGCCATGCACCACATGGACTGAACCCCTGTGCTGTGTACTCCACCCAGCCTGGTGCTCACTTGATGTTCTCTGTGGTCCCCTCAACAGTGTGGGCCAGTGAAGTCCCCTGGAAAGCAGTGGCATGAAGGTAATCAAAGGCGACATCCGTCAGGTTGCTGTCCATTTCTTTCAGCTCCTGAAGGATGACACCACGTTCCTTCTCGATCTGAGAGTCCTCCAGCGCGCAGTTCTGCACAACGTCCGCCAGGAGCTCTACAACTGCAACACAATTCCCACGTTAGCATCTCGCTGCTTGACTGCCCCCCAGTGCTCCTGAAAGGAGAGGAGACACACTACGAGTCAGCAACAAACCCCAGGGAGGGCATGCAACATAACAGAGCTGAGTGCTGCCCATTCCCACAGTGTCTGGGAGGGACAAACAACACTGGTTTAGCAAGAAGTCTCCAAGTCAGCTTGTCACTGCCAGTGGAAAGCAGGCAACATCTGCAGACAGTGAAGCATGCCAGAAGCAGGGCACTGCTCTCTAATCACACTGAATCCCTACAGAGTTTGTGACACCTACAGCATAGCCCATGTCTACAGCAAGGCCCACAGCTCTGACTCAAATCACTGCCTCTGGCCAAAATTGACCCAGAGGAGTCTGCACATGGCAGTAAAGCACAAGCAGCACCCACAAGAGCTGCAGTGAGGACTCCTCACTCAGCAGCTGTTGTTGACCTCAGTTTCTCAGCTCCATAAGACAACCACTGACTACTGAATCCTCCTCGTCCTCTCTCCTGGCAATACAGTGCAGCTCTTTGTTTAGGAACACACGAACTTGCAGCCTTGAAGCATCACATCACTGCACTGCTGTCTTCAACTACCCAGAACCTCCAACTTACTGCTCAGCTACAACTGCAATCCCTGGTCTGTTGGTAGAAAGGATGCTTGGGGAAGAGAAACACAAGCACACATGCTTGCTTAACCTCCCAGTCAGACTCTGCCCCCTGGCCATCCTACCTTTGGGCATGTCCTTGGACAAGGCTTTTATGTAGAAGGCAGTCTGCTCACGGGACGTGTACGCGTTCAGGTGAGCACCCAGACTCTCCACTTCTTTCTCAAAGGCAGGGCCAGGACGCTTCTTTGTGCCCTAAAAGATAAACTCTGTTGTGAAATGAACACATTTCCCTTTCAGGCAGAATTAAAGCAAGGAAAATAACAATAAAGACCCAGAGCAATAAAAACTGTCACGATTCATAAAAGCCAAAAGCAAGCACAGGAGGCAAGAGATTTAAAACTTGGCTTATTTTCCCTAGATAAAGGATAGCTGAGGTGTATTTTCAAAGACCAGCACAAACTCAGCAGGGAAGGAGAAGACTTGTGCTATGAGGCAACAGTGGTTGAAGAGCACATCCATCGGAGTAAACCAAGAACAAGCGTGAACAAAAAATAAGCAGGTTTCTAGGTATCGAAACAGTGAAATTCAAAAGCAGAAAACTACTTCTACTACACAGCTTATCTCTTAAGGAGCAAGCCAGATACTGCAGTTGCCCATCAAGGCACAGGTTTGAGTCGAGTCAGCAAGTCCTAAGCTTAGATGCATTCTGCCCTGTTCAGCAGACACTTAGATTATATGAAAAGCAACAGCTGTAGCCTCTAAGCTTGGCTGAACCACTAAGAAAAGCAAAGAAAAATTAATGACTGTAAAAAATGCTGCTTTGAGCTCTCTCTGCTAACCTGAGAATGCTTAATAACACAGTGCTATAGGTGTGTTACACAGTGGCTAGGATTGTCAGGGATTGGAACCACAGAGACTCAGTCTCACTTGTTAATTACAACTTTTTTTACTTTAAAAGGCAAAATAAGTAAATAGGAAATAAGAGTTAACTGTATGGACAGAGTATTCAGAGCACCTCTGCGCAAAGCCAGCACACCTTCCTACCTTAAATGCCAGGTGTTCCACAAAAAACCCAGCTCCATTGTTCTTCGTGTCTTCATAACGGCTCCCAGCAGCGATCCACACACCCACCTGGCAGCACAAACAGCCAGGGCCAACAATCAGCACCCTCATGGCACAAACATAACAGAAGGGACAAGAAGTCTGCTCTGCAGACATTACACTGGTGGCACCAAAATAAGAACAAATACCAGCAACTGTTTCCTGTGCACACATTTTGGCTTTTTATCCACCAGCTTCACAAAGGTGGTTTTGCCAGAGGGAGAACTTCTACTGATCACCTACTTCTCACACAAAAACTGTAAGGCTGAGGAAAGCATGACAGCTTGACTACAGACAATACAACACCAGGCTGGGCTTTCTGCTGTTACATTAATCCCATCAGGTCACAAAGAGAAGCAGCGTCTGCCAAAAGCTTTGTTTCAGAAGGCGGCTGTCACATCTGGAAGACCAGACTTAGGCTGCAAGGAAGCCCTCAACCTCTCTTGAACTTACTGTGCAGGTTGGCTGCCTGGACTCCTCCGAGGCAACTCGGAGGCCGTTCTCCAGGGTGGTGACCTGGGTCTCGGGGATATTCTGGAGTGTCTGGGCATAGGTGGCAGCACCTCGCTTCCTCGTCAAAGTCAGTAGAGCTGCCTGAAAAGACAAAGGTTGTCATCACCTCCAGTCAGCAGCGGCCCTCGGTAGGGCCGGGAACCTGCAAGGCGCCAGAGGTCTGGAGCAGGTGGGAAAGCCCGGGGAAGAGCAGCGCGAGCCGGTCACACCCCGGGGCGGGGAGCGGGGAGCCCCCCTCTCGGTGACAGTGAGAGCCGCCGCCGCTGCCCACCAGCCCGGCCCCGCTCCGGCCCCGGGCATCCCACAGCCCCGCCGCGTCCCCGTGACCTTCCCGGCCGGCGCACAGGCCGGGCCCAC
>VWZG01006450.1:2463274-2503210 GCA_013396735.1 Grallaria varia
GGGGGTCCCAGGAATGGGGATAGTGGGAATGGGGTTCTCAAGGAAATGGGCATCCCAGGAATGGGGATCTCAGGGGAATGGGGGTCCTGGGGATGGTGGTCCCGGGAATGGGGATCACAGGGGAATGGGGATCACAGGGGAGTGGGAGTGTCCAGGAATGGGAATCCCGGGAATGGGCATCCTGGGAATGGGGATCTCAGGGGAATGGGAGTCCTGGGAATGGGGGTCCTGGGGATGGGGATCCTCCGAATGGGGGGCTCAGGGATAGGGACCTGGGGAATAGGGATCACAGGGAATGGGGGTCCTGGGAATGGGGATCCTGGGGAATGGGGGTACCTGCTCGTTCCACTCCCTCGGCCACAGCCCCACAGCCTGGAGCGGGTCACAGGGAGAAGTGGCAGAACAGAGCCGGGGGTGCCAGGGCAGCCATGCCTGGCAGTGCTGGGGGCGCAGTTATCAAGGAAAAGGCATTGTCCCCAACCCTGAGAAACACCACGTGGCTTTATTGGCAATGCCACCCCACTGCCGGGAGCGAGACCCCCCTGGCCACTCCATCACCTGAGCGGACAGGTGGGACAGGCCCGTGCTGGGGCAAAGTGGGGGCACCAGGTGGGGGAACCAGGTAGGGGCACCAGGCGGGGGCACCAGGCAGCCCCTTGGTGTGATGGCAGCAGCGGCTCCATCCTGCAGCAGCCTTCTCGCAGGGCGTGGTGGCCAGGGCAGGACCCCAGTGGTCAGAGTCCAGAGGGGCTGGTGGGGGTGCAGGGCCTCCGGGCCCCAGGGTGGGTGAGTTGGTGCCATCAGGGTGGCAGAACCCTCCTCACCCGCTCGGCTCTGGGGGGAGACATCTTCCTCTGGCAGGGCTACATCCTGGTGCTGTGTTCTGGCTAAGGGGGACAGACGGGGAGAGGTTGGCTTGGCTGCCCCGCTCCGCTGCCCCCCACCCATGATGGGGATGGGGAGGCTGGGTGCTCACCAAGGCCTGGCGCCGCTCCCTGTTGATGTGCACCACGGCGTCGTTCACCGAGGGGAAGAAGGAGTACTTGGTGATGGTTGAGCTGAAGAAGTTGCCCCGTTCCAGCTGAGCCAGCACAGGCCCTATATGGACGGAGATGAATCTAAAGTGACGGCACTTTGCTAAGCCCCCCACCCCCTGCCTGGAGCAGCCTCCTGCCTCCTGTGTTGTGGGGGGACACCAGGGTCAGCACTGGGGACCCAGGGGCAAGGCTCAGATTGGATCCATGGGACCACCTCTACCCTGGGGAAACCCAGGGGATGGGAGTACCATGGAGGGACCCCCAGGCCAGCAGCCATGTGTCAGAGCGGTGGCCATGCCCAGCAAGGGCTCATGGCTCTACAGATCCCCCTCACCTGGGCAGCTGGCAATGAAGACGTCCACTTCTATCTCACGGAAATCCATGAAGATCTGTAAATGGCAAAAAACATTTTACCCAGGAAGAGGGATAGGCAGCAGCCATCGGGCCGTCCCACAGGCCCTTGGAGATGTCCTTGGTGAGGCTGCCATCCCGCTTGCTCCCCCTGGGTTCTTACAGTCTTCAGGATCTTGATGGAGACAGTGTCCACAAAGCTGACAGGGCTCAAGTCCAAGATGATGGCATGGAAGCTGGGCTGGGGCAGCTTCAGGCTGCGCAGGGTAGGCTCTGAGGGCACACTGCTCTCCTCTGCACTCAACTCAATCACAGCCACACCTGGACCATCCTCTGTGTCCTGGGAGAGGGAAGGAGACGCAGTGTCACTGCTCCGGGGCTGGAGGCACCCTGGACTTGACAGCGTCCCCTCCAGGCTTGCCCCACCGTACTGGGGCTTGGTGAGGCTCTTTGGCTGCACAAAGGCACGGGCAGTGGGTGGGCCCAGGAGTGGGGGCCCCTCTCACATCTTCACCTGCTTTTGGGCTCCTTCCAGATGCGTTGAGACCCACCCTGCTCTCTGGAGCTGGGCTCATTAGCTGGCACCAGGCCAACCTTTGCTCTTGTTCTTAATTCTGATTAAAACCTTGCCAAAAGGTTAATGACTCTCTGGCTCCTGCACATAATCATTAACAGCCTGGCTTTCCCCACCGACCTGGGGTGTGACGGTGTGGCTCAGTTCAGTCCCAGTGCCTTTCTCACCCACTGGCCCCAAACCGAACTGGGAACCCTGTGGACCACTGAGCCCAGCTCGTGCATGGATAGGAGGGCCAGGCAGGGAGACAATGCAGGGTGGCACTGGAAAGGTCCCCAGTGTCAAGGAAGCACCTTTTTCCTCTTTGCCTTTTCCTTCTCCATTTTCTTCTGTTGTTTCTTCAGCTTCTTGAGGGCCTTCTTCTTCTTCTCAATCAGGCGGTCCACATTGATGCCGGTCTGTGAAGCAGTGCAGCCTCGTGACCCCACTGCCCCATTGCTACCCTGGGGCTGGCAGGCAGAGGGACATGGAGAGCACTGGAGGTAGGGCTGGTGACTCTCCTACCTTCTTCTTCAGGGCCTCAGCATACAGCTCCACATTGGCAAAATAGAGGGTGGAGGAGGAGCGGAAGATCTTCACACCAGGGACCTCCTGTGCCTGGGGGCAGATGGTCAGGCTGCTACCCCCAAGAGTAAAGCCACCTGTCCCCCTTCCCTCTCTTCTCCAAAATGTCTCCCATCTGCTTTCCCCAGTGAACAGCCACTGGAGGTGCTTTGAAATGCCTCCCCATTGCAGGTGGCTCTTTCCCCACCCCTGGTGCCGTTACCATCTTGTATTCCGCCACATCTCTGTAGACATCGGTGTCAGAGATGCGCCCCAGGATGGAGTAGTGGGGCCTGTGGGGAACAGAGCAAGGGGCTGAGGTCACCTAGGGCTCCTCCTGCCCTCAGGTCGTGGCACCAGCCCCAGCCCCAGGATAACTCACAGCTGGGTGCGGAAGATGACTGTGAGCAGCCCAAAGGCCACCGAGACTGCCAGGCCAAGGTCCAAGTTCAGGAGTAGGGTGGCCACAAATGTCACAATCCAGACCATCTGGAGAGGGGACACAGTCAGCTGCAGCATGACCTCCCCGCCAGCACCCATAAGCCTTAGGGACGGTAGAAAAACCCTCTCCAGTGACCAGAGCACAGTCCCAGGGCTCATCAGCACCTTACCAGGTCCACCCGGTTGGACTTCCAGAGCATGCAGAGGTCACCGAACTGCTTGAACATGCCCTTGAGGTTGACGATGATGATGGCAGCCAAGATGGCCTAGGAGAGAAGCTGCAGCTATGAGGAAGTTTAGGATAGGTCTGTGAGCAGCCATAGTCTGTTCCCCTGCTACACTACCATGCCGTGGGATGGGCGTAGGGGGTGGCACAGAGGCCACATGGGACTAGATGTACCTTTGGCAGGTCGTAGAAGAGCTCTCCAATCTTCAGGATGGTCACCAGGATGACCAGGGATGCGATGACACCAGCTAACTGTATGAAAGGAGAGCAGGAGGTGAGGGGTGAGACCCCACTGCTCGGTGTGCTGCCTGCCCCTGGGCCAGCCCCATGGATGGAGGCAGCACTGCCAGACCCACCTGGCTGTTGCCCCCTGTGGACTCCTGTACCAGGCTCCGTGACATGGAGCAGCTGATGGCAAAACATTGGAAGAAGCCTCCCAGGAAGTTGGAGAATCCCAGCGCAATCAGCTCCTGCAGGGACAGAGCGGCAGCAGGGGAGCACCATGCTTGTCTCTGGCTGCAAGGGCAAGCTTGGCTTTCACCTTGAGTGGGGGCCCTGTGCCTCAGAGCATCACCTGGTTGCTGTCCACTTTGTAGCCGTGCTTCAGTGCAAAGATCTTGCCCAGGGAGATGCAGATGGCATAGCCTACCACAGCAATGGCAAAGGCATTGCCTGCCACCTGCCCAAAGTAACTGACTTTAGGGGCCACAGGTGCCTTCAACCTGCATTCAAGACAGAGAGATGTGGCTCAAACAGGGGTGCTGTGGGTGGCACAGTGCCCTTGCCCAGCCTCCTTCACCTCCTGGCCCTGCTCACCCACTGGGGATGTCGCCCACCACAGAGATGCCAAACTTGTCATTCAGGTTGACGCCATAGGAGATGCCGGTGGAGACAATGATCTGGGGGAGAAAGACTGGAGTGAGGCGGGGCCTTCCTGCACAGGGACTGTGGTGGAAGAGGAAGAGGAGGGTGCGACATGTGCCCTGGAACTGGTCTCACCAAGGATCCCTGTCCCACACCTCCCCTCCTTGGAAGGGACATGGACAGGGAAACTGGGGCAGTTCTAGGTACCGTGATAAGCTCGATGGGGATAGGCATGGGCAGCTTGGCAGCAAATTTGTGGTTGAGCTCTTTCACAATTAAGATGGCCACCATAGCAATGATGGTGGTTACCAGGGTGCCCACATTGGTGTCTGGCAGCTTCTTGCAGATCTCGATGATGGTCTAGAGGATACAGGAGGAGGGAATGTGCTCAGGAAATCAGATGCTTCCACAGCAGTGTTTTAGGGGCATCTATGTGGCCCATGGGGGAGCCCGTAGGGGGTCCTGGGCAGCAGCGAGCCCACACTCACCAAAAACATTGAGAGTGGTCCTGAGAACTCGCCCACCGAGACCCCAAAGACATTCTTGAGCTGGGAGACGAGGACATGCACAGAGGACGCAGTGGTGTAACCACGCACCAGGGGGTCTGAGAGGTAGGTCACCACAAATCCAAACTGCAGGAGGCCCAGGGCCACCTGAAAAGAGAGGCAGCAGAAGTGACCACAGCTCACAAACCCCTGTTCTTTGCTAGACCAGGCTGGGGCCGCCTTACCTGGAAGATGCCTGTCAGGACAGTGATGGTGGCCACCAGCTCCACCCTGGCAGCATCTCGCAAGGTCTCATTGACCGTCGTGTTGCTGCCTTCGACCAAGAACATTTCACTAGGAAGCAGGGACTCTGTTAAGCTCCCGATCATGACAGAGATGACAGCAAAGGGACCTGAGGGCAGGTAGAATGGGCAGGGCACCCAAGGTGAGCACCAGGACCTCTCTGAGGGCACCTCATAAGGGGTCAGCTTCTTTCCCCTTGTGCGAACGCCCAAAGCACACCCACTGTGCTTTGCCTCTGGTTTGGCCTGCCACTTTCTTGGTGAGACAATGTAAAGGCAAGAAAGATCCTGCCCCAGCTATTTATATGGCAATGCTGTGCCATGGATGAAGGCTTGTCCCTCTCATCCTCGCTCCCTCCCCACCATAACTGTGCAAGAACGTGGTCCCTCAACTCACCCACGGAGTTGTGCCTGGATGTCCCGAAGAAGAAGTAGAGTAAGACGGGGTAAAAGGAGGAGTAGAGCCCGGTGACAGGCGGCAGCCCAGCCAGCAGTGCATAGGCAAGCCCTGGATGGTGGAGCAGGGAGAAATGTCAGGGAGGGCCAACCCCTGGCCCCCCACTCAACCCGCAGGGAGCCCCTGGCAGCCTGGGCATGGCATCACTCACCCTGGGGCAGGTGCATGATGCCCACGCTGAAGCCCGAAGTAATGTCCCCCACGAGCCAGTCCTTGACTGGGTAGCGGGGCAGCCAGTACAGGAAGGGCAGGAAACGGAACAGCAGGGACTTGGCAGCGGAGCCTGAGCATCTGGAGGGAAAGGAGCAGAAGCCGAAGTTGAGCACAAATGCAGGGGCTTGGGGACATCAGTAGCGGTAGATAGGGCCCTATGAGAAACAATGAGTCCCATGGGACCTCCAGCTTCATCCAGTGGAGCCTGGTGTCCCTCCAGACACATAAACAAAGGAGGGACACATGTATCTGGGCTTGGGGGAAAGAACCCTCAGGTCTGCACCTTCCCGTGGTGGTGGGTCTGGGGTGAACAGTGTTTGGTGAGGTGCAGGCACAACCCCCTGGCCATATGGTCCTACCTGGTCTTGCGGAGACAGCCACGCAGCGAGGACTTGGTGGGAGGTTTCCTCTGTGCCACGTCCTCCAGTTCAGCCTCACTCAGCACTTCACGGGGCGCTCGGTTGCTCAGTGTCAACTCTGCCGCCATGCCCACCTGACTCTCCTGCATGCCAGTCCACTGCAGGGACACCAGGGACACTAGGGACAACTCAGCCATGTCCCCACAGCCAGGGACACTCAGCATCCTACCCACCCCACAGCCCCTCCTCCAGCTCCACTTGCCCCACAGAGACATCCCATCCCGGCCAGGCTGGCAGAACTGGCCCTAAGGATAAGCATGAGCTGAATTTTGGGAGTGGTGAAGCAGAAGCAGCAGCTCACAACAACCGGCAGCCAGCAGGTGGGCAGGGAGAGAGCTGAGGCTTTGGCAATCAGTGCTGCCCACTCCTGCCCTGCATCAGCCCCATCTGCCCCACTGGAATGCACAGGTGGGGTCTGCCAGTAGAGCTGCCCCGGGGTGGGGGGTGTTCCCCCTCTGCCTGCCCATGCAGGACCCACCTCGGTGCCAACCACCCTTCCCCTCCACATACCGCAGCAGGGCAGGGCAGCGTGCCAGCAGAGCTGCCGAGCACAACCCTGGTCATCCCACAGCCCCGTCAGCAGACTTTGTCCCTTTACACATGAGGGGAGCAGGAATGCGAACCCCCAGCAAATGTCACAACTTACCACCCCTCCAACAGTGCCCTACCCTGACCTCTGCACTGCAGAGCCAGGGTGAGTCTGTGGTCAGAGGAGGGAGGCTGGGCTGAGTTCTCAGACTTCACAGGTCTGGGATGGTAGGATCAAGGCATCTCGATATGGATTCACAGCCTGGCCTTGCTCAGGACTCAGGCTGAGAGCTGCACCATCCTGTTGGGCTCACCCAGTTGGTGGCTGGCCTGGTCCTGAACTGCTCACCCACTTGCAACTGGACCCACGATCCCCCCATGGGGTGCCTGAGTGCATGTTACCCCCATCACTCCTACCTGCTGTGCCCAAGTTGGTCAGGAGCCGTCGGGCAGGTGCACACTCTGCTTCCTCCTACTTATTAAAGCCAACCCGTGATCTTTGAGACACCGCTCCCTGCCTCCTGCCCTTTCTCCTGCCCTACCAAGAAGCTGCCCGCTTCCCAGCCCCACTGCTGCACGGCACCCACCACACTACCTTCCATGCCCTGGTGTGGTGGGTTCCTCAGCTGTGGCAGACCCAGCGCTCTCACCACTGTACCCAAAACCATCCCATACTGGGGACTGTCCATTCCAGTTTCAGCTCCTGATCTGCAGCCATACCCAGGGTGCTGCCAACTTCCTGCCAAGACCTGCTGGGCACTCACCACACCCGGGCATTGCTCAGGTTCCCCATCAGCCTCCTGTGCCCTCAAGGCTCCCATGGGTATCCCTGCCCTGCCCACGTCCTGGAGCAGGAGCTGTGTGGGGGACAAGGAGGGCCACCCACAGCCTCTGGTCACAGCATCCAGGTACTTTCCAGAGCCCCTTCCTTACCTTGCTGGAAACAGGTGTGCTGTGCCCTGTGGACTGCCCCGCTCTCCCACAATTTGCACAGACCCAGCCTTTATCTTGTTCCAAAGGTCCCCAGCAGGCACTAGAGTCTCACTGTACCCATCACTCCTTCCTGGGCTCCATCAGGACCTAAAGTGGTTTCAGAGAATTTCTGAGTCATGCTTGGCCCAGTCACATAAGGACATGACTGGAAATCCAGGCACCCACAGCTGACTGGTACCAGGGTGTGGGGAGAAGGCAGTGGGCAGGACCAGGCATCAGAGAGTCCTGGGTCCCCTGGGTGGTGGGATGGAGCTGGTGAGTGGCATAAGTGGTGATACGCAGGACCACGATTTCCAGGGTCAGAGCAACTTGTGCCCATCCTTGGTGCAGGGTAACCCATGGCCACGCTGGCTATCCCTGTTGTGAGCATGACTCAGGTCCCAACAGCAGCCACATACCTTTCATGCAGTGGGGCTGAGCCTGCTCCCTCAGCCTCTCCCACATCCCTGGCCCCTGCTGTCCATGCAAATGCCCATCAGTCCCACCATGGCTAGGTACAGGCACACTGATGCTGAGACAGGCACTCACATGCCTCTTCATCGTTTATTCACTCACCCAGCAGGGAATCAGAGGCCACCACAGGACTCCTGCTTGAAAGCAAATAGCACCACGTGTCATTTACTGCCTCCTTATCACTGCTCTCTGTCCCCACCTGTGCCATTCGTTCCTGCATCCCAGCCTCCAGCCCCACACCTGACCCTGGGCCGGCCACTCTGCCTGTAACTCCCCCATGCTGCCCCAGCCCTCAGCCAGCTCTCCCTGGCTCTCACCCCCCTGCCAGTCGTGGGAAGGGCTGCAGGACAGGACCACAGCACCCAACACTGCCTACAGGACTCCCAAGAGTCACTCTGAGCCACCCCTCAGCTGCTCAGGGGACAAAGACCATGAGGGACAGAGGGACAATTGATGGTGACCCTTGCTCAGGGCACCGTTGGATCAATGCTGCCCTTTGATCACTTGCTCCTTACTCTTCAAAAGGGGGAACGGAGGGCATCATGATCATGCTTGGCCTTTCCTCCTCACACTTCCTTCTCCTTGCCAGCAATCAGCTTGACCCCACTGAGGTCAGACAGCCTTTGTCAATGGATCTTCCATTGGCCTAGGTCTGGCTGGGGGTGCCAGCTGCTGCCAGGATGGGCCCCATAGCTAACCACAGCCACTGTGGCACCACAGCCCTGCTGGGGACACTGGGCACCACCACAGCTGATCCCAGCTCTGGGTGAACTGGCCTGGATGTAGCCCAGTTCAGGCAACTGACAGCACCTGGAGTCCCTGTCCCCTGGTCACCTCACCCTGGGTCACAGTGACTCCACTTCAGCCTATGAGCTGGCCAGGAACTCCTGCCCAAGCCTCCTCCCAACACCACCTCAAGACCAGGCGCTGCAACCCCATCCAAAGATTCCCCGCACAAGGAGAGATGGCAGAGAGGCCAGCACCATTTTATAGACTTTTATTTGCAAATCTGGCGCTTCCATGATACACTTTTACACAGTCGGAGGGGGGGCACGGGCATCTCCCTGCTCCCTGCCAACAGAATCGGGAGATGGAGAGAGGAAAAAACACCCAACCAAACCTCGCAAAGGAAAAAACCCAAACCCAAGCAGGATGCTCCCCAGAGCCCAGGTCACAGCACTACAATCAAGGACCAAGCCACAGACTGGTCTGTAAGACGTGGGCTCCTGCTTCTGGACCGATTCAGGTCTGCAGGGACGGCCACCAGCTCCGCTGCTCTCTTCTTTTTGGCACTTGTCACTTGCTCTCCATATGGCACCAGCATTAAGAGCCCCGTGCCCAACTCGGCAGAAACATGGGCCCTACAGGGCCACAGGGATGGGATTTCAAGACTCTGGTGCTGGTGCTGCACAGCCGGAGAGAAACATGTAAACGAGCTTGTTCCCAAAGGCAAAGATGGGCAGCATGGAGGGGCCTGGCTGTTCCCAGTATGAGGACCCAGCAGGCGTTCCCTCTGCACACTGGTCCCAAACGGCATGTAAACATGTCAGCAGGCCCTTCTGTCCTCATCCCCACGAAAAGAGAAACAGTAAGCCTGCCTCGACAGGGCTGTGCCAGAGGACCCATGGCACCCCCGGTCACCAGCCCTTCTGTTCCCTCCACACTCTCCCACTGACTCGGGGATGTGGCCAAGAGGCCTTGGCCTCTCCAGGGCCTGGAGGACAGCAGCACAAGTCCTCTTCTGTAAACGTGTCAGGCTGGGCTACAGTAAGATGCTACGGCAATGTGGTAGTAAGGCAGTGAGGAGCACACGGTCAGTCACGCAGCCCCGAGAGCACCATGGGGGTGGCCGAGCAGAGGCACCAGGCTCAGCCGGTGAAAGGGAGCACGCCAGCGCTCTGAGCCAGCCCTGGCCCAAGGATGGGGTAGGCACAGAGGAGTATTACTTCACAGCACAGCCAGTAGGAGTCCCAGGCCAGGCCCAGGCTGAGCAGAGACACCATCAGGGCAGCCTGAGTTTCCAGAGAGGGCCAAGTGCTGCTTATCTCCATCTCCCAAAATCCAGGCCACTCTGAGATGGGGTCCTCTGCCAGTCAGAGGATAGTAGATATATGCAGAGCTCACAGGGAACCAGCTACATACAACTTTTGTGGGCAATGCTGGATCCCAAGACCGAAGCCACATCATGTTCCTCCCTCTGCAGAGGGAGCACTGGCACTGGAACAGCCTAGCCTGCTGCTGAGGGCAGGGGTGATGCAGCTCCTTGCCTCAACCCACAAACTAACAGATTTGCTCTGTAACATCCATGTTACAGAGCACAACACCCAGAGGGTAAAAACATAGTGCTCACTTGCTGAGCAGAGGAAACCAGCATTGATGAGATCGGGACCATCCTGGTACAGGACAGGACTGTGTCACAGAGCTTGTCTCCTCCCCAGCAGGTCCCCACTCCTGAATTTGCTGCCCCATTCGCTTGTGCTCTCACTGGCACAAAGCCCTGGCTCACTGAGCAGGGGCAGCCCCAAGGGTGAGGGTGCCATGGGGGGGCAGAGGGAGGCCTGGATGCACAGGGCTGAGGGACACCAGGCACAAGGGTGGCACCGAGACACGTGTGGAGCTGCACAGTGGGAGGGTGGGGGGCAGCAGGGCCAGCTGTCCTGCAGTGGGGCTTGGACAAAGCAGTGCCAACAAAGACTTAAGGACTGCCTGGCACTGTCTCTCCAGTCCACTGGGATTGTGGTCCTCCTCATAGCCCCAGGGAAGCTGGCAAGGGGCTGTTGGTGAAACAAATCCTCCAGGTCCTGGGAACAGACCATCCGTAAAAATAACCATAGAAATTTTTTCTCTCTCTGATTACAAAGATACAAAAAGGTAGAAAACCCTCCCGTGCCCCCACATCCTGGGCTCCATTTCTGTCCCCCTGCCACTGCCCACCCTCTGCACACACACACACGCACACCCCACGTACAAACAGCTCGCAGAGAAAGAGCTCAGCCCCGGCGGGTCGGAGTTGCCACCCTTGCCCAGTATCACCTGTACACCGGGCAGGTGACGGGGAGCACGCTGGCAGTTGAGAGCCTGGAGGCTCCTGGCAGTGGGTGGTGTGGGCTGCCGGCCCCTCGGCCCACAGGGCAGGGGAAGGCAGGGTTGGTTTTGGGCCTCTGACCACCAGCAGTTCTGGCCCCTGCCCCCTGGGGACACCAAACCTCAGCTGGCAGTGCCTGGCGGAGGGCCCTGCTTCTTCCGTCTCTCTTGTGGACAGCTTCGGCCCCTCAGGAATGGCCTTCGCTTCTCATTATTCTTCTCAGAGGAAAGAAAAACAGTGTTAAGCCATGACATCTCTCCTGGGCTCCACCATCCTTACCCTGCCCCGCCAGATGGGGACAGGGCAGAAACCCACCCCCTCAGAGCAGGAACAACTGTATCCAAACTCAAGAGTTCAGGGAAGAGGAAAGCAGGGATGGGGTGGGGAGGGATGGGGTGGGGTGTGGTGGCAGCAGTAATAGCAGGGAGTAGAGCTGGAGGGAAAGAAATGGCAGACAGACTGGGACAGGGTCTCTGGGGAGAAACATGGCTGACGCAGGCAGGGCTCCCCCAGAATTTGGGCTCTCTCCAGCCAGCCTGGCACTTGCAAACATCTGCCTGTTGGGCCTTAGAGCCAGCATTGACCAAGGGGACCAGCCATGAGGCCAGCCTGGCTGCACAGAGCATCGTCCCTGAGTCCCCACAGGCCACAAGCAAGGGCCATTGTCTCTGGCCGAGTGAGCAGGCTCACATACGTTCCTGTCCGTGCTGCGCTGCAAGCACCCAGAGCTGTCACACCTGAAGTTTCTCCCTGCCCAGTCACTATCCAGGACCAGGGGACAGCTGACACTCACCCTGGGGGCTCACCCTTACACAGCCCTCTCCCTCCAAATCAAACCCCCTTTGGGAAGAAGCCAGGCAGGCAGACAACACACAAGATCAGCTGAACAAGACCTGGCTGAGGAAGGAAGGAACACACTTACTCTGAGTCCGGTGACAGCTCTGAAATGCTGTGGGAGGTGGCAGAGCGAGGCGTCGAGGGACACACTGCGGAGGGCGTCGAGGTCTGCATGGCAGAGGGCGTGGCAGTAGTCTGGGGGCCTGAAGGCGTGCTGGAAGATGGCACCGAGGACAGGACAGAGGAGTTAAAAGAAGCAAGGATGGAAGAAAGGATATCTAACTGTTCAGTGGAAGGATGTCGGCTGGGAATGGCCTCCAGGTTCTCCCTAGAAGGCTGTCTCCTTGACAGCGGCTCTAGGCTTTCTCTAGACAACTGCCTCCGAGAGAGACTCCCCAGGTTGTCCTGTGAGGGCTGCCTGCTAGGCACTGTGTCCAGAGGCTCTCTGGAATTAGATCTTCTGGATAGAAAGTCCAGCTGCTCCCTTGAAGCTTGTCTAGCTGATGCTAGCAGTTCCCTTGAAGGCTGTTTTCTAGAAAGTAAATCCAACTGCTCTCGAGAAATATCTCGACTTGGTAACATGTCTATTCGGTCTCTGGACACTTGCCTACTTGGCAATGTGTTCAGCCACTCTCTAGAGACTTCTCTTACTGGCCCACAGTCTAGCTGCTCTCTTGACCCAAATCTGCAGGGTAAAGTGTCAAGGCAGTCTCTGGAGCCCTGCCTCCGGGGCAGCGTGTTCCCATGATCTCTCTGACTGGGCCTAGCAGCCAGTAGATCCAAGTTTTCCCTAGATGCATGTCTGCTTGGGATACTTTCCAGGTGTTCAGTAGACCCATGCCTGCTGGGGATGGTGTCCAGCTCCTCCCTGGACCCATGCCGACTGGGCACAGCTTCCAAGCACTCTCCAGAGTTGTGTCTGCTCAGCTGCTCCCGGGACATCTGTCTCCTCATCAGCATGTCAAGCTGCTCCCGTGATGAGTACCGGCTGGCTGGCTGCGACAGACTGCCGGCCCCAGAGTAGATCCTGCCGTAGGAGGCAGCGGGGACAGCCCTGTGACCCAACGTGGAGGTCTTGTACCATGTCAGCTCGTTGGTCATCCTGCCAACGGATGGCAGGCCCTGGAGAGTCGGAGGGTACTGAAGGCGGTTCTTCAAAATCCCTGCACCAGACAAAAAGAGAAGCCAAACCTTCATGCAACAGTGAAAAGAGCATGAAAACCAAGGAGATAAGCCTCACCTCCCAAAGGGCATGGCCAGATGGATCTGATACTGAGCCTTCAGGGCCACGTCAACCCGACACAGGCAAGGCCACCCTTGCCCACTTGCTCCAGGCTGTTACCTTTTCTCTGCCGTTGGGTCTGGGTGAGGGAGTTCTCATCCCCGCTGGTCAAAGCCAGGTCTGGCTGATTATTGTTGGCTGCATCCTTGTTGATGTCGAACCCCAGCTTCCGCTCGGAGCCCCACTTCTGCAGGGAGCAGGGGTGCACCTCGCACTCGCCCAGGGCCGGCCAATATGACATGAGGTCGTTGCCATCCACATCTGATGTAGGACACAGCAAACCAGGCCCCAGGGAAGAGGGAGAAAATATTTCCATGAGCAGCAATCAAGACACTGTAAGACATGGCCTGGTCCCCAGGGACCTGAGCTCATATTTTTCCCTGCCAGAGCCCTAGGACTTGCCTTTGGGAGTGGTGTTGGCAGGGTTGGTGAGGAGGCGTTCGCTGTGTGCCGCCCGCTTGAACTGGCGCTGGAAGCGGCCCCGCAGCCGTACATTCTCCTCGCTCTCTGAGGACGGGATGGAGAGGCTGCGCTCCTCATCCAGAGATAGGTCACTGTCTGAATCTGAGTCCTGGTCTGTAGGAGAATGGTGTGTGTCAGGGAAACGTTTGGAATGAAGGTGAGAGAGGCTCCTGGTGGCAGAGCCAGGAAGGTGGAAACACCCCAGGGCTGACCACCTCTGTGAGAGTGCCTTACCTCTCACTTGCCCTTCCCTCAGCAGCAGCCTGTGCCACCTCCCCTGGCCCTATCACCACGTACCCACGAGAGGAGCCCAGCTCCACCTCGCTGCACCTCCCTGTAAGGCAGCTGCAAACAGCCATAAGATCTCCTCTGCCTCCTCTTCCTCCAGGCTGAGAAAACCTACCTTCCTCAGCCTCTGCTTGTCTGTCCCATGGCCCAGCCATGAGGGTGGCTCCCGCTGGTCTTGCTCCAGTCTGTGCTGTACTGGAGAGCCCAGTGCCCCCACAGATCCCACAACAGCCAGTGTTCCCTCTATTGCTTCTTCCATGTCTAGCCCCTTGGGGACAGGAGGAGGCTGTGCTAAATGACACAGTGGCTGCCTCTCCCTCCTATCCACAGTGTTTGGAAGTTAGAGCTGAACACAGGGTGGAGGACCTAACCATACAGCCAGAGCCTGCACTGGGAAGAATTTCCTTAAGCCAGGAGTTAATTTGGAATGCACGGAGCTGTCCCCAAACCCAGGCAACAGGGCCGAGTCTTACCTCCCCCAGCATCACGGTGAAACATGGCCACGTCGATGTCCGTGGGCCCAGCATGAGCCAGCAGGCTGTGATCCAGGGCCGAGCCCTGACGTGCCGTCACATTGTCTCTGAAATACAGGAGGCCAAGAGGTCACAGTGGCAGGAACCTCCAGCTCTGCCCAGGCACTGTGGCCCCACGAGCCCCGTGCCGTTCCCTACCTGAGGTAAGCCCGCTGGCTGGAGTGGGTGCGGGCAGAGCGCACGCTGCTCACTGAGGAGACAGTGGAGGCCCCCAGGGTGATGCGGATGAGCCCACTCTCCTCAAACAGGGCTGTGTTGTTGTAGGCGTTGGGGCCCTGGGGAGGTGGGGAGAGCGCATGTTAACGAGTTGCCACAGCAGCTGCCACAGGGAAGGGGGGACATCCCTGTCAGCTCCAGTCCCAGACATGCAGCCTGACCCCAGTGTCCTGGGCTGTTCTGCTCTTGCCCACCTGTGTGTTCCTCGTGGCCTCCTCGTTCTGCCCCTTCTTGCCAAGGCAGGCCAGCTTCCAGGCCTCCCGCACCTCTTCATTCAGCACGCAGAACAGAACCAGCACAGCCAGGCCCTGGGGGGAGAGATGCTGTGAGAGACAGTCCCTCATTGCCAGATGACCCGCTTGCCCACAGTGCCACTGGTGGGTCAATCCCTGGCTCCTCCAGAGCCCGTCGTGTTGGCTCTGGTGGCCACCAGGACTGAGATGCACCAAGGACCCCCCAGTGCTAATTGGAGCTACCACCCATGGTGGCCATGGGTAAGGGAGGAAGGGGTGGGGTGTCCTCCTCACTGGCAGTGGAAAAGGGGGAGATGACAGGGTTCCCTGCAGCAACATGAGCTATAATGGTGGCAGGGTGCTGCCATGGGTCTTATTTTGGGTGTCCAACATTTCTGCTGCACACTCTTCTCTTGCTCTGCCCTCTGAGAGCACAGAGGCACCTTCCCTCCAAAGATGGTCCCTGCTATCCCTTGGATGTCACCTCTGAACCTAACACCTTGCAGCCACCTCCTGCTCCGTGTGACTGCCTGGCACAGGCACAACAGCAAGGACTGGCTGGAGTCACTCAGTGCCAGACACAGTGTCACAGTGGTGACAGCAGAAGGGACAAGGAACCCAGCAAGATGCTGTGAGCTCAGCACAGGTCACCCACTCTCCACAGATGGCCGTGGGACCACAGGGATGGTCTCCTGGACTGCCCCATGCCCTCCCCAGCAGAGGCTGGGCAGTTACCTGGAGGCTGCAGAGGACAGTGTAGAGGTAGTGGAAAGCCAGGACACTGTTGTTGACAGCCAAGAGGCCAAAGAGCCAGGTAGTGCTAATAACTAGAAGCAGAACAAAGGAGCTCCGTAACGTCATGCTGGAGAGAGAGAGACAGACAGACAGGCACACAGACACACACCGAGAGGTTAGTGCGTACTGTTAATCTACAGCCTAGTGCTCACAGACAGAGATCCAGAGGGGAAAGCAATCCTGCCCAGCCCTCCCTGTTGGTCCCAGCATTGCAGGCACATCCCTACATAGCAGTCCCACTCCTGCCAGCTCCCAGGCCTTCCCTTCTGGATCACACATGGCAAACACAGGGGCTCAAACGACATAGGTCATTTGGAGCCACAGAGAGCTGAGCCAAGCTCCAGGGCTGGCTCAGGAGGGAGTAGGAAGCGGGTCTCAGGAGCTTGTAGGAGAGGAAAAAGCAGGTGCTGGTAGCTGAACAAGGGTAGAGTGTTGAATCCAAGCAGATGCAAGGGGGGACTGTGAGGGCAGGTGGCGAAGGAGGACCAGTTGGTGGGTCAGTATGGAGATGGGGACATAGGAACAAGAGGAAAGGACAAAGTTTAGGAAAGGTTAATGTGGCTGGAAGGTGTGGGAGAGGAGAGTGGCTGCGAGGCTGACACTGATGCACAGAGGGGCCCTCTGCAATGGTGGAAGAAGGAAGGATGGTCACTGAAAATGCTAAAAACCATGAGCTGTCAGATCTCTGCTGGGAGTTTGGCCACTAATACTCACAGAACCGATTTCTTCTTGGTCTCCTTTTGGCCTGGGGAACAGGACATCTTGGCCACAAGCAGGAACATGACCCCATTCATCTGAAAGCGTTGGCACTGATTAGAAGCTGTGCCAAGGGCCGGCTCTGACCTGACTTCCCCAGTGCAGAACATGGGTGGACTCCAGGTCCACCATTCCCTCCTTTCCCCTTCATGCCTGAGCCATGGCCTCCCCCAGGTTTGACTGGAGTGAGGAGGGACAAAAAGAGGGCCTCTAACTGAGGGAAGGGGGTACAGAGAACGGGGCAGGCAGTGGGCAGCCAAAGAGGAGCAAGTGCCCATGGTGAGGAGAAGGGAGGTAGGAGAGGGTTGTGGGTAAAACAGGACAGGGTTTTACCACAATGACGACAGTTATGGGGCCTGCAAAGCTCCAGACCAGCTTATCATGAATGGAAATCCAGCAGAAGTCGGGGTTCCCATAGCCCTCAGGATCCAGGCCAACAGCCAGCCCTGAAAGACGAAGGGAGAGGTCAGGTCCAGACCCAGCAGACTTGGACTTGTCCAAGCCATATCAATCCCATTGCAGCACCAAAGGCAGTGAAGGGGCTCTCTCCCTGCTCCTTGCCCTGTGCACATGCCTCCCCACCACAGGGAAAGAGACAGGACTGTGAGCCTCAACACCAGGGCTTTTATTTCCTTTTCCCCAGGCATCCCTGACACAGCCCAGCAGGCATTCACTGACAGCAACAGGCCACCCTGATATATATATCATCCTTGACACATGGTCCCCAAACGACCACCACAGACTGCTTGCTGCCAGCACTGCTCTCCATGGCAAGCCCACTCTCAGCCCACCACACTGGGTGAGCTGGGCAACACCACATGGTCAGGAGGCTGCTGAGAACCAGAACAGCTGGTTTTGGCACGGCTGTAGCACAAGCAGCTCTTACCAGTGATGATGGCAGGCACTCCCCAGCCAATGGCATAGTAGAAACGCATGGCCCCGAAGTTGATGTTGCGGGCTTCAGTCTGCATGCGGTAGATGTGGAGACCCTGGACGAAGAGCCAGGCAAAGGTGGAGAGGAAGAAGCAGTGGAGGAAGATGGCAATCACAGTGCAAAGAAACTGGGGAGACAAAAGCCACGCAAAGATGGTCCCACTATGGCAATGCTATTTGCATCATCAACGCCTCACCCTCACCCCCACAGGCATGCTGGTTCAACCACGGACCTGGTTCTCAGTGCGGTTGATGCCCAGGAGAAAGAGCAGCTCAGAGAAGAAGAGGGTGACAGATATGTTGGAGTGGATGCCACGTGTGTTGGACTTAAGGCCTTTGAGGCAGGTCAGGAAGGAGAAAGTCAGCAGCAGAGACACCAAGGAGAGAGACACCAAGGAATAGGTGACAATTGCCAATGTTTCCAGGTCACCTTCCAGTTGCTGCAGCAGCAGAGAACGAAAAGCAAATGGCAGTGTTAGAGGCAGACACAGGATGCTTGCAGAGCTCCCAAACACTAGCTGTGTCCCACAAGGAATTTTCTGTCCGTGCCTGTTTATTCTGGGACTCAGTGACTAACAGTCCCCACCACTGCCCACAGCCCCACGGTCAGAGTTTACCTCTCGGTGTGAGCTGTCCATCAAAACCCCAAAGGTGCCAAACTGGGAGCACTGGCAGTGGACATGTGTGGTGTTTCGGTACACAAGCTCACAGTCCCTGGCTGTCCAGAAGCCAGAGGGGTTGGTCCTGCAGCCACCAAAAAGCAGAGTGCACTTAGGAGAGAAGACAGATGAGTGTGGTGTGTGGGGGAGGAACTGCAGAGGAAAGGGATGACTTGCAAGGCTCTACTGCCAGCAGATACAACTGCACTCCTATAGCTGGAGTACTGGAGCCAGAGTGTGGATGTGGCACTGAGGGACATGGGTTAGTGGTGGGCTGGAGAGTGCTGGGTTAATTGTAGGACTCAAGGATCTTAGAGGGCTTTTCCAACCTAAATGACTCTATGACCCTGCTGTGCCCTCCCAGAAGGAATGAACCCCATGGGAGAGGGTGCAACCCTCACATCCCAGCGCTGCCCAGGTACAGAGCATGTCACAGCAGGGAAACCTGGGGAACAAGGAGGTGTCTGGGGAAAGCAGCTCAAAGAGAGTGGCCCAGCCACGCTCAACTTACAGGTTGGAGTGGTTCCACTGGACGCAGAGAGGTTTGCTCCTGTTAGCTGTCTCCAGCAGGTAAAATTCCAGCACAAGAGGGGTGTCCAGGGGCCCCCGCAGGAAGGTGTGATTGCTGAACACAGACACACTCACGATGGGGGAGTTCATCACAGGATTCTTGGGGAGCCTGCAAGGAGCAGCAGAGCTCTACCATCACTGTGCATAGCAGCTGCAGACCCTTGGGGACTTCCCAGATGTCCTGCCCTGACATCTCAGAAGGAACAGCTCTACCCAGTCCACACCAAGGGGCTGGGAAACATGGGACAGTGCAACACCACGGTGGGGAATAGGCAGAGCACTGTGGGACTGCCTGGCTGGGAACCAAATCCACGCCACTGCAGACAGACCTGCTGGAGGGACCAGAACAGAGTCCAGCCAGCACCTCTTCACCAGTGCTTGTGGGAGCAAAGGGGAGGAGGACATACCTGACACTGCGACGATCCACTTGGTAGCGTGCAGGCAGCAGCCCCCCGAGGGTGCGGTACATGATGAGGATGACCACAGTGAGAGTGGGCTCAGGCTCCAGCAGCGCCTGCCTTGGGGAGGAGTTCTCCACAGTGTAGTTCCCTTCGCCCCCAGCCAGTGTGGGCACTGCTGTGGGGGCAGCTGAGGCACACAAGGGGGTGGTGAGAACACACATGCACACATGCTGCTCTGAAGACAACTTGCGAGGCCATCAGGAGCCTTTGGGATGTAGTGAAGCGAGAAGCTCAGGCTCTCAGGGTTGACCTGTGGACCTCTGACAGAGCCAGGTCTCAGCAGGGTATATGCAAACTAGATGGCCTTTAAAGGTCCTTTCCAACCCAAACCATTCTATGATTCTACACCTTTCCTGCCAGCCATACCCACCCAAGCTGTTCCTTGAGTGACGCTCACATGCTCGCTCACCTTCAGCTTTTGGAGGGCTCAGCACGGACAATGGCAGCACAACGTGGGTGTGGGGGTCCCAGGCGGGCTGGCCCCGGAAGAGGCTGCTGTGGTAGCGAGGGTAGCGCCGGCGGATGTGGGAATGGTTCTCCATGCGATCGATGCTCAGCACTGCAGAGGAGCAACACAGTCAAGTCAGGCCTAGAACAGCCACCTGGAGAGAACCAGGCTCCAGGGCACCTCAGGGCTCAAGTCACTGGCAGAAGGACCATATGAGCCACAGGCTGGGTTGTGGTTACGTCCTGTGTTTGGCCATGACAAAAATCTCAGTAGTCACAGTATTCCTTCCCAGCCCAGATCCATGCTCTGTTAAAGGGCAGATTACTTCAACCGTCAAGACCAGCTGCTTTTTCACTATAGACTGGGAAGTAACTCGGAGCAGGCAGCACATTCCTGGCTCTGCTGGCTCTTGCTGGTGTGTCAGCCAGTCCAGGCAGGGATGAGACCAGGACAAGTCTCAAAAACACCTCCCCATGCTTGAGAGAGCCACCAAGGACATTATCAGCACCCTCCCTGAGATGCAGTGAGATAAGAAGCGAACCAGGTGTGATGGAGGAATGTCTCTGCACCATCCCAGCCAGCCCCAGCCCCAGCCATCTCCTACTCACTGATGTTGGGAGTGACGACACCAACAGGATTGAGGTAGGTGAGTTTCATGTTGCTGGCCAACGTGCCCGAGTAGTCCCGCAGCTGCTCCATGAGGCTGGCACTGCCGTGCTCTCCGTGTGGCAGCATGGCCCAGTGCTCCCGGTTCTCAGGTGCCAGCACGGAGCTGCCTGCGCGCAGCAGGTTCTGCACGGAAGAGATATGAGGGCAGGGGGTGAGCAAGCACTGCCTTTGGGCCCCTCCTGGCCACCCCCCGAGTGCAGCACTGTGCTCTCTGCCCAGCTGGCTGCACAAGGGCTGGGGGAACAGGGGTACTTTCTGCTATGTGGGCCCCCTCCCTCAACGTTCATCAGTCAATGCCCCAGAGACATCTTCCCTAAACTCCTGCCATTAGGGACTTGCAGGCAGCAATAAGACCTCCCTTTGCCTTCCCAGGCTGAGCAAAGCCAGGTCTCTGTTTCTCCTCATCCAGCCAGGGCTCCAGCCCTGACCATGCCAGTGACCTCTCTTCTGTGGGCCACTGCCCGTGTGGCACTGGGAAGCCCAGTGGTCTCACCACATCCTTAGTCCCCTCAGAGACACAGGCTCAGGGTGGCTGACAGCAGAAGCAGCATCACACGTCACTCTGATCTGGGGGAAGGACTCACCTCATTGAAGTGGGCATCCTGTGTGGCTGTCAGGCCAAAGCCACGCTGCTGGCTCTCGAAGGCCATGAGGCGGGACAGCAGGCGGAAGGCGATGTGCACATCATTGCCAAAGTAGTGGTCCATGTGGTCTGTCACAGCCCGGAGCCGGTGGGCCAGCTTCTTGGCTTCAATTGTGTTGAGCTCAGTCTTGTTCTTCTCCAAGCCCTCCAGCTGCCAGTGGGGAGAAAAGAGGGGATGAAATAATTAAGCAGGTTCCTTGCCAGGAAACTGGGGTGCTGCAGGCCCTGCTGGACACAGAGATTACTTCTGAAGCCATGCCACAAGCCACTGACACTCATAGTGGTGGTCACTAGAACAGGGAACACTTCTGGCAGTCTCTGGCAACACATCAGGGGATGCACTGGCCCAGCTGACCCAGTGCCACATATGACAGAAGCCAAGATGAAAGGACAGGGCAAGGGCCTGGCGATACTTCATTGGAAACTCTCCTGGTTTCAGTTTCAATTCAGCCTAGGTGAAATGCAAGTATTGAATACACTTGCCTAGAAATGTCAAAGGGATTTGTCACTGACAGAATCTGGGGGCTACAGAGGTCCCAGGGGGCAGACATCCCAACAGCTTCAAACCACTCAGTCTTGCTCAGGGTTATTTATTTTCCTTTCAAATGTTGTAGCAGGACACAGATCATTTCTGATGGGGACACTCAGATTAAATGCAGCCAAGTAAACTTAAGCTCAGACCAGTGTTCCCATAGGATAGGTTTGGGGGTAGGACATGAGAAAAGAAAGTACTGAGCATTGCTGAGCCCTTTCATACTCCAGGTACCTCTGGAGAGCTGAGTGCTTTGAAATTTGGCTGTGAGCCCTTGTTCAGAGGGCTCGGGCTCTGTCAGGGCTGCAGAGCCCAGAGGATTACCAGCACGGACAGTTCCTTGAAGGCAGGTGAAGTGCAGTTGAAGAGATCTGGCTCCAGCCAGCCCTTCTCCTCATCACAGTGTCTGACGGCTGCACCTAAAATAAGGAGGAAGGGCATGTTGGAAATTCAGTACAGGATACATATCCCCAGGAGGGACCCTCTGCACCAGCTAGTCCCAAAGAGCAGCACTGGGAAGTGATGGGGAGGGCCTGTAACACCCCAGGGCCATCGTCCTGCAATCGTGCCATTCATTCTACCTTTGGTCTGTAACATCTCAGCAAGCTGCTGCTGCCCCCTCCCTCCAGGAGCTGCGTTCCTAGGTGTGCTTTGGGGCTGTGTCACACCAGGTGCCATCACACAGAATTGCAAAAAGGACTAAGTGACCTGGGAGGATTCAGGCTGGAGAAGCCACATGGCATGTGACTGTGTCCTCAGGGCACATCTGACCCCAAGCTACAGAAGGCCATGTAGTTCTAGGCATGCCCTGGCTGACAGCCTGCAATGCCTGCTGACATCCTGTTCCCTCCACAGGGCAAAGTCACCTCAGGAATGCAACAGCCTTGCTATGGGCTGGCAAACCTGCCCTGGAGAGGAGCCCCTACAGTTGATGGAGATGGAGGACCCCAGTGCAGAGGATGCAGCACTGAGGGTTCAATATCCAGTGCCAGACCCCAATCCCTGGCTGGGGCCCAAGCACTACTGCACAGCAATGAGGTTACCAGCACTGCATGGGATTGGCTGCTATATATCACCAAAAACCCTGCTAAAGCCAACACAGAGAGCAGCTTTCTGGGCTGGGAATGTCACCGCAAACACTTTATACGAGAAGAACAGGAAACCTCAGTGTACCCAGCAGGACTGTGGAGCAGGTCCTCCTGGGGACAGCACCAGGGCACAGGAGCCCATCCAGGTGCCCCTGGCTGGAAGAGGGCAGCAGTATGGCCAGGATAGGGAGAGGGAGCCTGGAGCAGACTCCAGTTGCTGCTCAGAAAAGCCCCAGTAACAAGTGTGCCCTTCTCACCACCTCCATCTCCTAGCTGTCCTCCCAGCACCCCTCTCTCAGCTGCAGAAGCACAGGGACCAGTGCCATTGCAGCTGGGAGCAGGGAGAACAAAGAGAGCTCCACATTGCTGGCCTTCCCCTTGCATGGAGCAGAGATCAGCAGAGAAAAGAGATCGGTTCAGATAGAGATTTGGGAAGGATCCGACCCCCAGGTCTCTGTGCCTTCCTCCACCAGCTGGGCAGAGGGAACCTTGTGCTGTACCTGCCCATCAGTTCCTGACCCCGTCCTACAGCCCCCCACTCCAGCAGCTTCCCCCTTCCTCCACCCCACGGCCATTCATCCCTGGCCTCACCACCCACTGCTCATCACCAGCTCCTTCCCCTCCCAGCCTAAGCAAGCAGGTACCACCAGCCCAGCTGGGGAGCAGAGCTGCAGGCTCAGGGCAGCGGGTGGCAGGGGCTGCATGCGGCTGCAGCCAGGTTTGTGCTGGTTAGTGTGCTGGGAGCAGGGAAGAGCGTGTAGGAGCAGTGAGGCCAGGCAAAGCATTAGGAAGGCTCTTGGAAGCTCCAGAAGCAGCAGGGAAAGTGCAGGGGTGTGCAGGGTGTCAGGCAGGGAGCAGGGAGAGAAAGCCATGTGGTGCAGCCCTTACAGCACAGCAGGAAGGAGATGGGAACAACCTTACCTGCACCCCTCAAGCCTGAGCACGGAGGGCGAGAGAACCAGGGAGAGAAGTGACAACAGTTAGGAGCCGAACCTGCCTCCTCTTGGGGCGAACAGCTGGAGAAGGACAGGGTTTGTATTGTTCCCTGGGATTCCCACTGCCCTACATCCCAGACACCCTGTCACAGAGGACAGCTACACCTCCTCCAGCTCAGGATGCTGACTGCTACCCAACATCCACCTGATGGCACGCTGTGCCCCCCTTCCCTCACAGGGCACATGGGGCTGGGGCCGGCGGAGCCACAGAAAGGCACTGCAGGTGCTGAGCTGGTGTGCCAGGCCTGACCTCAGCCTTAAGCCCACTGAATCCAAAAAGCAGCGGGAAGAAGGTAGGAACCAAGGCTGAGGGAACAGCACAGCCCCAGGGCTGGGTGATGGGCCTAGACCCATGGCCTATACCCAGCCCCGGCCCCATGGCCAGCCCCTCTGCTTTCCCCTAAGCTGTGGCATTTTCTCCACCAACTTCCTTTTCCCAGACCTCAAGCCCAGCTAAATGAGATTGGGATAGCACCAGAACAGAGTGATACCACTAGGGCTGCCACAGCATCTGGCAGGACAGCCAAGCTGCCCTGTCCCCTCCCCATCGCATCCACCACTCACCCAAGGAGCCTTTGGGACACAGCACTGCAGCCGAGAAGCCAAACTTGGTCTGGGGCCACCACACACCCGCCTTCAGGCTTTTGGGGCAGCCGTCATAGAGCACTGTGGAGATGGAGACACAGGCCGAGCGGCTGGTCACTGGGAGGCCACTGACACTGAGCCCCACGGCACCAGCCCCACGGGCCCTGCCCATAACTGTGCCCACACTCACCCTCGCAGCCACTGGGTGTCACCTCGGCAAAAGGGCTGTCACAGCTGTTGCACTGGCGGCCAATGACCCCGGGACGGCAGTGGCACCGGCCTGTCTCCCTGTCACAGGAGCGTGAGGTGGAGCCCACGGGGTAGCAGTCGCAGGGCAGGCAGGCGTCGCTGCCTCTGGGGCGGTAGTGGAAGTCCTGGGGGACACAGGGACACTCATCAGAGCCCATTGGGACAGCAGCTGAGGCTGGTGCCCCCAGAACACCTAGAGCCAGAGCAGAGAAGGACCGGGCTCTCCTGATTTGCAAGGCTCCCCCTGCCCCATCATCATGCTGGGGCAGGAGTGCCACACAGAGGAGCTGAGCAGGGATCTGGCCAGAATTGGGCACACACAAACCATGACCTGGGCAGCTGCCAGGCCTTTGGAGGGGACAAAGAACAGCATCAAGAATGAGCAGGGCTTCAGGCAAGCCATGGGCCATGTTCCCATAGGCACAGCTGCCCCTCACCTTGCAGTGGCACTGCCCGTTGGTTTTATTGCAGTCGGGGTCAAAGCCTTTGTTCACATCACAGTTACAGGGCCCACAGGTGGGGTTCCCCCACCAGCCCTTCGGACATTGCTGGTCCATCCTGGGGAGAGAAATACCTTCAGCGTCACAGCCAAATCCCCTAGGCCTTCTCCTCCCACCACCCCGGCTTCTCAGCAGCTCCAGGAAGCTGGGTGGCACTGAGAGGTCCCTGGTGACATAACCAAGATGAGAGGCTAGCATAGAGCCAGGTACAAAGGCCATGGCCCTGCCCTGTGCCCTGCATCTCACCTGTGCTCACAGTACTGCCCAAAGAAGTTCCCACTGCACTCGCACACGTAGCCCAAGGGTGAGCCCGGCTTGCGGCGACACACAGACTTGTTCTTGCAGGGGTTGAGGTGACACACATCCACACAGTCCCCTCCATAGTACCCTGAAGTGTGGACAGAGAGCACAGTGCAAAGCAAGTCTCTTCCCTGAGATGTGTCAGAGCACCAATGAGCGGACTCGGAGGGCTCAGCAGGGATTGTGCAGCAAAATTGGTGTCTGACAGGGATGTGACTTGCCCAAGGGATGGACAGGAGAGAAGTCACAGGCCAGGAGGAAGTCACAGGGGGAGAGGAGAAGACAGGCAGCCATGGAGAGCAGAGGAGCAGCAGGGTGCTGCAGGTCTTACCTGGCTGGCAGACACAGGAGTAGCTCTGCCACTCATCCTTGCAGACACTGTTGGCTGGGCAGGGGTTGGAGTCGCAGGGGCTTGGCACACTGCAGCCAGCCTCCACCCGCAGGGCATGGCTGGGCTTGGGCAGGACAGTCCCAGTGACACTGTCACCCAGACGCACACCCTGCAGTGCAGGTGACAAATTTATGGTGAAGCTTTGGCAGACACAAGAGACTCCAGTCCTGCCCTCCATAAAGCCCCAGCAGCAGCTGCTCCCCACCACCTCTATTTATACTTGCCCCCCAGCACCTCATAGCCTTGAATACTCAGAGGGAGAGTGACACCAGCAGGATGGATGCTGGCAGCAGCTTTCAGAACTGTGTTTCCACCCCTCCAAGTAACAGACCTGGTGGAAAGGGAAGGCTCAGAGCAATGGACTCACCTGTATGCAGCCCCTCAGCCCGTTCTGCACCTCGCCAGAGCCCAGGACTCCCCCCACATGCAGGTGTTTCACCTTCAGGCCATGCAGTTCATTTCCCACAACCACCGTATCCTGCAGAAGGAAAGGGAGTAACATGAGGCATGTAAGGGAGTACCTTGGGGCACTAGCCCTGCCCCAGCCCTCTCTGAGGGTGCAGAGGCACAACCCGGCCTGTGTTTGCCAAGCATCCCCTGCAGTCCCTGTCCTGGTGCTGGCATCTCAAACAGCACCTACCTGGTAGAGCCCAAAGTCCAGGGTGAGGGTGATGACGTAGCGTGAGTCTCGCCCACTGCGGACGTCCCGCAGCTCCAGCTGGAGGTCGTGCCACTTCCCATCACTGAGCTGCAGCTGGTCCAGGAGGAGGCTGGTGCTGCGCCCGGACCCCCTGCTCACCATGAAAGAGAGCAGACCCCCAGCCAGCTGCAGAGAGGGAACCAGCAACGCCAGCAGTGAGCAAAGGCCTCATCAACTCTGACCGCTTCCAGCCTACCCCCTAGCTGAGGAAACCCAGCCCTGCAAAACGCCTCTCCCCACAACCACTCTCTGCTTGGGATGGAGCCAGCAGCAGAGGCTGAGTCTGAGGCCCTACCTGGCAGAGCAGAGTGGTGTACTGGCCTGCATGGGCCTGCAGAAGCACCCCATCCAGCTGGCGTGTCCGAAACGCCAGCCCCAGGTACCACGGCACTGAGATCTTCACGTCTGTCTTGAAGTCCCAGGTGAGAACACTGTTGCCCTGGAAATAGTGGGCATGGTGCATGGCTGGAAAGGAAAGTGGAGGTGAGGAGAAGGGATGGGCACTTTAGAGGGAGCAGGAGATGCAGGGACAACAGAGCCAGTTCATCTCACACATTCCACAGCAACCCCAGCACAGCCTTGCATGTGGCCACCCTGCCCATGCCCAGCAGCACCCGCTCACTCACGGTGATGGCAATCTTTCCCCCCAAAGCCAACAGGACAGAGGCAGGAGTAGGTCCCCCAGCTGACAGAGCAGGTGCCACCATTCTTGCAGGGACTGGAGTCACAGAACGTGTGCTTGGCATGACAGCCTGGAGGTAGAAAAGTCACCTGTATCAGCATTAATGTGCTCACCACTTCCCCCCAGCCCACATGGAAAGGGAGCAGAGCCTGCCAGCCTCCTCCCTGGCTGCCAGAGGGGCAAGTCCAGCCACTTAAGCTCTCCACACAGGTCCTGTGTGCTCAGGGATGAGGGTCAAGGCTGCCACTATTCCTTAGGCCACAATAAAGACACTGTAACACTGAGCTGACTATCAGCATGTCCCAGACAGGCCAGCTCTGCAGGCTCTGCACTTGGGATCAGGGGACATTCCCAGAACATTAGCTGAGGTGGGCATTGGCTCATTTAGGGGGATCTGGAGGCCCTGTTCCCCAGCGGGAAGCTGCTCAGCTCCAGCTGTGCTGCCGTGTTGTTGTTACAGCCCAGCAGTGCTGCTGCCCGAGCAATTCCCAGGACAGGGCTGGCAGGAGCAGAGAGAGGCACTGGTACCTGCAGCGGTTCCATTGTTGGCAATGTAGGAGGCCAGGTCAATGCGTTTGCTGTCGATGTACAGGTCTCTCATGCATCCCACAAAGTCCCGATGAGTGATGGGGAAGTTTTCTGGCAGGTTGGGGACCCCTCCAAGGAGCAAGGGACCTGTGAGATCCAGGGACCTACAGGAACAGAAGTCCAGGGCTTTAGGATCTACAGCAACCTCAGCCATGCCCAGCCAGCTCCCCAGTGCACGGGGCTGGGAAGTAGACATCCTCGGGGACAGGCACACACAGCCAAGGTCCCAGAGGTGAAGTGCTGCCTCCTCAGGGGACCTCTCCCCACTGCAGCAGTGCCCACCATTCTCCAAGGAACTCACTTCTTTGAGCTGGTCTGCACACCTTCTGCGGCACAGGAGTAGTTCCCAATCTCGCTGCCGAACTGCAGGGCCACTGAGGCATCACATTCATCTATCATCAAGATGGCCACCTTGTCCTTGGAGGGCCCCTGCACCACTCCCAGTCTGCTGACCTTGGGCTGAAAGCAAATGCAGGGTTTCAGCAGCACATGTGCCCCAGGCCAAAACACTCAATGGCTCACACAACAGCAAGGAAAGGCCTGAGCTTGATCCAGGCACAGCTGTGCTGTGGGAGGTATGAGCAATGCAGGGGGGACATCACTGGCCAAGCCCTGCAAGCAGCACCGGAGAGGGACATGGGCAAGGACAGTGTATGGAAAGCATTTCTGCAGCCTCCAAGTGCTGTCCTGAGTGTCAATCTCTCCCTGCACCCAGTTGTCTGTTCCACTGCATCCATCCCCAAGGGCTGAAAACCACCTCTACCTTCTCTCCACAGCCTCCATGGGACAGAGTCAGAGAACAGGAGCTGCTCCCTGGTGGGAAGAGGGAGCCACACGTACTGGGGACAGATGGGGCACACATACCTTGTTGTAGTAGCGGAGCTGCAGTGTGTGCCACTGCCCATCACTCACACCCCCTGGCAGGTAGGGGCTCACCACCGTGCTGGACTCTCCTGAGGAGACAGGGATGATGGCAAGCTGAGGGAAGCTGGACAGCCCTTGGATGTGCCTGACCTTCCTGAGGCATCAAGCCCAGCAAGCTGCCCATGGCCTGGTGAAACTTATGGCGACATAATGGGCCAGAACAGCAGCAGAGACCCAAAAGGGTTCATCCTGGTTTGTGATCACAAACCACTGCTGCACTTGCACTCCTGAGCCTAGGGAGGGTCCCGAGACACACACTCGCCCCTATGCTATCCACTGATGCCCACCAGCACCTCTTAGCCCTGTCTTCCTTAGCATGGGCTCAATCCAGGGTAGCACTCTGCTCTCCCCACTCAGCACAGGCCTTCTTCACAGCTCCTGTGACACAAATCCCTCAGCAGGCAGGGCCGAGCATACCTGTAGAGTATTTCAGCTGGACCTGCCCCTGGATGATCTCCACTGCCAGGAAGTCGTGCCGCTCGTTCAGGCGCCCATTGTAGAGCAGGAGACCACTGGGCTCCACAGTGCTGAACCTGGGGCACGGGAGGAAGCAGGAGGGCAGAGTGTATGCAAGGAGCACGCAGAGATCCCCACTCTCCTGTGGCATGCACCAGCACCCCAGCACAGGGACACTGAGATCTGAGCATGGGGGCCTGGCACGGAGGCAGAGAGCTGGTAACATGAAAAGGCAGAGGCACTGAAGGGAGGTAAGAGCTGATGCCAGTGCAGATTTAGAGCCCTTCAGTTAAAGGTGCCGTGGCAGCCCCATGGGGAAGCAAAGCTGGTAACACACAGGTCTGGAGAGCATTAGCCAGCCCCTGTATTGGCCCAGTGTGCACAAGAGCCACCAGTGCAGGGCCAGGTGAATCGAGGATGCTGGTGTCCAGTGGAGTGGGGAGAGGACTCACGAGAGGGCAAGGGTGAAGTGGAAGCGCTGGCGAAGGCCCCGGAACATGACGAAGGAGCGCGGTGGGAAGGAGCGCGTGGACACCTCGCAGAAGGGCATCTCAAAGCCGCCCGCTGGGCACTGGCAGCGGAAGCCCCCCTCGGCACTGTTGGTGCAGGTGCCACCATTGCGGCACACGCCGGGCACACACCGCCCCGAGCGGCTGTCCACTTCACAGTTCTCACCTGGGGGGAGCAAGACAAGAGGCTTGGGACACAGATGCTGCACCCACCCATCTGCTCCTTGCCCCAGGAGTGCAGACTTCGACCCAGGTTTGGGGAAGGGCAGCCAAGGGGCAGGACTTTGTGGAGCAGCTGGGGACCAGCAAAGGATATGACAACCCAAGTGTCATCCAAGTGTTCCCCACATCAGCCAGTGAGTGAGCTACCACTGCCAGCGTGGCACCACTGGGTCAGATGAGACGCCAGGTCTGGCTGAAGGGGCAAGTTTGGATCCTGTATGGCAGGGGAATGGGACAGGAGGGCACTGGCCACAGCACCACTGAGCTCCTGGGCCAGGTGCCTCTGAACCCTGCAGGCAGGCTCTGACACAGGAGCAAAAGCCAAGCGGAAACCAGTCAAATGAGGGACACTAAATACCCCTGCACCTTGCTGGCATGGATAACAGGGATGCCCCATGCCAGCTCAGCAGTGCAGTGCAGGGGGTCTGGCCAGCTCTTTTTCCCATGCTACCCTCACAGGGTACTATTCAGCTGTACTCCTACATCCCAGACCCTGCTCCCATTACTTTCTCTGTGGCACACAAGGAGGATGAGGAGACAGCATGAAGTGACAGGGAAATGAGCTCATTAACCCTTCTGCTAATGGTTGTTCATGCTTCAAATGCCGGGGGTTAATTACCACTGACTCTGCTTATCTCACCAGGAGCCACCGACAGGAGAGCCGCTCCAAGTCAGCCATCTGCTGCCATGCTCCCTCCCAGCAGGGCAAGGCAGGGGATGCCTCCTCAGTAGCCACAGTCCACCTCCCCTCATCCTCACTTGCCAGGCATAGGTCTCCACAGCCTGCTGGGGACTTGTGGCAACAAGACACTGGCTGGCTGCACTGGGAATTCCTCCCCCACAGCTAGGACCAGATCTGCCTGGATCACATCCTGCCTGGTGGGACAGCTAGGCCCAGCCTCCCCTTCTGCTCTGGGTGGGCAGCAGCTTACCCACTGCACATGGGGCCAGAGTGAGCTCCACACCTCTGCCAGACAAGCTGAAGACTGGCACAGGCAGAAACCAGCAGCTCTGATAGTCCCAGAGCCTGCTAGCATGGGGGTGGCCAAGAAGCCTCCTGTGCCCCAGCCTAACACAGTCCAGCTTAGTCCTCTTGCTCTGTGAACAAGGCTGGGAGGTGATGGCCAGGCTCTCCAAGAGCCTTTCATGCCACCTCCCTGCAAGACAGATTTCTATGGCAACCTCAGCCCTGCACATCCAGCACCATGGAAACACAGAGAGCTGGGCTCCGACACTCACCACCCTACTCAGAAGAGCAGCCCACCATGGTGACAGCGACGCCAAGGGACCCACCCACCTGTCCCCCCACAGTTCCCAGTCTCAGCACTCACCGCTGAAGTGCTGGCGGCAAACACAGGTGTATCCCCCCTCTCTGCGGGTGCAGATCCCACCATTCAGGCAGGGGTTGGAGTAGCAGAGGTTGATCTCCGTCTCACAGTAGTCCCCAGTGAAGCCCTGTGGGCAGCGGCACCGCAGGCCGGTGATGGGGTGGATGGGCCTAAAGAGGGTGGAGGGGGAGGCAATGAAGGGGGCTGAGCTGTCGAACTTGAGGACGGAGATGCACTTCATGTAGTTCTGGCAGGGCTCCCGCAGGCACACGTTGTCGTCGAAGGGCAGCACCTCCAGCATGGAGGCGCCTGTCAGCACCATGCGCTTCATGTACAGCTGCTCCTGCAGCTCCTCCGAGCTGAAGTACCGCCCACCTCGTGGCACCAGGGCCGAGAAGCTGACATTGAGCACCGTGCCGCCCACATCCGTGTCATTCTGGATGTTGAAGATGAAGATGTCCTCCTTGGGCGTCGCAAGCACGGTGGCCACCCCTTCCAGGAAGGTGGACAGCAGAGGGGAGAGGAACCGCTCCTGCCACATGTTCTCCAGCCGCACCGTGATGCTGTTGGCCAACATGTCCTCTGTGATGATGATCACCCGCAGGACGCACTGGGCTGTCACGCTGTGGATCCCATCTGTTGGAAGGAACAGGGATATGCTGCAGGTCTCTGTCTTCTGCTTGGAGGGCCTTCTCCCTCCCACCCCAGGGCAGAGACCTGCACCCCAGTGTGGCCCCAAACAGGCCACACTCCTTGGCTAAGGAAGCTTGGAGCCACAGTCCCAGGGCTAGCAGCTGAGCTGGAGGAGGAGTGGCCGGTGCGGCTGCACCTTCTCCCTCCCATCAGGCTCTTCACTGAGAGAACTCTCAGGATTTTTTCCCTGTCCTGGATCTCAGCAGCAAACTGAGCTCTCAGGAACAAAGGTGGTCAGGAACAGAAGGAAGTCCCAGCAGGAGGTTTGTCAAACACAGGAGGTAATGCCAGGGCCTGGAGTGTTTTGCTTCCCTGCTGTGCCCTGTCTGCCTCCCCCATGCTGCCTTTCCCTGCGCTCTCCTCTTGCCATTTCCTTCCTCTCTCCTCCAGGCTCTCCCAGGCTTTCGTGCTGGTCTCCCTGCTTCCACCCTTCTCACCATCTGCTCTGCATCTCTTCCTCCCTCGGTCCATCTCCGGTTTGTTTAATTCCCTTTAATCTCTTTTTAGCTTGGAAACAAACCCTGTCCCTTTGGGAACCCACACCATGCGAGCAGTGTCCCAGGCAGGAGCACAGGAGCATGGGGGTACACGTGGAGTGTGCCTGCCTGCTCTCTCCCAGGACCTTGCCCATTGGCAGCAGCTCACCCACCCCTCGTCAGGTGCACTCAGAGGCAGCAGCTCAGGCTGCAGGGGCACAGGCAGCGCAGCACAGTCCAAAGGGGCAATGGCAGAGCTCCCACCCCAGCTCCTGCCCCCGCAGTTCTGCCATCAGTGGCCCGTCTCACCCCATCTACCCCGCTCCCAGAGACCAAATGGATCCTGACACCTTGGAAGGTCACATGTACCCTTCACCAGGCCACCCCAGACACCTCTGCTAGCAGCTTTTTCCAGACACCCAGCAGGGAGAAGCCTGTCTGCTGCCCCCAGGATGCCTCCTTTCTCCAGGTCTGCTCCTTCTAGGCCGTCCGGCCCCAACAGAGGCTCTGGCAGGCAGAGCCAGCCTTCAGCATAGCAAAGCAAGAACTGTGCCAACCTCAGTGGCCCCAGAAATGCTCAGTGAGGCTCACCAGGAACCTCACTGCTCCTGAAAGGAGGCAATCCATCTTCCAGCCCATTGTCAGCACCCCAATGCTGGTGCCCCACAGACATCAGCAGCACATGACTGTTGCCTGCTGTTCCCATCTCCCACCCCACATCCACCTGAGAGGCCCAAGCTCCCACATTTCCTTGGAAATCCAGTTCTCCATCATCATACCAAGACAACACTCACATGAGCACATCTCAACGATGACTACCAGGACTAATCCTGGATCCCAAGTCTTGCTGTAACACTCCCTGTGTGCTTCACCTCCTACAGCCCAGTGCAAGGAGGCACAAAAGGCAGCAGGTTTCCTGCCATCCTGGTCAGCCTCACTCCCAACAAGGACCAGGGGTGCAAATGCCAGCCACGTGTCCCCCATCCATGCCCCAGCTCCAAGCATCACGTGCAAAGCTGCCTTTACTGTTCCTCTCTTCCCATGGCTACTGCACTGCAAAGCCTTTTGATTTCCCTCAGCCCTGTTTGAAGATTGCAGTGCAGGAGGATTTAAAGATTGAAATGTCTCCTTTTCTTCCCACCTCTCTCTTCTACCCTTTGGAAGGTGAAAGCTTTCTGGCGACCCTGCAAATTGGCGCGCAGGCAGCAGCCTGCACACCAGGACTGGTGCTCTGGAGATAAGGCTCGCTCCGGGCTGAGGGAGCAGCGTGCCAGTACAGTCACCCAGGAGCTAATCTCCTGTGGGGAAGGGGAGGTTGCTTCTCTCTGAAATTAAACTACTCCCCTCACATACAGAAGCAAGGTAAGAAACCACCTCAGTGTGACACTCTGCCAGTTCTGACACAGAGGGCAGCATGAGTGGCCATCACCAAATGACTCTGTCCAGCACCTGGCTGGACATGCCAGGGGATTTAGATCTGCCTAAGTTAATCACAAAGGAACTGGCATCCCCAAGGCACTTTCTCTTTGCAAGAGCCTCATGGGGTGCCAAAATCACACAGACCTTGAGGGGCAGGAATGAGAGGAAAGCCACAAGCCTGATTTAGCCACACTGGGCATAAGATGATCCCCAAGCCACCATGAGCCTGGCATCGTTCCCTGAGAGGTCACCTGGTGAGGCAGCACCCCAGGATGCCACCACTTTGTCACCAGCTCCCTTCTCAGCACGCAGCTGGGTCTTGTCCCAGCTCCCTGTCCTCTCCCTCTGCCCCCTCCTTGCAGTCTGCCTCTCTGGCCAAGGCAAGCATGAGCTCAGGCTGAGCCCAGCTCCCTCCTCCCTGCTCTCTTTGGCTCATGGTTCACACGGCAGCAGCCATAAGGCCCTGGGGACAGCTCTGACTCTCCCCAAGGGCTGCTCAGCGCCCAGCAATAGGCAGGCAGACATCTGCCTGATTTATGGCTGTTATTAGGCCTTGGCTGACACGATGCTGAGTCCTGGGGTAGGCCAGAGGCCAGCAACGCCTCCCAAGGGCAAGGAGACTATGCCTGGGAAAGAAGGTGGGCTGGAGGGTGCATGATGCCTTTGGCATTGCCTAGCCCATGGCAGGAAAGCCAAGGACCCCCTTCCCAGTTCCCCACAGCAATGTAGAGCCAGCCCCAGCCCACAGCCCTGCCCATAAAACACTGACCCACCTCAGCATCACACCCAGGGATGCCTCCTGCCTCAGCTCCATGCAAGAAGAAGCAGATGGTTAAGAGAATGACCCACTGCAAATGGGGAAAGCAAAAAAAAAGGAACCAGAAGAAAGCCCAAAGCTGGCTGGAGGCACTGACCCCCCATGGGAGGCATTTTAATCACGAATGCTCAGCCTTTCTGATTAAATCCTGTGGCTGGAGAGCTGGTGCCTGGTGAATATTCATGCAGCAGAGTGAGGAGCCCTAGAAACATGGCTACAGGGAATGGAGCAGGGACAGAGGCTCTCTGGGCAACACCTCAGCCTGCTCTGTGGCACGAGGCACAGGCTCCAGCCAACACTCCCACCCCAAGAGCCACTGAGTCACTAGCAAAGACTCCCCTTCCTCTACAGCAAATGGTTTGGCCTTCAGCCTCCCAGGGAGCTCCAGGGATTGGGAAGAAGGCAGCACAGCTCACACAGCCTCCCTGACCCTGTCCCTCACTTGGGGGGACCAGGAGCTCACAAACAGGCTCCGGTGCATCACCACCTGTCCTCTTCTGAGTGGCAGAGACAATGCTGAAGGGAGCAAAAGCCACCACGCTGACTGCAGTGGCCACCCCAGGGACAGTGAGGGTGTTCTGAGGACACTTTCACGTTTGCAGCTGAGAAAACGAAAACATGTCCAAACGGAGAAGTCAGGAAATAAGGAGATGGGTATGGGTATGGTGAACATTCTCCACTGCTGCTGAAGGACTTTGGCAGACCTCTCAATATTTTGATGATCCTTTACCAGTTAAGAGACCTTTAGAGTAAATCAGGCTGATGAATGTCACTCTCCTGCAGCTGAGCCTCCACCCTTGCCACCAGGCCTACAGAAACCAGTCTGAAATGGTTTAAAGTCAAGAGGATGTCAGTCCCCTACACTGCCTCAATTTCACACACTACTGCTGGCTGTGGACACAGCCCCTCCACCCTGCTGTCCTGCATCCTCAGCAGTCAGGAGCAGATTTTAGCAGCCATAAGTGTCCACACACCTGTGAGATGCTGGGGTCAGTTTGGGGGCTGTCAGTCCCCCTGGAAATGCACTGGCTTGTGATGGCCCAAGTCTTCCCTGACTCCTGCAAGGGGCTGAGCTAAGGAGTCACACAGCTCGCAGGCAGGCAGAAGGGCCTCTTGCCCTGTATTTTAGGGGGATCCAGCATCCCTCAAAGGGGGGATAAAGCTCACAGACAGGCAGGGAAGTCACTCCCTCCTTGGATGCTGACCCTCAGGTTACCCGCCTAAGTGCTGCTACTGCTGCCTCCCAGCAGCAGGAAGGTGCCCTGGTGCGGGGCTGTGCCCAGGGCAAACAATGCAGCCGGGTCTGAATGCCCTGGCTGCCAGCTTTGCAAACCCACCCTCCTTCTGCACACAGAGACAGCAAGGGGCTGCCTGAGCTGCCAGCTGGGCGGGGGGCTTCCAACAACAAAGACAGAAAAACCAAGCCAGACTTCCACCTCCACAGCCAACATCAAAGCCAACAAAAGGCTTGTTTTCCAGTGTCTCGCTTCCCTCCCTGAAACGGCTCTTCCCCTTCCATCTTCTCCCCTCCTTCATGAGCACAGCTCTCCCATTCTCCCTTCCCGCTAGAAGATGACGACATTCTAATTGCAAGGGCCCCCTCGCCGCGAGGCGGCTCAATAGAGGACCTTGGGATGTGATTGTCTCCTGCCTTTGTGCAGGGTTAAGTGTGCGAGGAGGCAGGGCTTGCACAAACACACTGGGGCAGAAGCTGGAAAGGTCACAACCACCCCCTCACCTCCAGCGATGGGTCTGTGTGTGCCTGCACCCGCTCCTGGCCAGCCCTGCGGCTGCAATTAGCCCCCCAGAGCCCCAGCCCACCGCCCGGCTGGGGCTGCCTATGCAGGATTGCCTTCAACAGCTCTGCTCTTAAAGCCCTCGCTCCGTCTTTCGAAAGAGATCCTTCTCTCACTGAATAAGCTGCACAGAGGCAAAAGGGAGGGCAGCGACGGGCAGGGCAGCACCACGACTTCATGTACGACTCCCCAGGCGCTCTTGGCAATTCGGGGCTTGGCCCCTTCAGAGAGGGCTCTTGCCCTCCCTCCCCCCGAGCCACTCCATGGTTCAGCGATGGACAGATGCCTCCATTTCAGATCCCACATCTGCCAGTGAAGAAAGGCTGATGGTGAAGGCAAACCTCAGGCTCTGGGAGCTCCAGGTTCAAACCCTGCTTGCTCACAGGCAAGGCTCTGGGTCCATTTTTGCCCTGTCCTTAGCTGGGCTAGAGGAGACTCCAATGCTCCACAAAGCCACTGCAGCAGCTACCACCAGCATCCACATTTGGATACACTGGCAACACACGCTATAAAAGAATTCCAAGCACTGCGCTCAGGTTTGTCACAGCTGTCACCAGCAACACTAGGTTGGCCACAGAAATGTAGTACCAGGCTTTAAAAGCCCCCTCAGATAGTGCAAGTGTCGGCAGGTGCCACAGCCAGAATCCAGACTGAGCCGTTTGCTACCAGCAGATGGGTGTTTTAAAGCAGGTTCCCTCCACACTGACTTCAGTCCCTCCCTCCTGTGCAAAGTCAGAGAAGTGCTTGGTCCCAGCAGGGAGAAGAGACACCCAGGCTTGGGAGCAAAGCAATGTACTGGCCCCTGGGCCAACAGCTCGGCCACGCTAGGAACTGCCTGTTTGCCTGGCCAGCACCCGACAGCACCCAAGACAGGCTGGCTGGCCACAGCACCTCCAAAGGTGCCTCAGTTGCAGCTACAAGCAATCCCCACAGCTGAGTAACGATGCTTTGTTCTTGCGGACCATCTCCAGCCTCAGCCCCTTTACAGAGCACTTCCCAGCAGCCTGCCCCCCACTGCCACTCTTCCCACCACTCCAGCAGTATTCCCTGACTAGAAGGGACTCCCAATCCAAATCTTGTTGCCAGTTGCCAACCCAACCCCCGAAGCAGAATGGGCTCCCCACAGGGGACTGCACAGAGCCCTCCAAAGATACTGCACTGAAGGTTTAATGATTTTCACTCCCTACCTGTGACAGTCACCAGCATGGAGGCCACAAGTGGACGGTTGTTGTCCAGCTTACGGCTCAGCCTCAGCTCCCCACTCGATTGATTTACAATCAACAAGTGCAGTTCATTTCCCCGCTCAAAGGTGTAGAAGAGGCGGTCGGATGCATCTGGGTCATACGCTGGGACCTTCCCTATGACCCCTGAGGGGAAGGTGTTGGACTTATTGGACACGTAGTTATTGAAGAGGATTTGGAAGTTCTTGAGAACAGGGCTGTTGTCGTTCTGATCAATGAGTTTGATGTGGACTGTAGCTCTGCTGACCAGAGGGGCAGAGGTGGCCTGTACTACAATCACGTACTCCGGTTTTGTCTCATAATCCAAGTCTATCAAGGCTGTGAGCTCCCCAGAGAAGATGTCCATCTGGAATATCTCGGGGATGTTGCCCTCCACAATTTGGTACATGATCTGGGCATTGGGCCCCTCATCTGGGTCGACAGCTGTGATCTGGGCCACGACAGAGCCTACGATGCTGTTCTCCTTTACCAAGACCTCAAACTCTTCAGCAGGAAAGACAGGGGCATTGTCATTCACATCCTGAATGGTGACCTGGATGTGGACAGGAGTGCGCTGAGGAGGGATGCCCCTGTCTACAGCATAGGCAGTCAGTTCATAGACAGGAACGTTCTCTCGGTCCAGCCTGCGGACGGTGCGAATGATCCCTGAGGTGGGCTCTATGGTGAAGTCTCCATCCCCATCCTCCCCGTTCTGGAAAGTGTACTGCACTCGCCCGTTGGTGTGGGCATCCCGGTCGGTGGCAGAGATCTGGAGCACGCTGGTGAACGGAGGTGCGTCCTCAGAGATCATGCCCTGGTAATGAGGGCTGACAAACTGAGGGGCATTGTCATTTACATCATTCACCATGATTTCAACATATGTGGTGTCCGCTTTCTGGGGGATCCCATTGTCTTTGGCAGTGATAGCCAACGTGTATGTGACCTGGTCCTCATAGTCCAGTTCTGCCTGGAGAGTGATGGCCCCAGAGTCTGGATCAATGCGAAACTGAGGGACATTGTCTTCCAGGTAGTACGTGATGCGGGCGTTTTCCCCCACGTCATCGTCCGTGGCACTGATCACCACCACAGTGCTGCCCACAGGCCGGTCCTCGTTGATGCTCACAGAGTAGTGGGCACTCTGGAACACAGGCCGGTGAGTGTTGGCATCGGTGATGTTGATGTGAACATGGCAGTTGTCACGCAGGGTGCGATCAGAGGCTGTCACGGTGAGCACGTAGCGCCTCTCCTGCTTGTAGTCCAGTGGCAGAGACAGCGTGATGAGCCCCATCCCACCTTGGGTGCTGATGGAGAAGCGGTTCCGTGTGTTGCCTCCCGTGATCTGGTAGGTGATGGCACTGTTCACATCCCGGTCGATGGCTGTGACGCTGAGCACGCTGGTCCCCACAGCCGCATCCTCGTTGAGGCGGATGAAGTACTCCTTCTGGGTGAACTCGGGGCGGTTGTCATTGACATCCATGACAGTAATGGTGACACTGGCCGAGGCGGATAAAGATGGAGAGCCATGGTCACGAGCCTCTACTCCAAAAAAGTAGTGCTCCACTGACTCCCTGTCCAAGGGCCCACTGACCGTGATCCACCCTGTGGCACTGTTCACCACAAAGGGTGTGTCAGCCGAGAACCCTGTCAGTTTGTACTCCAGGCGCGAGTTCTCCCCGTAGTCCGCATCGACGGCCTGGATGTGGATGACAGAGTGGCCAAGGGGAGCATTCTCCAGGACAGAGATTTGAAAAGGAGTGCTGACAAAAATGGGAGCATGGTCGTTGATGTCCACCACCTGGATGCTGGCCATGCCAGTGTTGTTAGAAAGGGGAGGACGTCCCGCATCCTGTGCCCGGATCCTCAGGGCATACTCCCGCTCCACCTCAAAATCCAGTGGGGCCACCACCTGTATCTCCCCAGTGACACTGTCGATGGAGAACTGGCCCCGGCTGTTCCCACTGATGATGTTGTAGTGGACTAGAGCATTGTTGTCCTTGTCCAGGTCTGTGGCAGTGACACGCAAGATCTCGGTGTGGGGCCGTATGTCCTCCCTCACTTGGACGATGTAGCGCTTCTCACTGAACTGAGGGATGTTGTCATTCTCATCGAGGACCGTGATGTAAACCTTGACTGTGGCAGAGCGTGGTCCCGGCTCCCTTCCCTGGTCGTTGGCTTCCACCACCAGGGAGTACCTCTCCATCTTCTCTCTGTCCACCGGCCCGCTGGTGGTGACGAGGCCAGAGCGGGGGTCGATCTCGAAGACGCCGTGGGCAGCGCGTTCATTGACAAAGCGGTAGCGGATGTTGGCGTTGGGTGGGGAGTCGACATCGGTGGCCCGCAGCTGCAGGATGGGGTATCCCTCCTCCACGTTCTCCCGGATGGTCTCCCGATACTCGCCCTGCTCGAAGACCGGGTCGTGGTCGTTGCGGTCGGCCACGGCGATGGCCACCATGGTGGTGGCGGAGAGCCGGGGCACGCCGTGGTCGGTGGCCGTCACTCGGAAGTAGTGCAGGTCCATGCTCTCGCGGTCCAGGGCCTGCGTGGTGGAGATGAGCCCGGCCCGCGGGTCGATGCTGAACAGCTCCCGCGAGCGGCTGTTCATCAGCGCGTCCATGGAGTACACCAGCCGCCCCGCCTCGCCGCCGTCGGGGTCCTGCGCCGCCACCGCCACCACGGCCGTGCCCGCCGGCTGGTTCTCCGCCACCTCCGC
>VWZG01006450.1:2503508-2557699 GCA_013396735.1 Grallaria varia
GCGGGGGGTACCGCGGCCGGCGGTGGCTGTACCGCGTGCCTACACCACGTCCCTGCACAGCATCTCGGCATCGCATCCCTACACCGCATCCCTGCGCCGCATCCCTGCATCGCATCCCTACACCGCATCCCTGCGCCGCATCCCTGCACCGCATCCCTGCATCGCATCCCTACACCGCATCCCGGCACCGCATCCCTGCATCGCATCGCTGCATCCCTGCATCGCATCGCTGCATCCCTGCCCCGCATCCCTGCCCCGCCGCGGCTCCGCTCGGACCCGAGGGCCACCCGCGCCCCTCGGTGCCGGCCGTGCCAGCCGTCGGGTGAGCCCCGCGGTCCCACGCAGGGCTGTGGCGGGGCCGACCCCGGCCAGCCCCGGGCGAGGCGCTGCCGGAGCCTCCCTGCCGAGAGCGCAGGGTGCCTGGACACCGGCACCGCGGGCACAGCGCGCACGTGGTGACCCCACGGTCCCTGTGCCACCACCAGTGCCCCCCGGGGCAGGCTGTCACCCCCGGGCGCCCCGGGCTCAGCTGCCGGCAGAAGGGGCAAGGAGGAAAGCGCCGGTGGTTTGGCGGGGGGCACAGCCATGCCATGTGCCTTCCACCCGCCCATACCCACCTGCCAGTGGCACAACATTTGGCGTCCACAGGGGTGGGTTTTCCGTGTCCCGGGCTGCAGGGCAGCGGCTCTCCCTGGCAGTGCCACGGCCCCATCACGCAGCTCCCACACCCACGTGGCACACATTTAGCTGTCCCACTCCTGTTCCCAACACAGAGCCCAGCCACCACTGCCTACTGGGTAAAGCATCAGCACCAGGGAGAAAGCTGCAGGTTTTTCCTCCTGTATAGGTGATAAAATCCCCACCCACCATTTTTCCAAGGAGGATTTAGTTTGGGGCTCTTGCACCAGGGTAGGTCATTAGCTCATCAGCCTCATAACTTAGCTGTTGGTTTGATCTCAATCAACTAATATCGCAGTCTAATCCACTGGAGCTTGTAATAGCAGGGTTTAAGTCGTCATTAGCGTTCCATGCCCCAGTAGGGGGACATCTCTGTCCATGTCCTGTTGAAGGAGAGGGCACACTGGGGCAAGCATTAACAAAGAAAGGGCTGTGTCAGGGAGAAAAATAGGGCAAATTTGGGAGGTGGGGGGAATTTAGGATGGGGAAGGGAAGGGCAGGAAGCACATGGGACCCACAGTGCCTCTGTGCACCTCCCAACTCCAAGGAGGTTACAAGAGCCCCCTGTGACACTGTGCTGGATGTGTTATGGTTTGGGGTGGGTAAGCCTGGGGAGCAGCCCTTGTTCAGCCCCTGAATAGCTCCCAAAAACCCTAACAAATTAACAGCGGGAGGGATTCAGACTGAAGATCTCAGCCATCAGTCCCAGCACAGCAGGGGCCACGCTCACTCTCCAACACATTCCCGCCCCCCAGGAAACAACACAAGGCTGTGCAAGGTCCCACAGTCCCTTGGCTGAAATCCGAGTGGCTGCTTGGGAGCCACACACTGCTTTGGACAGTGCAGGCCATCTGCACAGTGAGGAGGTGGTCAGAGATGTCTTGGCCCCAAGACACAGCAGGCCTGGGGACTTTGAAGGGGTCCAGCTGCCACTGCCATAGTGGTGCTCTCTGCTCCAGCTATGGATGGGGCCACAGCATCCCACCTGCCATGGCTGCAGTGCTGAATCCTGATGTCACCAGTGCTTTGCCTCTGCTGTGCCCCATGTTCCTGTGCTCCCCCAGCAACCATGATCGCCACCAGCTCTCACCCAGCTTCGGTCCCACTGACAGTGACAGATGGTCCCCTAGAAAATATTGTTAATGTAAATGAGGGGGTGGGAAGAGCACATGCTGCCCACGGATCGAAGGTTTGACAGCAAGCAGGCTCCCACTCGCAGGGTGGAAACTGAGTGAACACAACACGGGGTCTGCAGCACACATAACGTGTCCCCAAATCACCCTGCACCACCCTCATCGCCAGTGGCTTTTGGTGCAGGGCTGGTGTTTCCCACCACCATCACTCACGCAGAAGCTGAGGCCACCATCTGGGCAAACATGGGGTGGGCAAGGCAGGCCCAGGCTCCTCCTGGCCCTGATGCTTGTGCTGAGTATGGGTTTTAGGACCACCATGGGAAAAACCAAGCAGGCCCTAAAGTGGTGGCTAACGCAGCTCAGCACATGTTGGAGAGAAGTTCCCCTGGTGCTTACACAAGGCTCTAGGCTGATACTCAGTGGGTGTGAATCTCTAAGCCTCCCCAGACATTGGCATGCTAATTTATAAACACCTGGAATTGGTCATCTGCTCTGATTAACTCCTCAGCCACCTTAAAACACCTGTGGCTTAGCTGGTCCAGCACAAGCACTGACAGGGCTGTGGCCATGGCAGCCATGGGCATGCAGTGCTGCAGAGGGATTTATGTTCTCTGCTCCAAACCCCCAAGCACACACCTGAGCCCCCTGGGGTGCCACTGGGCTGATGCCACAGCTCACATGAGAAACCTCATCTAACAGAGGGCAGCACATCCCCTGCGTGCAACAGGAACAAGCTGACTGGCTCATACATCACACCCCCTCACAGTGGGGATGTGCCATCACGAAACTGAATCAGGAGAGAGGCAATACTTTTTAAAAGTAATGAAGGCTTTCAAGTTTATTTGTTCTAATTGCCCAGCTGACAGCTCAGGGGAGGAGGAGAAAATTATCAGGTTATTACTACCACAAAATAGTTGTAATTGAATCATTCCAGACAATAAAGCAGAAGCGTAGGTCACAGGCAATGCATTGTTCCCCCCGCATCAGCCCCCCAGAACCCCTTACTGTTGCACCACAATAAAAAACACAGCAATGCCAGGAGACAGTGCTCTAATAGCATCCCATTACAGCTAATACTCTCAAGTGTGTCACCAACACAGAGAGCAGGAACCACTGAGCGGGCTGAGGATGAGTTTGCACAGTGCCCTTTGATTCCCTGCAATGTGTGAAGGCCTTTCCTGAGCAGTGGGTGCAGCTTTCCCCCACAGCCAGCTGCCCCCCAGCTCTTCCTGGGTGTAGTGGCAGCAGGGTGGTGGGGCAGAAGTTATGCAGCTGGGACATGGGGTGGGTGACCCCAGGGACAGCAGAGGCTCAGGGATATTGTCAGGAATCACTAGCTCTGCCAGTCCAGGCACCTGTCGAACACAGCCTTGGGTCCTGCCACTACTGGGTTTGCCTGGCACAGCAAAGCCTGGACTACATCACTGAGGGCAGGTCCCAGAGGAACATCCCACCATGGCAGCAGGGCATGGGCCAACAAGTGCCAGCAGCACTCAGAAACAAGCCAAGGTTGGCTCAGGGGGACGTGCAACCATGTGCTGCACAGAGCAATGGGGCACAGGGGAGACACCAGAGAGCATTCCCACCAGGTGTGCAACTTGACACACTTCAAGGCCATGTGCCTGGCCACTTAGGAAACACAAGCCAAAGAGTCAGGAGCTGGGACACAGCCCTGGCCCCATTTCTGCAGGCAGCTGTGCTTGATGTCATCCTCATGTTTGGAGTGGCACAGCTTGCACCTGGCATTTACACCCCTACCCTTGGCCACGGCTGAGCCCACTGCCAGGCTGGCTCCCTCAGCACACAGCCAGGAGCAGAGACCAGCCTCCCTGCTGCCAACGCAGCACTTCACCCAGCGCCCACTGCCCTCCCACCACACACCCCCTGCCATCCCAGCACCCCCAAAGCTGCACAGGCAGGGCTGAGGTTTGGGAGCAGACATCCACAGCCAAAGTGATTCATTAGTACTTGATACAGACCATTAAACCCTTCCTGCCCAGGCTTGCTGCCTCGGCAGCTCCGCTGGGAGCCGGCTGAGGCTGCGCATGCCTTGTGGGGAGCAAACTGCTGAGTCCACTCTGCCAAACCCTTAATCTGAAGCAGGGATGGTGGGCAGGGCCCCAGGAATGATGGCTGTGCCCCTAGCAAGGGCTGCTACCCTCCACCACTCCTTGTCAGCCAGCAACATGGCAGAAAAACACAAGGCAAGAAGCTGAGTGTGGGAGAACCACGGTGTTACCCCCATTTGGTGGCCAGCACCCACAGCTTTGCCTCAGTGAGCAGCAGGCACCTGAGCCACCCCCACCACTTCGGTCCCCCCACAATAGGACAGGGCAGGCAGGGCTATGCTCATGGAAGTCCAGTTTAAGACATTTTTATTCCTCTGCAGATTACACTTAGTATTTAAGAAAATACAGGATCCCTTTTGACATTCATACATTTTTACAGGGAAAAAATAGGTTTCTCTACTAGGGTGGTTATTAAACTTGGGCATTCCCAGGCTGACTTCAGGAGCTCCTCCCCTCCCTTGGCTGCCAGGCCAACCTCCCCCTCTGTTCCCAAGCATCACTGCCCCAGTGGCCAGTCCAGGTCTGCAGAGCAGAGTTCGTGCCATCGCCTCAAGCTAACAAAAAAAAAAAAAATACAGTGCCCTGTATTTCCAGTTCTGCTTTCCAACAGCTCCTACACTGGATACTGCAAAGGAAGACCTGGGGACAGGGAATGACCAGACTGTGCACACAAATATCTAAGAGACCCACGTTAGTGTGTGTGACTATCTGTAACAGGGAAAGAGGTTAATCCCGTTTGCTAGAAACCTAGAGGAAATATAAATAAGGGTTCCCCACACTTAGCATAGTCACAAACAGCTACTGCACACCAGGCTCACGCTGCCTCCGAGCGCTGCCACGGGGAGAGGGAGGGCAGCGAGGCAGAGCTACTATGAAGCTCAAGGCAAGAAATCCACACACTTCATGGACAGAGCACACCTGCCCACAGGCAACCCCTCTGCTCGTGGGCAACACTGCAGGAGGGGTGGCAAGCAGCAGTTTTCACTTGGCAGGACATGCCTTTGTGCTTTGTCCAGGCCAAAGGCTTCCTAAAGGCAGCGTAATCCGCGTGGCTGTTACTTCTGGGCTACCACAGTGTGCAAGAAGTTGAAATTTAAACATCACGATAGAAAGCAGATTGAAAAAAGCAGCTGCTGGGGTAAGACCTCCATGACCCGAGGTGGGCTGCTGCCTAAAGGCAAAGCTGAGGGCCAGGAGGAAGTGAAAGGCTCACTAGACGAGGCATTAGACAGCGAGAAGCTACCTTCCCTTGGCAGGGCAGCAGCACATTGGCACTAGCAGCAGAAAACAAAACAGATGTTACAAAAGCTTCTTCCAAGCACCAGCGGACTCCACTTGGTCACTGCAGGGAGAGAGACGCACATGGAAAAGAAGTGATATTCTAAGGCAAAGGCCTTTCTCTTCAGGACCTCGGGACACCAGTGCAGCTAAACATCCCCCCCCGCCCCCGGCTGCTAAACCCCCCACAACTCCTCTGCCCTTCCCACTGACACCAGCTGCCCAAAGAGCTCCTGCCTGAGTCTTGCAGGACAACCACGCGCCAGCGCCCACCTCACCCCAACTGGCCCGGGCACCAGGCCCTGGGGGCAACCCATGCCCTTTCTGCCACTGGCGTTTCTAGAGGGCCGGTGAACACTGTCCCAACCTTAGGCCTCGCACAGAGGGATATAAGGTATGAGCTGTACTGGGAGGGAATGGGGAGAAAGTGTCAACAAGAGACATCATCGATCCAAGCGGTTCAAAGTCCAGTCCAAGCTAAGGAGCATTAGCTGGTACCAGGAGAGATTTCTGGGAACTCCTTGTACATCTCCAAGATGATGAGTTTGTCCATCTGGCACTGCTGGTCCTCCTCCTCCTCACCCAGGATGCGCTGCAGGATGCCCTGCAGGTCAGCGAGGCGGTGCTGGTGCTGCAGATAGGGCGTGGAGCGGATGATGGCGTGCATCAGAGACAGATACTCCATCCTCAGCTGCCAAGTGGGAGGGGACACAAACCACAGAGCACAGGGAAAGACTTAAAGTGAGATAAAGAAGCATGCCAGGCTCCAGTACAGCATGAGCACAGGAACAGCTGCTGCACCACCAGCGAGAGAAGGACTCCAGAGGCACCTGCTTTTCCTTAAGGCTCATTAGTAACTACAGAAAGCTCTGCTTTTCCCACAGCAACCCAGTGCTGCTCCTCACCCACCCTCAAACACATGCACATCCCCTGCCTCTTGTAATACCAAACCAGAGAGATTCTTCCTACTTCTACTACTTACAGAGGGTACCTCTTTCCAAAGGTCCCTGGCAGATCTTTCTTCAAATACGTCTGTGGGCTGGGCAGGATTAATCTCCCCTTCTTCCTCAGCTCCCAAGAAATTTGATTTGAGCACCCACAAATGTTGTGCCCACCCCAAGACTCCACCCTTGCCTTGCCCCAGGAGGCCCCACAAGGAGGCCAGGAGAAACACCACTGCTTTGGGATTGTGTGCCCTTTCCCAAAGCCCATGGGTTAGTGTGAGCACCTTGTCTCCTGGGGAGAGATCAGCAATCTGCCGCACCAGGATGTCTATCAAGACCATCATGTCTGTGTGATAGAAGATGCTGGCCGTATCCTTGCTGGCAAAGATGTCCTGCAGAAACTTCAGCACCGAGTGTGGTGGCTGAGGCTGATGCTTGAAGATGCAAACTGGATCATCTGTGGGAGGCAGAGAGACGGTGCTAAGCCACACATGCTCCCCATTGCCCCCCTCCTCCATCTTCAGTGCACATCACTTCATTAGACACTTTGGCTGTGGAGAGGAGGCTGCCCTGTCCAGGTCCAGCCACTCCCTGCCTGTGGATAGATTTGTGCCCACAGATCTCAGTGCCTTGCACAAAGGTGTATAATCAGGATGGCGGCTCTGCAGGGTACCAAGATGAGACCAAACTCATTATGATTAGCATTAATCACTGTTTACGTCTCACCTACCATCCCAGGTGAGAGCTCATTAGCACATTGCCTCTCAGTACCTCCCCTTTTTGCTCAACAGCCACCACTCATTTTTCTCCCTCATTTATTTATTAAGTCTGGTCCAATGACCCCTCTGAAAAGCACATCAGGACCTGTACCAAAATAAGCTTTCACCAGAGACCAGGCTAGTATTGTCCCAGAAGCAAGAAAAGAAACACTTCCAAGTTTAAATGAGTCACCACATCCTGTTCTCTTCCAAAACACATCCCTGCAGACCCCAACAGGGGCTCTGGGCCACTGCAGCCCCCTCCAGCAGCTGTCAGAAAGGCAGGCAAAAGAGAAGCATCTTCATTAGGTTGTGGCCCCCCTCTTTCTTTACACAGATCCTCACTGGAAGGTGATCCCTGCAGGGAATCTGGCAGGGAAAGGGCTAAACAAAGGCTTTGGGAGGAGGCCAGACTGAAGAGCACTGAGGTGCTGGCTGTCCTCAAGCTGATATAGTGTGAAGACAGTGATTTGTTACCCTAAAGAGAACTAAAGCAGAGTAGGATGAGCTGCAAGCATCATAGGATGAGTTATTTCCAGCAAATCAACAAAATGAATCTCGGGCAGCAAAGCCCCTGTGCTCCAGAAGGTATTAAAAAGCACAATAGCATTGTGCAGCACAGGCCGAAAGACCTGGCACTGCTCTGCTTTCCAGCAATCTGCTCTGCAACAGCTCTACGTGCAGTGGATTTCACTCCATGCCTGGAGTGGACACAATGCTAACCCTCTGCTGGTGATTCAGATATGGGAAGTTGCACTCTAGGCAGCATTTCGGAAGGCAACAGCTCCCTCTGGCTCTCTCCCTCAGGGCAGATGATTGCCAGCACAGGCTGAGGTTTGTGGGCCAGCACTCACTGAGTCCTGCCTGTCCAAGGACAGACATGGCCCAGGACCAGCCTTCCTCCCAGACAAGAGCTTGCCCAGGTGGCAGCTGGCCATGCTGTTGAGATGCGGTTGATCTGACCCAGGAGTACAAGGAAATGGCAGCCCAGAGGCCATTCCTCTCTTCCTAGTTGCCATCAGCATCACCTTATTCTTTGTGCAGTTTCATCCTCAGTGATGCAGACTGTTACCCTCACAAACTCACCAGGAAGCAGCATATCCTGCCTGAGCCGACAGCTCTTCAGCTACCTGCATCCCTGATATCCCACCCCATAATGAGCACTGGGCTTGTCTCCCCGAGCAAACATGAGCTGCACCCCCTGCCTGGCACATAACAATGCCACACACGCTTACCTCCTCTGTTCAGCAGCAGCAGCAGCTTTTCTGTGAAAGTCTTGACATTCGAGTGCTTGCTTATTGTAGTCATGATCACACTGTGTTCTGGAACTAAGGAAGAAACCTGTTCAGCACATCCCTTTGTTTCCTGAAGACCACAGTAATAAAAACACATAATGGGGAGCTCCTACTTCACATCAGTGCTCTGGGGAACCCCAGTCTGTCAGGGCTATGAAAAGTTTCATCTCCACAGAGCAGGTGGGCAGGGAGAAGGAAGGTGAAATAAAACTGGAAACAGCAAACGGAACACTTGGGCCTTGGTGCTGTCTCCGTACATCTGATTCACATTTGGGCTCATACCCTGCCAGCCAAACACTGCGAAATATCCTGCAAAGGCTTTATGTTGCCAAAAATTAACTGCCAAAAATTAACTGTTCACAACCTTCTGCAGCCAAGGGCTCTGCTCTCTGGTATGTCCTTACTTCACATCAGCAGTGCCCTGCTGTAACTTAAAGTCTTGAAAGTTCTCTCAAGAAGGGTCTCAAGAGCATCCTAGAAGGGAAAAGTTCTTCCCAGCACTCAGCATCAGGCTATGCAAGGGCGTGGGCTGAAGACTTCTTCTAGGAACTGTCCCCTAGCCTGCTTTGGGGGTGATTTGTTCTAACTACATTTACCCTAGCAGACCTTAACATGTGTGTGCACACTCAGAATCACACAAACAGCACAGCACTGACTAAAATTTCACAGATTGTCAAGTGCTTCAGGATTCTTTATATTGAAGGGCATGCTTTTAGAAGAGTTTTTGAACTAATGCTGCACCACTGAACTGCCTGATAGATGGCTCTTCAAGACAGACGAATAAAAAATTCAATCCACTAATAAGCACGCAGAACATCATTTAACATGTTCTTAGCATCAGAGAACAAGTCACTGCTCTCTGCTACGCCCCAGGTGGGCAATAATCCCCAGAAACACACTGCCTGTCATGCATTACTGCCTAATGACTGCAGCCAGAAAGGATATGGGTAAGTGTGGGAAGGGGTAAGGAATGAAAGCAGCAGAGATATACTTAATCAGTCTCTGTGCAATCAACTTTCACATGAAATTAGAAACTTTCACATAAATTTTAATGAAGCGCAACTCAAAATAACAGGTAAATTACTGGACACGTCACTGATGCTTTATCCTCCCCTGTTCTCCACAAAGTCAGGAATAAAGTCAAGAAGCAGAACAAGAGAAAATAATTAACTAAAGACAACTGGAGCAACAGGAGACTCTGGGTTAAGGCGGGGCCTTTTTTAGCAGGATCTAGAACTACACTCCCATCTTCCAACAGGGTTCAAAATACACAAACAGTGAGAGGGCAGATGCCCTTCTCTAGGGACCTGATGTGCTGTCTGTTCTCATGACCATATTTTCCTCTATGGTTTTGCCCCATATCTAAAAACTGTGGTGCCAGAAACTAGGGGAGCTGGAGGGGGGGTTATAGCACCATCAAGACCCAGTGAGATTCTCCCTCCCCATTCACACCCTCACTCCAGACCACTGAAATCCTGCCAATTTAACCTGGAATGTGGAGATTGAAAGCCAGAAGGACGTTGACAAATAAGTCAGGCAGCTGGTCAGTGGTGTCCGAGGGCAGCCCATCCTCAATCACATCCAGCAGGAACTGCACAAACTGAGAGTTGAGATGTTCTGCACAAGGAGAAAGGGGCATTTACAGCACAGTGAAAATAAATCAAGCAACAAGGGACCATGCAAGCCACTTCTCTGTGCTTTTATGCTTAAAAAACATTAGGGGAGTGCTAATGTAAGCCTCCAGGGAATGAACAGCCCTGCAAGTGGACTAGACAAACCACTGAAGTGTCTTTGTGTAAGAGACAAGTGGCTCAGAGAACCATCCACAGCGCAAGAGAATGCTGAGATTTGGTCCCCCGCTGGCAATTTTTTTGAGTAAATAAAACACCAAATCCTGCTCTAGCTGTTGCAGCAGCACTGCTGTCAGTGAAGGCTTCAAGGTAGGAAGAGATCTGTATTCTTGACCACTGGTTTAATTAATCTGTTTAAAAAACCCCTAATAATCTAGATCATTAGTAATAACCCATTTTTCAATTTAGCTATTAGGAAAGCTCAGGAGCTCATGCAAATAAGTCCACCTGCAGGAAATAATTGCCAGGGTTACATGAGGAGAGAAAGACAGGAGGTGTGGAGGCTCATTCCAGTCTCTACCGCACCAGTTTAAACCTTGTACATGTTTACTGGGTGTTAAGGTAAAGCTGCTGAGGAAATACTTATAAAAATCTAGGAAACCTACACCCAGAGTTTCCCAAATACAGGGAACACAACATAGCCTTGGAAAGAAGCAGGCAGGGCTTTCTGATTGAAGGCTAAAATGAAAGGACAGAGGAGAAAACAGGCAGAACATTTGCACTCCATTATTGCTTGCAATACCCTTAATCATCTTCATTTTCCTTAAGAGCTTGAACTACGGAGGGCTGTACTATCCTGTTAAAAGAGAGACCAGAAAGAGGCCACATTATGCAGCTGACAGCCTTAGTGGGCGTTCATGGAAGGATGTGGGATCTCAGCCTTGTCAGCAGTCAGTCTCCAAAGCAAGTAAGAGGTGTGTGCTTTCACAGAGGCAAAGCAAAATGCCACTTAGTTACAGTAATGGGCAAATCCACCTCTTCTACAGCGTGGCATTCAGTCCTCCACTGTTCTAACCCAGATCTGTGCTGCTCCCTGGAAATCTGGCATCTCAGCCCAGTGCTTCAGCTGCCAGGCTCTATTGATAAAAAACAGACCCTAGTCTTGCTGGGCCTTCCGCTGTGCTGTCCCCACCTTGGTCACCAGGAAAGGTCCCTTCCCTGTGTCTGCCAGCATGCCTCAGATGTCCCACCATCAGCTCCTGCCAAGCCATGAGTGTAACCCACTCTTACCATAGTGGTGATATGGCAGGGGCTCCCCCATGGAGAACATCATGGCCAGCACCAGCGCAGAGTAGCACATCTTTTGATGATCTGCAAGACAAAGGTCCTGCCATTAGTTCTTCTGAGGGTGTGCAACTGTTCCCCAGCTGCAGCTGGGAAGTCACATATTTAGTACAGGCATTTAACACTGATTAGCCTGCTCCTCATTCCTGTATTGACTGTGCTGTAAGGGTGTTTTTCCTCCTGTTTTAGTACACCACAGGCCTTCTGTGCCTTGTGTTTCCAAAGCAATTTAAAAATAATCACAACAAGAATCCTTGATTTTTTTTTTTCCTCTCTACTTCAGAAGATCTAGGCAAACTTGATCTGAATAATTAAAAACCTCCCCTGCACAGTCCCAGGACACATCCCATAGTTATGCAATTACTGAGCCCAGAAAAAGCATCCATCTGGCCACCTCAAAATACAGCCTGTTCCAACCAACACCGCCCCCGGACAGCCATGCTGCTTGTTACCATCTCTGCACTGCTCCACTTTCACTACCTCAGCTCTGCCTGGAGGTATAAAAGGTCCCTGGGGAGACCAGATCACTGCTCAGGACTCGGGCTGTGCATCTGCCTACCTCCCAGGCCACACGCTTCTCCAGCAATGATATATCCCACACCCTGCTAGTCCAACACAATTTTCCTTGGCAGCAGTTATATATAAATGCTCCACAAAACCCCTGCCAGTGCCTTTCCTGAATTTTAATTAATGGATACATCTCAATAGATATTTGCAGAAGAAAAAAAAAAAAAAAGGCATGGAATAGGATCTGTGCCATCATCAAATGTGGTCTCTGTCCCTTTCAGCAAGTCTGAAGATAACAGGAAAATAAGTATTACTATGTACAGGTTACCACACTTACTGGCTAAATACAGTTCAGCTACATCTGCCAGAAAGAGCCCAGGGGCATTTGTTACAAGGAAATTGAGGGTGCATTTACAAAAAACTGACACAAACTACTTTTTGTTAGAGGAGAAAAAAGTTCCCTCAGTGTATGATGCCTCTCTCAGCTGCCCTGCATGAAACATGCTACTTCCAGTACCCTCTCCAGACCCTTTAAGATATTTCCCTTCTCCATGCACAAATCAACCCAGTTCTAAGCCCCTGCACCCTGCAGTTTGGCTTTGACTGCACAGCCAGATGCCTTCACTGACACCACATACTCCTGGACTTGGCCAAAGGACTTGCAACACTTGGTAGCTCTCAGAGTCACTGTTAGCATGGGGGACAAAATGCTAGTGAGTCATTCCAGCCCTGTGCCCCTGGAAAGTCAACTCTGTGAGCAAAGCCCCTATAAACAAAGCACACACAGACTTTATCAGAGCTCCACCAGATGCTTGAGTTTTCAAACAGCGAACACTTTGAGTAAAAATAGATCATTCTGGGCTTAACCAGAGATACTACAGCATTAACAGGATTAAGACTTTGTAGAAGAGCACTCTAGACCATGTGGCAGCAAAGGAAAGCTGAACACTGCTGTTTACTCTTGATAAACAGAGAGGGAGGATAGTTAATGACTTAAACATAATTCACACTTACATAAGTTCTCAGCTATAAGGTGACAGTGATACCAAAGCTCACTGTAGCAAAAAAGGGATCTGACAAACTGTTCACCACAATTTCTTCATTCTTTCCTCCATGGCTTCAGGTACTGGAGGCAGGATACTGCAGTAGGTAGACACTGGAACCTGCTGTTCCATGTTCCTAGAAAGGCTTTCAGGAATAAAACGTTTTCTTCCATCACATCAGTAGCAATAAAATAATGAACTGAGAACCAGAAGCCACTGATAAACACAGTTGTAGCAAATATGGAGGAAGAGACTAATTAGAGATAGGAGGGAGGAGGGCAGTTTTACATGTCCTTGGCCCATCTGCTATTAACTGATGCCCATTAATCTTGGTTGACAGCAGACTTCATGACTAGGAGGCAAATCTTGTATTTCCCTAGGGACAACAAATCCAAGGATGCTGAAAACACTCAGAAAGCTGAACTCAGGGCAAATACAGATTAATCCGGGGCACTTGCTCTTCACAGACTAAGTTTTTGGAGTGTCCCAGCTGCATCAGGACTCATCCAAGACTCACCATGCTGAAGAACAGAGTAATTGTCAGTCAAAACACAGCTCTTTTACCTTCCAGAGCAGCACCAGTGGCTGCAAGAAAGTAAACAGCATTAATGCAGCTCTCTTGAAGCAGAGGGACTGCTGATGACAGACTGATAAACACCACTGAAGTAGCCATGAAGGGCAGGAGGGATGCAGCTGTTTGCTGCATTTCCAAAGCCTGCTGAGATACCGGTAAGAAACTATTATGTATAAAAGGTATTTCTCAGAGGCCTTCGAAGACCTTGCTTCTACCCTCTAAACACAGCAGTGCAAAATTCAGGCACTGGGAGCAGACAATTGTCTACAACTGAAGGGAGGGGAGCCTGTCAGCTGACTTGCATGTACACTGAGAGGCAATGAGGGAGAAAGTCACAATTACAGATTGGATTATCCCTGTCTGTTTTCCTCACAATTGTTCTGGCTAATTCTGCCTCACTGTGGCTTATTATAAGGTCTTCTAACACTGATAGATGTGCAGGCCAGCTGCAATAGAGGGAAGGGGCTGTCCAGAAGTAATGAGACCCAAGCATCTGTCAGAAGAACTGGCCAGCAGCCAACATGCCTGCATTAGTCCCAGGGTGAAGTCCTTCTCATCAAAGGCACCCAGCATCCATGCACAGAGCGTCTGCCTTGGCTGCTCTTCAGAAATAAGGCAAGAGGGATCCCACAGAGCTGCTGCAGCCAGTTTCACACTCCCCAGTTGCTCCTGCAGTGCTGTCACCGATTGCTCTGGCTCCAGCCATCCACAGAAGGGATTAGCTATTCTGCAGCATGTCATGGATCAGCTGCTGTTCCCCAGTTTTTAGAATGAAAATAAGCTCAAGGATTCAAGGTCATGTTTTCACTCAGGGTGCTGCTTGCCATTTGCTGGCAGGACATGGAGCCATAAGCATCGGAATGGTAGGAGGGAACTACTAATGCCCTGAAACACCTCTGAAGGACAGACCTGTTTGGGTCAAGAATGGTTATTTCTCTGCAGCTCTGCTGTGAAGGCCAGGAGGACTGGATGCTGGACAGACAATATTGCACAATGCTTGCCATAAGCTCAGCACAAGGAAGGCAGCACGGGATCAGGACATGGATTTGTGAGGCTCCTGTATCCACACAGTGGTCTGCTGGCAAAGGAAGAGCAGCTTTTCACCCTTCAACTGTACTGGAAAAAATCCTCACCTTGGGATTAAGCTAGGGAAAGAGGAGATGCTGTAGAGCTGCAGGTTGGCAGTTGGGAGGACACAGCAGAGCCACTTCTCACCCACTTCCATTACAATGCCTTTTAGGTCCCCAAATCAGTGCTAACACTTGCTGGGAGACAGGCCAGGCCTGCTCCAGCCGTAAGTGCTATGTGGAGATCAGCAGAGGTGTGCAGAACTCACCTGGGTCAGAGCTCAATGTTCCATCACACCAAGAGGCTAAGTTATCTGTACTGTCCAGGATGAGGCAGCCCCAGGCAAGGCACAGCATCACTGCGACCAGGCAAGGGTTAACAAAGGTGACCAGCCTGCCCTGCCTGCACAATGGCAGCTCAGGAACAGGGCAGGAGATAAAAGCCTGTTTGGTCATGGGGCACAGGATGCACATCTGCAGACAATCTTTGTGAATTAGTGATGGAGGCACAATAAAGTTTATTTTTGGCAGCATAAAATCAGGAGAAATGTTGTCGCAGAAGCACAGTCATAGTCTCCTAATCAAGTATTATTTGCTTCTTGGGCATTAAAACCTCAGTCTGGAGAAGATGCTTCTTGTGCATAACCAGATGAAACATCAACAGTGTGATGAGTTCATGGCACCAAACTGGTAAGCAGCAGTAGCACAAAAAGAAAGCACAGCCAACATTGGAGTAATGATCACAGTCCCACCTCACCAGTCCTTTGCCCTGCCCTGAAACACTTTTGCAGGCCCTCCTCACCTGTGAACTGCTTGAACTTCAAAGCAGCTAAGCAAAGACTAGTGCAAAGCCATGCAACAGGCTTGATTTTCACCTCACATAGTGCTTACCAGACACAAATACACAGCCCCATTAGTCCTGTCCACCACATTCAGGCTGGCACAGTCTGTGGTGGGAAGCTGGGGACAGGAACATCTATTATGCTCAAGGTGGTCATCTTGGACATTTACTTGGCTCGCATGAAATGGGTGTGACGGTCCCTGGTCTGTGCACACCTGTCAATCCATACACAGACTTAGCACCAAATTATACTTCTCCACAGCTCCATGACATCTGCAGCAACAGGCTACCAACTGCAACCAGGGCAGCAAAGCTGCAAACCCCAGGCTCTTCTGATTCAATCCACATGGTCACTGAACAGTCACAATTAGCACAAAACAATGGATTGTCATTATCCCTTTAAGGGAAAAAGTAGTATATGACACTGACAGCACTGGTGGCCTACAGGCTGACTTCAAAATGGGGAGCAAAACTGTGACTGCCCAGGATCAGGCACATCTGGGGACCTGGGGAGTATTATTACATGTTCAACTTGCTCTCAGGTTCTTTCTCTGCATGTGGTCCTGGCTGCTGGGAGATGCAGAACACTGGGATAGACAGGAACTCTGAGGGACAATGCAAGCAAAATCTGACCACACCACCACCACCAAGGTTTTGAGAAAATTAACCTCAAGGGCAGGAAGAACATTATTTTTCATAGCAGGTACATGTCATCCTAACAAAGGGAACAGGAGAATGAAGTAGAAGGAACCTGAGGGCAAAGCCTGGGTATGGAAAGCAAAGAGCTAGGAAAAGAAGGGCTGTGGCACTATCCTGCAGAGGATCAGGACCACACTACCATCTCAGGCACAGTGTGGAGAGAAGGCCCTTTCCTTTAACCAGCACAAAGCTCATTCAGCAGGAAGAAACACCACAATGATCAGGTGTAGAGTGCAGAGAAAAACTCTTTAAGAAACTGCAGATATCTTCCTTGAGATCTGCAGGTGTCTTTTGTCAGCATCATGAAACAAAACTGGAACAGCTCAAAATGTGCTTTAAGACATCTACAAGAAGTGACATGGATCATAAATGGCAAGTTCAAGAGCTGGAGGGCCTCGCACCATTGGACTGAAACATCCCCTTCCTGCGCATCCTCAACTTACAGCTGTAATAACCTGAATAACTGTAAAACCAGACACCACTCCCCCCAGAGCACTGGGCACATAAAGCAGCCAGGCAACAGAGGGGCCACCAGTGCTGCTGCAAACCATCTAATGGAAAGACACATTCCCAGGGACCTGGGTACAGCTGCTCTGGCTCACCCTGTGTGTGAGTTTGCATGTCCCGGGCCAGCTCCATCGGCAGCACAGAGTTTACAAGTGTTGAGATGACGGCAGCATCCAGGTTGCACATGGCTCCAAAGCACTTCAACAGCAGCAGTCGCAATGGCACTCTGTGTTCCTGCAAAAACAATTTGTTAGATCAAACAGTGTCACAGACCAGGGCTCACTCTGAGGCAGAGACATAACTCCCAGAACTTCCCACTGTTGGGAAACCACAGACCCTATAAGGGTGACAGTGAACCCAGAAGCTCTACAAGCTTTTAGCAACAGCAGGGAAGTCCACACGATAATGTTCACAATTGGGCTGACTATGGATTTTTGGAATGTGCAGTCAGAGGGCATGTGGCAGCCAGAGCTCAGATCTGAGATGCCCCACTCGATCCACTAAATGTGATAACAACCAACAACCTACACCTGTTCCCAGCAAAGAGGTTGAACATGCTGGGTAGCCAGGACTCTCTGAGCACACTAAGGCTTTGTGAATGCTGCTCTGACAGAGGTTTCCTGACAATGCAATATTTGCAAACCCTCTTCAGCATGTGATGGTCAACGAACAGAACAGGAGCAGCTCCTCCACTGGGATGCTGTTGGGTTTGTGCTAGCAGCAAAGGGTATAGCCAGAAAGTTTTGGGACATGTGAGAAATTCCAGCAAAGACAATACTCAACCTGCAGCTCTGATGCTGGGGTGGCCTTCATACTCCAGCCTCAGCCACCAACTCCAGGGTTCAGAGAACAGAAGTGAGCCAAGCCCTGGGACTGGGCATGACAGCAGCCAGGACAGGAGAGCCAGCTGCTCCCCACCTGGTCAGAGGGGCAAAGCAATGCTGCATAGGCTTTGAAGGCAAAACTTCCATTTCTTCCTCTGAATACTGATTTCATTTCCTCATTCCCCAGGCTTCTACTCACAAACTACTTTCCTAAGTTATTTACTAATGCACAGGACTGCATCAATTAAAAGAGGAGCAGTCACAGCCTGTCAGCTTTCCCAAGGCATCCCCAGAAATCCTTTCTCTAGGTACCAGGGATGCCAATGCTGTCCCTCAACGGGCTGGTAAAAGCAGCAAGCTTTACCCTTCGCAGTGCTAGCTACTGCTTCAAAGTCTACAGCATCCTCTGCTCTTTCACACAACGTTCATGCATGGCATTGACATTAGTCAACACTCAAAAGGGATAGGCTGCAACTCCAGCTAGACCACACAACTGCCCTACCCAGGGGAAACATGTTATACACATTCATCATACCAACACTGCCCTTCAGGGAAATCTCAAAAAGAGAGAGTTGGTGCATTCTGCCACCTTACCATCTGATAATATGCCACAAGGGATAGGACAGATTCAAACTCATTCTTCTTGCACATTTTCTTGCAAACTTCTGGGTCTGCATCTGTCTGGAAGAAGGAATGGACAGGTCAGCCCAGTGACACATCAAAGCACAAGATGACTGCTGCAGGGACCTCGAGGGAGTCCAGTTGCTTTCAGATCTTAGTAGCCCTAGCCCAACCATCTCACAAAAAAAGCTGAAGGCAGAGCTCAAGAACCACCACCCTTCGGATTCTGCATCAAAGTGAATTCTAGAGAAACACCTGTTATGCAGCACATCTCAGGCTGAAAACATCTAAAACATGACTTGAGCAGCACCTTATTGTGTGCATCATACGGTTACACAGGGCACCCTCAGTCCTGTCCCCATCCCAAGAATATATCTTCTCCCACCCCTAAATTATGAGGAAATGGTTGCACAAAACCCCACTCCACTTTGCCCTACAGGCCCACAGCAAGGTGGCACAGGCTGTATGTTGAATGACAAAGACCCCGGCATTTATTACAGAAAATTTACCTGTTCTGCTTATGTCAGAACTGGAGAGGAATACAAAGCAGTGTCAGAGAAAACTCCTAACACACAGACCATGTCACTGCACTGAGGGCAGCTCCCATATCATAATGCTCCCTGGATACAGATGGGCTTGTATGTGTATTCCCACTGCTGCTCACTGTGGGGGTGTACCTCTCCTGTATGCACAGATGTGGTGAGATGCTTTGTACTTTCTCACAAAAACAGCTTTAAAGCTCACTTTCAAAGCAGTCAAAGAATTTTTTTTTGTCACATTAATGAGCCCCATCCCACAGACACTTCCCAGCAACACAGGATGTTTTAAACGGGTCGAGGAGTGCAACAACCCTCACAGCAGACCTCCAGGTTTTCTGTGGGAGGCTGGGTTTTTTTTTGGAGGTGAGGGTTTATATTCTCCTGTGATAGGTAAATACGACAACTACCATGAAGAATACCTTGGTAAAACTTTTTAGAACAGCTTTGTAAGGTGGAGCAGAGAGTAGAAGGCAGCTCAAGAGCACCAAAGACCCCACACAGAAGGGCAGTGCTTCACTTTGACAGTAAAGGATGCACAAGAAACCTATGCCCCCTGAAACAGCAGACCTGATAGCAAATAGGGGTGAAAGAGATTAGAAAAAGGAACTTCACCAGGACTGTCTGCTCTGCCTATAAAGACAGAAATTTACTCACCAGGATGCGAAGCAGCTCCTCCAGGTAGCAGCAGATGACATTCTCATCCTCATAGAGTGCCCAGCTGCGCTGCTGAGCATCATCCTTGTGCCTGGCCAGATCTGCAAAGATCACCTCCAACCGCTGCTCATCATGGCAGATCTGGCCCGAGGGCAGCCCCGCGCTCAGGTTCTGCACAGTAGCAAAGCCACTGGTTAGTGGGGCCCTGACAGCTCATTGTTTGGGTGCCTGTTTCCTCCAATCTTGTCTCAGGACTGGCAGCTGACCCCATTCAGTCAAGAGCTGGTAGTACAAAACCAGCACGTTTAGGACACATGTTATTTCGGATCTCATACTTTTGGAGCCTCTACTCTCTGTAGATTCTGAAAATTATCCTGAGAATAGGAAAAGCCAAACCTGTTTGGCATGGGCTAGGACCACTGCTGGGCATCAGCTGAGCAACCCTAGTAAAACAGACATGTCCTGGGCACCAAAACACCACATTGCACAACTGCCTCTAGGAAGAAGTTCCCTTCGCTGCCCACTCCCTCCAGCCTTCAATCTTTGGCTCAAGAGCAAGAACTTGTATGGTGCTCCACATGCCAGCTGCCCAATACTAGGTCCAGATCCTCTGCAGCAAGGACAGAAATCAATCCACTGTGGGCTGCTTTGGTTCTGCTTTCTTCCCAACAGCAGAACTCAGCCACCATTCAGCACAGCTCTGAAGCGTGAAGCCACTCAGCAGATCTTACTTCACATACTCCTTTCTCAAATTGCTGTCAACTGCATCCCCATCACTTCTACCTCATACACAACCCTTGCCATGAAGGCCTTGTTCTTTGGTTGCCTTTCCTTTGCTTTTCCTCTCCTTCAAGAAAGAGAGGAGAGTAGTCAGGCAGCATTTAACCTGCCCCAGCAGCTACTATGCTCTGTGATATAGGATAAGTCTTGTCTGCTTTTCTAGAGACAGAATTGTTAGTCATTTGCTTTGGGGTATGGATTAATTAGGACTTGCAGTCCGTGTCTGTTACACAATAAAGTTTGCTTACTGTTGCTGTGTGTTACATAATTTTTGTGGGGTAGGTAATGAAGGAAGGAGTGTGCTGGTTTAACACATGCCTCTGTACAGTCTTAAAATTTTGAGAAGCCATAGGTGGTCCAGCAGAAAAGCAGGTAACTAGCTGTGAGAGAGCACAACAGCTTTCAGGAGCTGAGTACAAACACAAGAGAATCTCCCATTGAATGGCAATTTATCACAGAAGCAAATATATTAAGAGAACCATTCTGTCTTGCCCCCCACCTCACTTCTCCTTAGGTGGACCTACAGCACTGCAGTGCCACATGCCTGGCCTCACGCATCCCAGCTGCTTGGGAGCGTTCTCCATTTATGTACCTTACTCACATCCTCCTCACCAGAGCAGTGCAGGGCCAGTCCTACTTCAGTCCAGTGCTGGGACATCTTTTTGGATGATTATTTTAATGAGTACTCGTTTTAATGATCACTCTATTCAGCCTCTTATCACTAATCTGCTTTCTCCAATCCTTCATCTTCAGCCCTTGACGACTCCATCCACCATCAAGCTCCTAATGGACTTGGATGAGATCAATCCATTAACAAGCTCTTCCACCCGACCAGGGTAAATACATTTCCCACTGTCTCAGTGCACTCTCAGCACCATTCTCGGCCCTCCCACCACCGGGGTCAGGTCTCTGCTTATTAAATATCTTGGCAGCTACTAAACCTGCTGCATCATCATATGGTCGTCTCCAGGAATCTGCTGGAGAGCTCATAAGGAGAAGGAGGTTTCAGTATTTCTAACAATGCTACTTTGCATTATCTTGCTGCTTCAAATACTTCCCTCCCCCCAGCCCAGAAGAACAAGCTGTTGCAGGGATTTTCTTCCTCCTGAGCAGCCTAAAATCATTTTAGGAACTTTATCATATCTACACTGCTCAGAGGTGACCACGCCTGCCATACAAACCCAGCTGCTCTCCTGCCAGTTTCTTCTTTATTCCCTCCCATGCTTCCCTCCCCACCAGCAAGCACAATGGATCACCAGTGTCACAGGTACACATATCTACCAGCAGTTTCCCTCCACATGAGCCCTCAAACCATACAGCAGGTTTTTATACACATTTCAAGGGGACCCATCTACAGCTGAACAGAGATGGCTGTGTCTGAAGACTGCCATGGACCTTCATAAAGGCTCCTCCAGAATAATCGAAGAAAAGACTTGCCTAAGCACTAATGCATTCCTCCCACCCTCCAGATTCCCTTTTGTTACAGTATTTCACTGAGCAGGAGCCCTCCTAACAGCCCAGCCAAAGGACTGGCCTTGAAAGCGCTCACCCTGCTGACCTTCCCCTTGTCTCCAGCGAGCAGAGGGGAACAAAGCTCCCATCCGGAGAAGCTGAGCCCCAGAGCAGCTTTTGTGTCTTGGCAAAGCAAGTCTCCTTTAAGCAAAGCCAAATCAATGAATGAATGGGAGGCATCCACATGGCTTCAGGGGAAGGAGAGGGGCTCCGCCACATCAGTGGCCAACAGGCGCTGGTGATGGGCAGCGCGGAGCAGGTCACAGCCCAGCACTACAAGTAAAACCTCCCCCAGAAACATGTCACCTCCCACACCAACATCCTGACTTGTTCCTCTATCTCTGACACATCCAAGAACAGTTTGACCCCGCTCAGCAGCCAGGGCTGATCTATAACTTAACTGCCTTACAAATCTTTGTCAGCAGTTCTCAAGCTTAAATTCAAGGCAACCAGAGATGGGCCTGAGTCACAACTACAACACAACGATGTTATTGTAATAAAAAGCAGATAAGTGATTTCTAAGTGCTCCCTCTCAAGGTGCAGCCAGCTTGTGTATTGGGCAATTTTTGCTGCCACACACCAAGTTTAATAAATCCTCAAAATCAACCTCCCTAGACGAGACATCTACAGTGCTACCTCCTCTGAGATGGGAGATAATCCAGCAGAGCTGAAGGCAATCACATATCACCAATACATACTAATCCAAGTGATTCTCTAAAAGCTCAAAAACCAGGCAGCATCTATACTACCTTTAGTTACATACAAATTTTCAACAAGTTGCCTTGAAAGACAGCTCCAGTGTAGACAGTCACTGCAGCAATGCCTTTGAAAAGGGGTTCAATTTCCCTTTGCACATCACGCCCAGTCACTGGGTCACTCATCAGGAGCTGGCTCTGGGACAAGAAAAGGGGCCATTTCCAAGGCCAGGGTAAATGCTGACACAGGGAAGCCAACTCAGCAGGTTTGCTCCTGCAGATCAGGCTTCCCCAAATAGCATGGCACCTCTGAAGAATCTTTCCTAAGGTGTGACCTCCTCAGCACACTCCTCATCTCTGCTGCTCCCCCAGCTTAGCCTTAAAGTCACCTCTCTAAAAGCAGGAGCAGGATGCTGTTCCAAGAGAAGAGTTTTATTCTCTAAAACACACATGCCTGGGCAGACTCCAGGCTGGAGGAGCAGCAAAGTAAATAAGAAGGAAGTGCCACCACCATTCAACCTTTAGAAGGCACTAGGGATAGAAGCAAGGTAATGGATTCTGGAATTGATTTAGTAAACCAGTGAGCTGACTTTAAATTAAGATTGCAACAGAAATAGAAAGGATATACCTAATTAAAGAACATGATACAAAAGGTTGAATCAGGTATGTTATCTACTGTGAGAAGACCAAAGCTTTAAATCAAAGCTGATATCTCACTGTTTCAGGGAGCGGAAGAAAAAACCCTGAAAAATATGCAAGAGGAGAATTGCCCACATATTTGCATGGATTGAGGAGTAGAGGGATTTAAGAAGTTACAAATTAAAGAAAAAAAGTCCTTGACCCAGAACTGACGACTCAGCAACAATTCCACACAGAAACCCCTGAGATTGTGGAATGATTTGGTTTAATGAACAACACAAAATCCACCACAATAATTTGTACCATTAAACTACACTAGTGAAGCTACAGCAGTACAGCCACCCCACAAGTACTCACGACTGGCCTTCCACCTGCTAGAAGTGGTCTTCTATACCAGGTGCATACCCTCGCTTGGGACCAGGCCCCCACATATCAGCAGAGCTACATCATCTGTGTGGGACACTGAGGAAAAATGCACAACCACAACATTTACACTTGAGCACTGTGCAAGCCCATCCACACTCTCCTTCTGAAAGCAGTATTGCTCAAGACAGATGTGACCAGGTACTATGAGATGGGACCTTCCACTGTGTCTCCCTGCACTACCAGTCATTTTAAGGTCCCACAGATGTCCTAGATGACAGATATTATGCCAGATATGAGTAGATCCATACTCATCCCTGCACCAGCATCAGAATTTCTTTCCTTCTTTATCCGACTGGACTGCAGCAATGGCTGTGAAATTGAGGTTTTCAAATCCTCTCTGCAGAAACCTGGCACTAAATGACTTGCATGGAATTAACCTTATTGTATCTTGAGTACAGGTATTAACAATAAAAATAGTATTCAAATCTTGGACAAGGTACAAATAACAGAAAACTGAACTTCTCAGCGTTCAAGTCAGAGCCGGAACATTTGCTTGAAACAGCTACATTTTTTTGCTGAATCTGGATCACACACTGACAGGGCATTGTTTTTGGAGCAGGAAACAATTAACCGCTGGGTTATGGCCACAGAGACTTAATGATACCTTATAGGACCCTCTATTCAGTGCAGACAGTCAACCAGATTTTGATTTGATCTAAAATTTGAATGTCATTAGTTTTCCATATTCAAATACCTCTGAACAGTTCATTATAATCTTGCCATTAGCAAAGGAATTCCAATCTCAGATGGTTATATGAAGCTTACTCCTCAGGGTTGCATTCAGCAAGCGGGAACTGATATATATTAACCCTCCAACTAAAACAGGGGGCTGCCCAGGTGCACTTTGTAATTTCAATGACTGCTGCAGAAGAAGGAGGAATATAGGATCATTTTTGCATAAGGTTTATTGAGAACAAGCTCATGATAGTGCCCTTCAATGGCTGAAAAACTACTCTTCCATGGCCTTTAAAAAATGCAGGCTGGGGCATGTGTTATGGAATAGAGAGGTTCACATCTGTGGAAACCAGTTTTCATTGCTGTGATGAAAGAACAGGCAAGACATATGGAAATGTGGGTGCTCCATCATCCAAAGGGATGAGAATCCATGCAGATTTATAGTACGCATAGGCATGCTGAATCTACACAGAGGACGTGCAGCACTGCAGAAGAAAAGTTTCTACAATTCATTATTTTATAAAAGGTTTCTATGCAGAAGCACTTATGATCCAGGCTCAATCTTTCTCAGCTTCTATTTGTCATGCTTGTAACAGATCATACCTCTTTTTAAAAGTCACTATTCATTTCCTTCTCTGATTTTATGCTGCCACACTGGTTCTCTGTGATCTTTCAGAATGAGAGGTCAACAACTCCTGTCAGAGCTTTTCAGCGTGCCTCAAGTCTTGCTACATTCATTCCCACTGCTGCTCTGCCACCATTGCTGTCCTTGAGACATGGAAGGTTGTCATCTTCCACTGGTGTTCTCATATGATTCAATTCACTTCTGTTCATCTCATCACCCTCTCTCCAAACTGCAACCTCAGATGATACCCTTCTACTACAGCCTCCCACTGCTTCCCAGCACCAGGGGCCCTCTCAGCTGGTTCCACCTCTCACCCACAGCTCCAAACTCAAGGTCATGTTGTACATCTGCAGCTCATTTGGGGAATAAACTCACCTGTTTTCTATTTCTACCAGTACTCAGGCATGGTTTGAACCCTGGTTCCCTTGGCTAGACAATTACCCCCATCGAGTACCTTTCCTTTGGAATCTCACTGTATTTCTCATCCCGAACACCAAGAGCTCATAACACCTTATTCTGGATGCCAGGAGGTGGTTTGCAGCAGACCCCAGCCCAGCCCCACAGGCATTACCTTACTCTCCACCACGGAGATGAGAATCTGCTCCATGATGCTGCTGGTTGCGGGGACAGAGGTCTGGATGTGGCCGATGACTATGCCAATGGCCACGCGGGACAGCTCATAGCTGAGGTTGGTGTTCCTGCGCACCAGCTCGATCAGTTCGGCACCTATTGTCTTGGGCACGGAGGCCACCAGCCCACTGGACTCTGGTGGCACCGGCTCCACCGCAGTCGCTTTCTTATCCTCCAGGCAGAGGTTGCTGAAGGCCTCCAGGCTTGCAGGAGGGGCCGGAGCAGCTTTCTTCGCCTGAGAAGTCTTCTCCCCATCCACAGTGTAGGACCTCTGGGTGCCCCCTTCAGCCGGTGGTGCCGGGGCAGTGCGCTTGGACTGGGGAGATTTGCTGGCCCCATCCTTTGGGGAAGTCCCATAACGGGAATGTGACACAGAGCTGCTGTCCAAATTGCGCGTGATTGTGGTGTGGACGCTCCGGCTTGGGACAGGGGGTGGAGTGTTGGCAGGACTGGAGGTGGCTGTTGGGAGAATGGTCTCTGACACAGAAGAAGCAGTGTACAAGGTATCCAGGGATGTCGTACTTATAGAGGAGGCACTAGAAGCTGACCCAGGAATAATTTCAACAGCATCTGAAAGGGAACAATTAAACATGCCTTAGCAACAGCATCAAAGGAAAAGAGAAAAAAACCAAATTGCTACAGTGCAGTCCATTAAAAGGCTCATTGTGCATTCGACCAGAGCAGTTTAACTCCTCTTCCTGCCTCACTTATCTCAAAGCAAAATTGTACCAGTTCTCTCTGGAGCATTCCCACACAATCATCTCTTTAGAAAGGGGAAAGCTACTCTATTGAGATGAATACCCTTCAAAGGGCTTAGTGTTTTACCCAGGGGAAGGGAGGGAGGGAGAGACAGGATTAAGGGACAGAAAACCCTTTTCCCCCTAGCTTAGCAAGGGCCTTTGTCTGTGTTCAGGACCTAAACCCTCTCTTCTGAATGATGGTGCCTCAGAATTGCAAGACACCAAAGGCTTCTCACACCAGCCTGCACCTCCCTCTTGCACATACCTCACAGTTAGCTCTGATGTTGAAGGAAATACTTGACCAACAACACCTCTAGTCCTCCTTTTCAGCACTCTCCAGTATTTAATCATGAGCCCTGCAGCCCTGCTAGCACCCACTGCTTTCACAAGCCTTCACGTTATTTGCTCTACTGTATTTGACCCTCTACCTCCATTTTTGACTAGCTCTAGCAGTGAGTCCCACTTTCCAAGGGAAAAAGCCCACTATAAGCAAAGAAACATTAAGATTTTTCTTCCTTTTAACCTGGCCTAATATATAGTTTTGGTAAGTCTTATCCGTTAGTTGCTAGTGGGCAGAAACATATCTGAGTCCTTCCCTGAGTATGAAAACAGTTACTTGGGCAAACAATGGGCTACCTAGAGCTTCACAGGAGCAGCAGGTGTTGTGCTGGAAGAGAAGGATCTGCACCCCATGGGGAGCCCAGCTCTCAGGGAAGGCAGTTATTCTCCCCCACACCAGAGGAAGGAGCAGTGGGGCAGATTTGAAATGCCTTTGCTGCACCTCTGCAGGCAACTCCAACTCTTCCTTCCTCCATCAGTTCTGGGAGCCATCCACTATTCCATCCATTGCTCCACCCTAAGGCAAACACAGGCTAGGCAGAAAAACTAAGGCCTTCACTCTCACAGGGGTTCAGCATCCCTCTTTTTCCTCCTCAGAGAGGACCGTTCATGAATCATAGCTCCCACCATGCTTCATTAAATCAAGATAATGAGTTGAAGGAAACTAACCTTTGTGAACTCCCACTACACCACAGTGAAAAATGGCTCAATACCATTAAGGAAGCTGGTGCCAATTCCAGATCTCAATTAACTACCTGCAAGTCAATAGTTCTGCCCTGTTCCACAGAAGGGGACATGAGTGGGCTTGAGATGGGCTGCGTGTCACTAATGACATCATGATTACAGCACAGGAGAACACTTGAAAGAAAAAGGATCGTGAACCACTGAGGTTGTAAACTGGCCAGACTAGCCATACAAGCAGGCACAGAGTTTGCTCCTTGGAGAGCACCAGGATTCCCAGGGCACTGAAGGAGCAGGAGGATGCTGTACCTGGCACCTATCCACAAGCATCAGGCTGCCCAGACTCTCCCAGATCAAAGAGGGCTTCAAGGACCACTGACCACCAGCTCAGGACCATTACATTAAAACCTACAGGAATCTAGGCTATATATGTTATAGATAGAGATTTATAAGGATATAAACCCTATAGGAATTTGTGATAGGTTAGGATGCTCTTCTAAACACAAAGCAAAAGCACCCAGGCACCATGGCTGTTACATTGCCCAGTGTTCATTTTGTGCCCAAGACTTGGAAAGCTGTTTGTCCTTACTTTTAATGGGAGCAGCAATCTGTGCGTTCTTGCGCTTCTCTGGAGGTGGGGGGGTGACAGGAGCCGCACGCCGGGGCTGTGGTGGGATCTATAAGGAAAGATTTCCGAGCAATCAAAGGAGGTTGACAAATAAAGACATTCTCTGTTACGAAACCTTCTTTCTCGAGTGCATGTGTACATTTGTCCTTACATCTCTCTCATCATTCGGTGAAGTTTTCTCAGGAGGACAAATATTAATAGGCGGCTTCCTAGAAGAACAAAGCAGGACTCAAGCCGGCTTCATCCCCTCCATGTGACAGGCAAAGCAGCCCTTGTTTAATTGCTATGTTCAGCAGCACACGGCACATACATCGTGTAGACCTGTCAAGCATTTACTCCTCCTTTATTCCAAACGCAATCCCACACACTCCCTGTGTCTCCACATTACTCTCAATAGCTCCACAGAGGCTGCAAACAGAGTGTGTATTTACACACTCTTCTGGAGAGATCCATTACATCAGCTACAAATACCCTTGGAGAAAGACAAAGCCAAGGACTGGAGACATGTAAATGCCTTTTCCATGCTTTTTTCAGAGCTACTTCTGTTCATGCAAGGAGAAAATAGGGCTAGACCCTCTGTGCAATACTACATTACCTATAGCAAGATCTACTGGGAAAAGCTTTTGTCAGGGAGTTGCATTAACTCTCCACATCTGAGATTTCTCCTATAAGTCTCTTCTTCTAGGAATACCAAGCCTGCAGTATATACAAACCCAGATCCAGATTCCTACACTCACCTTTTCCTGTCAGATCTAAACACCATGATCAACAACATCACTTTCACCCAGAATTATTCTGGTGAGGTGCAACCTCAGGGTTAAATTCTGTTAAATAGGACATCACTGAACACAGCAGCCAAGATAGGTGGGAGCACATTGCATCAATATTCCAGTCCCCACAGCCAAACAGCTCAGGGCCAGGAGACTCAGTTTGGATCCTCTTAGGACTTCTGTGATTCAGAGCCTGCTGCCTGAAACATTCCTCTGTTTTTATGGGATATTGCAATCACTGTCTGCGTCAAAACCATCTGAGGTAGAACAGGAAGGGAAAGGAGGTGATTGCCTCAATGTCCTGGGTAACCCAGGCTGAAGCCAGCTGGAATCTGTAGCAAAATTTAGTCCAACATGTATGAATTTTCAAGGTTTGTTTAGCTCTGGAAGAGTTTTTCTGTGCCCTGCCGTTACTGAATAAGCCTATAATACCACACAGGGCACAGAGCTCTGTCATCCCACAGTGAAAATCTAAGACAGGTTCCTGAAGGGTCTCTTATCTTACATAGCTCAGTACAAGGAGAATGAAAAATGTTCTTTTATCCCCTGGATTCAGGAAGGGCAGAAACCTCTTCTGAAATGGAAGTGAAGACATTCCTGTAAATAAGACACCTTCAGGAGCCTCAAACACTCAAGACTTGATGCCAAAAGCTGAGATATAGGTGCTCACAGGCCATGTCTGGACCCTAACAGACAAATGAAAATGAAGCAGTTCGCACAAAGACTTCTAAAAAAGCATCTCTCAGTCCCTTTCTCCCACCCAACACCAAATACATCCAATCTTTTACTATGTCACTGAAGTTGCTTCTCTACAAGCACCTTCAGCTGGTGGATTAGCATAAGACACTGCTGCAGACTCCCTGCCTGAGCTCCCTGCTCTTGTCAATCCACCCTACATTGTCTCTGGGTGGAATGTTACATGATACTTGCATAGAGCTTCAAAAATTATCCCTGTCACTCCAAAAAGAGACTGCATAGCTGAGAGAGGCTAAGCAGGTCAGGAGGGGTCTCTGCATTGCATGGTTGGCAAGCTGGTCCCAAATCCAGAAAGCTCAGCTGAGTTAAAAGCAGAGCCCTCTCTGCAGAGGGATGGAGGTAACAGCACGAGTCCGAGCTGTTTGACATGGCATGGTATTTAACAGATAGGCAGGCTGGGAGGTTAGAGCAGACGCATGACATTATTTGGAGATCGCTAGGGTTAGGTCATTCTGGAGTATTTCCAAGGTTTCACTAGCCCTTCCAAATTCATCATGCCAGTTTAACACAGTTATTACAGGCTAGTGCTTAAATTAATAGATGCACAGCTAAGGCCAGCTCAGCCCTGCCAGCCTCATTTAGATGGCCACACACCACAGTCCAAGCGGCTGCAATGAGAACGTGAAGCATCACATGAATTTCCCCATGCCAGTGCCTGCCCAGGCTGGGAGGTACCACTCGATCAGGAGTCATGAGGTGTAACTGACAGCCATCCCCTGACCTCACCCCACATCCCAGCCAGTGCTTGGGGCCAAGAGGAGGATGTACAACACCAAAACCCACCAAAGGAAGGGGAGAAAACATCCTCTGTGCAGCTGCTGTGTGAAAGGTGACTATGCAGGAGTCCTTGCAGTTCAGATCCCACATGTCCAGAGGGGAGAAAGTGAGTGGCCTTACCAGGGGTGCAGAGAGAAGCAACTATTTTTGTGCTGTATACTTCATTTCCCCAGGCCATGTACCCCCTACAAAGGGGTCGTGAACTTCCCCAAATCTGCAGATTTTGCACATCTGCTTCCTCCCCTTTTCGATTTTGCAGGCACTTCTGGCAGAGGCTCCGTTCCCTGCGCTGCTCCAGAGAGCTGACTCAACCATAACACTCCCATTCTGTTCCCAGCCAGGCAGGCAGAGAACACCACCACTCACTCCTTCAACTCCTGGGAACAATGCTATTACAGCAGGAACCTTTTAACAAAATAACAAAACAATAAACCAAATGAACAACCTCCCATCCACCACCTCCTCCAGGCAAACTCTGCCAAGCCGGACACACTGGTCTGCAGCAAAGGTTTCTGAGATGAGCATCACAAACCCACTGAGCATGCACAAACGCAGCAGACTGACTAAAATACTCTGAGAGCCCAATCTCCTCCCTTGACAGCTGGTATGAAACTGCCCCAGCCTCCCACTTTATGCTAACTGTGGAGGAGCTGAAGAGAGGCTCAGCACCAGTGCCATCACCAAGTAATTCAGCCAGTTTAGCCTTGGAAGCAAAGTCACTGAGAGGAAATTTGCACCTCAAATTTTGTTTAACAATTCAATGCAAACGTTGAAGGCACCTGAAAATCCCAAGCAGTGAAAAACACGTGCCAGACTTCTGCTTCTCCAGAGTTAGTTACAAAGTTTGGATTTCAGTGAGTCTCCTCTTAGGCTGCTGCACAACCAGTGGAAGAAAGCAATGCTGCTTCAACTGCATCCTCAGTACCACCTAAGCAGAAACAGTTCTTTGTCAGCCAAGGAATTTGTCTTCCTCCTTTTCTGACAAGCAACCATACCTCAGACCAATAAAGACAGGGAATCAGCATGGAAAATGGGATATAAGGTGCCCCATTTGGGCAGCCCATAATGTACAGCCTTAAGAATAAAGCTGGTTTGACTGTCCAGGAACAAAATGAGTACCAAGGAGAAAAATGGGGTTTGTAGGGACTGACGTGTTCTGCATGAGCCAGAGCTACCTCTCATCTCCACAGACTCACCGTTCTTCAAGTGTAAAACAAGCCTCATCTGCTAGGAGTGACAGCATATCAACACACTGCCTACAAACACTCAGCCCAGAGAGATGAAGAAAAAACTACAGTGCACATGTTCATCTGTAGGAGAAAAAACAACAACCTCCATGTTCATCCTTGCTTGGCGCCTTTAGCCCTAACATGCAGCTATACCTACACAGTGAAATTGGCCACATCATTCATCCCCAGCAAGGGTTACATCCATCATGGACTGCTACTTTGAAGCCTTGCTGGCGCCACACAGTAACCTTGGAACTATGTGTCACCGAGATAAAAAAAATCTGCTCTAAATCATATTTCCTGCAATTTATCTTTAATTCATCATGACAAGCAATGTTCAGACAAAGCAGGATCTTCGGTGGTTTTTTTTGTTGTTGTTTTGAGTAGTATAAATAGGCAGCCACAGCAGAGAAAATGCTTAAGGACCAATGATCTTGTGCAGACTTAACACGAGGGAAACGAAGCAGAGCTCACAACTTGGAGGGAGTTCTCCTGCTCATGTCAAAACTGCGTTTCAAAGTATCCTCCAGGGAGCCTGCAATCCTGTAAAAAAGTTGCCAAGAGACAATCACACAATACAGTGTGGTTCTCACATGTAACCATAAAACCAAGGACCCTAAAGGACTCCAAAAAAGCATCACAAGTGTAAATGGCAGAGGAACAGCTCCAGATTTCTTACATAGAGACACCATCACTTCACACTGAAGTAATCCCAGGTAAGCAGTACAAACACCTGATTTGTGACTTCAGCTGCTAAGGCATTTTATTCAACAGGCCAAGCAATGTCACACCACCAAAGGAGGAACCTAGAAAGGAACCAGCCACTGTTACCTGATAGAGACCTTCATCCTCCTCCTCAAACTCTGTGTTTGGAAGACTGTGATGTCGCTCGTACCCTGTCCGGCACACCCCATTGGGCTGCCGTGCCACGTCCAGATGGTGGTCGCTGGAGGACTGTGTCATAACCGTCCCCTGACGGGTGGGAGAGTGGCTTTTGCGCGACACAGTCTCCTTCCGGTGATGGATCAGTTTTCTGAAACAGAATTATGACATTCAGGAAGGGCAAAGCTCAAGGGACTGACCATGCTGCAACATCTAAATTGTATTTTTAAGTGATTTATTGCATTTGGGCTATATATTCCAGAATGGGCTACATTACTCTGAACACCAACTCCAGTTTCATTAACAACTACGGAAGCACTTCTGGGGGAGGAAGGAAGAGGCTTTGCAAGAGCCCATAATTTATTCATCAGTTCACTGGAGAAAAATGCCTCTTCCTCGGGGGAGAGTCACATATTGCATTGCAAGCTTCAGAAATTGTCTGCACTTTAGAATAGCTGTTAATCTGAGATTAAACCAGCATGCCTCAGCACGGAGTGTGAGGTGTCAGAGAAAAACAAAAAGCCTCCTCACAAGCAATTATTTGAGAACATATTAAGGAACTTCTGCCACATGCCAACAAGGTTTTGGATTTCTCCCCCAAGCCTACAATGTGGCTGGGAGTTTCCTCTTCTTGACATTCACAGGGACAGAGGGGCAAGGCCAAAGCTCTGTCCCTTGCTGGACACAGTTGTCAAGAGGAGCAGCAGCAGCTGCCAGCTCAAAGACTGGGAAGCACTGAGAGTGCAGCAGCACTTTGCAGCACAGGGGCTCAAATCAACAATGCCCAGCTTGACCCCCAATGATAGAATGACACAAGCATCACAGGCTGACCACCCTCCATCTCCCAGCTCTCCGAGATACTCATTGAACTTACTGGAGGACATCTCTCTGCTCCAAGTTGTATTTTCCCCCATTCTTCATGGCTGCATTGTGCACAGCCTCAATGGCACGGTCAATAGACTGGAGAACCACATCTTGCTCCAGCACCTGAGAAACAACATTCCACATGTTATTGCACTGCTTCAGCTACAGTTCTGTTGCACCAGAGCTTACAGCAGGAGAGACCACAGCAAGGGAAACTCCCAGAGTTTACATTTGGAAAAGAATGTCACTGTTACAAGCACCAAAGTCCAATGATCCCTACAGCAACACCAGGGACAGAGCTTCACGACCCTGTAGCAGCCTTGGATATTCAGCAGGCTGCAGGGAGCTTTTGAGATCCCACTGCAAAGCCCAGCTTATCCCAAACTCAATTATTCCTGCTCTTACTGCCCTGCTGTGGAGCAAATATACAGATGTGAACATGAGAGATGGAGCTGAAACCTGGTGGCCTCCAGAGTCTGTTGACTCTGGGTTTGGTTTTCTTGCTCGCATTTTTCCTGATGGCTTTTATACTTGTTTTGTAACTTGAAGTGCCTTTACCAAATCTCCACCCAAACTGTCACAGCAACATTTATTCCTCCTGCCAGCCACTTCAGTACTCCTTACTGAAGCTTAAATAAACAGCAACCTCAAAACAAGAAATACCAAAGACACCATTCCCTGGGCTCACACATGAGGCTGGGAGAGCTGTAGTGAAAGGGAACAGGAAGATAAAGCAGACAAAGTGTTACACTCTTCAAGGCTCCATTTATCAACAGTTGACATACTTTCAGAAGAAAAAAACCTTTACAGGCTAAGGCAGAAGGCAAAGGACACACTATGGAGTCTTTGACCTGGATCCAGCAGACCCACAGGTCCCCCATGAGCTGCCACTGGTGCCTGCACCGTCCCTTCGGTCCAGCTGGTCCAGCCTCAGCCCACGCACAAGGCGAGGAGGGGAATGTTTGGGCACCAGTGCAGCTGTTTGAACACTAAACCCCTCTTTATCTTTGAATGCCTTGGCCCCCCTCCCTTCATCAGAGCAACTATTTATCCAGCCAAGGAATGGCTGGAATCTCATCAAGGATGCACCTTAATTGGCCTTAGGGGGCTGTAGAGCACAGAAGGCAAACCCTCCCTGCCGGGGCTGAAAGTGCCTGCCTCCATAGCACCAGCATGCAGTTTTCTGATAACATGATATGTATTATTTATATCCTGATTAATTGCTTAACCAAACGTGAATTAACAGCAACCACAGACTGTGGGGAAAAACACAAGGTGTGGATGTGTAGGCCTCCTCTGCAATACTCAGCTTTGAAAAATTTAGGAGGGGTTTTTTTTGTTGGCTTATTTTCCCAAGAAAGAGAGATAGAGAAGAAAGCAGCTGAGGAAATCTTAAAAACAAATAAAATCAAATTTGATAAAGTATCACGTCAAGGGCAGAATTGAAACTCAGAACCCAAATTTAGGATGAAGCCTCCAAGCAGCCCCATATGGCCTAGGAAGCATTTCACCACCACTACAGAACTAAGTAAGGAAACAGAGCAAAGCACATTTGAACACATTCCAAGGAAGGCTGGAAGGAATGGCAAATTATTTCAAAGAATTCACCTCGTTTCCTGAGAAGAGAAAATTACAGCAAGCTACATTTTTCTCTGTGGGAAAGGGGAGCAGTGAAGAAGGTCCAGGGCTGCTGTGCCCAGGGGAATGCTATTGCTGCTCTGAGCATGGCAGACCCCTGCCCTCTGCACAGCACAGCCATCCTCCTGCAGTCCCACATGAGCTCCCATCCCAAAATTCAATGCAACTCCTGCTACAGCCTCCAAACACTGGCCCTGGTGCACTCCCTGTTCCCCTATTTGTAGTCCCTCCACATTCACCACCACCCCTCCAAAACCAGTGTGCCATCCCCGCCCCTCCACAAGCTGCAGCACTTTGTGTGGCTTTCTTTTACCCTCTCCATCCTGCCAGGCTTTCATCCACAACGATTTCAACCCTTTCTCAGTCTGATCATCCCAGGGAAGACTGCAGCACAGAGCACTGAATCCTACTGAACATATCAGTGTCTCTGCCCTCCTCTGGAGGGCACATCAGCACCATCCACAGACCACAGGAACCCACAGGCTGGAATTGCAGAATGGTTTGGGTTGGAAGGGACCTTAAAGATCACCTAGTTCCAAGCCTTCCTCTCGAGTAGGAATGTCATCCGCTAGACCAGGTTGCCCAGGGCCCCACTTGCACCTGGCCTTGAACACTTCCAGGGATACAGCATCTACAACTTCTCTGGGCAACCTGTTTCAGTGCCTCATAGCCCTCCAAGCAGAGAGTTTTCCCCAAACATCTAATCTAAATCTCTCCTCTTCTAGTTTAAAACTGTTCCCCCCTTGTCCTATCACTACCTTCCTGTGTAAAAAGTCATTCTCCACCTTTTCATAAGCTCCCTTTAAGTACTGGAGGCAATGAGGTCTCTCCCCAAAGCCTTCTCTCCCCGCTCTCTCTGCCTGTCTTCATAGAACAGGTACTTCTACAGAGCTGCTTCTTGCTATGCAGTGCCATTGGTTATGGAGAGGGTGCTTCCTTTCTGATAAAACACAACATTTTCAAACTAATGCAGCAGTGCTGTGACAACTGGCTTTTAGCTGCTGTGCTCTTTCCTTTGTTTCTGTTCCCCAACCCTCTATTAACAGGGCCCTGTCAAAAGGCTGGAATAAAGTAGCAGCATTAACTTGCCACTTGCACTTTATGACATTGTTGATGCTGCTCATAAATCATCTCCTGCCTTTCTCATCTGAGTTGGGGGTGGGGGGGAGGCAGCAGGAGAGTCAGCACAGGGGCTGCCTCGCATTCTGGGTTTGTAGGACATCCAGCATTGGGGATCCTGTGCACTGTCATCATAACCTTCAAAAATAGGTAAGAGGATCCTGGATAGATCACATGGTTCAATGGAATCCACACACTCCCTGGGTTAACCAAAAGGACACTGCTTTGTTTGAGGAGGATGGATGAATAAACACGTTGCAGTCGAAAGGAGCACAGGTTGCACAGGGGCAAAAGTCAGGTTTTGCAAGGTCTCACCTATGATCTCTTCCTCCCTGGGACCCAGCAGGAACTGGGTTCTCAGAAGCCCTCCAGAGCTCTGTACTGCAATCCTACCCCATACCATGCTCTGGGATACAGAGATGAAACCCTGCTCACAGCAGACTAAGCTAAGGCTCATATGGAATAAGGGAATGCATGAAAAGGGCATTGCTGTACGGGCTGCTGTCAGAGGAGACGTACCAAGCAAAGCCCAGGAATTCAGCTGGATTTACTGAGGCTGCACGGGTGGGGGTTGGCAGAGCCCTGAGCAACCACCGCAGCACGCAAGCTGTTAACTCCATCCTTCACCAGCTACTGGATCATCAGGCACAGGCACACCAGTGGCTCTGGAAAGGTGACAAACGTGGCAGGGACAGGGCAATGATGGTGGTGGAAGTTACTGGCCCTTATGGGGTGAGCACAGGGGTCTCTTCAGATGGCATGGAGTAACAGCGCATAGGCTGTGGCCAAGAGGCATCAATAGGACACCAGCTTCTGCCCAATGTACCATGAAGATCGAGGTGTATTTGGTGAAGTATAAATTGACATTCCCACTGGCATCTCACTCCAGAAAGGAGTGGCCGCCACCCCCTCTATCAGATATTTCTGGTTTAATCAAATGGAATGCTGCAGCAGAGAAATGTTGGGCTCTATAAACAATGTGTCACAACCAGCCTGGCTGCAGCAAGAGGGAGGGGAAGAGCAGAGTAGTGACCCCTGACAATCACAGGCCAGTCTGGCTATGGGGCACCGTACCAGAGAACCAGGGGCACTGTCAGCACCCCCACAGGCAAGCTGCCCTGCAGGCACAAGTTACTGCTCAATTAGAGCCATGAATATCATCCAGTAAACTGAATTTCTTCCTTCATAGCCTGGTGTAGGAGAATCACAGAAGCATCAATAAATCATTACTTCCTCGCTCCTTACTAATAACATGAGCAAACAAAGGGTCTCCCCAGAGCCTGCTGCCAATTTCCTCCCCACCTGATGAGGACAGAGCCAGACCTCAGCACTGCTCTGGGGTGCTCTGCACTCCCCAAGACAAGTCAGGAAGGATGCCTTTCCCAGGACCAAGCCAGGCTTTTAAGAAGCATCGTTCCATGATGTCTTGCAGGTATCCAAGCACAGCCAACACAGGGCATGGCCCTGCACAGGCAGGAATGCATCTATCCCCACAGCTCACACTGCTCTCTTCCTCACTGCCCCAAAGGCAGTCTCCCCAAAGAGAGCACACCTGCACAGGACGTGTGGTACAGGATGATGAGGGATCTAAGCATTTCAGAAGACACTACTGGTGTCCTTGCACAGGCAGTATGACCTCCTCTCCTGCCCTCCCGAGGCTGTTGAAAATGCTACCCCCTCCCTCTTCATTTTCAGTCCTTACACACGTACCACTGGCATTGTTTAAATGCATTCACACAGAAGAACTTGCTCAACAGTCTAGAATAATCATACCTTTCAGAAAAGCATTTTCTAGACAAACAGGCTGACAGCTGCATCAGCTTAGACAGGCTGAGCCACTCTGCGTTCGTGAGGCTCCCACATTTATGAAAGTGGCCCATTAACGTATGGCAGGCTTTGCTTTGCCTCTGTGGGGGGCTGATCCAAGAAAACATGGCTTTTGTTTTTCCTCCTGCCTCCCCAGTTTTTAGTGATCAAGGGCATTTGCTCTTCTGCATGTGCAGGAATTCAGGAATTGGTGCCTTCATGCTTGAGGCTGCCTCTGCAGCCCAGAAGGGTGCCCAGGCAGGGCTGCTGATCTTCACCCTCATCTCATCGCTTTGGCTCTCACAACATGACAACAAAGGACAGACAAAGTTTTGTCTCCAGTGACAGCTCAGTTTTCATGCAGCTGCACTGACACGGACCACTGGAGAAATTAGGATATTTATCCCACTGGCGTGCACAGGCTGGTTCTTTGTTACTCAAATCAGAGAGGAACACCACCTCTTAGGTCACATGCCCTTCGCCCCCAGTCACCGCCTGTCTGCGCACTGTATTCCTTCCAGATTTAAATGATCACGGCACCAATTTACAAAAATCAACTATGCTTTGTCTGTGGCAGAGTGATGTGCCAGAGCTGAGTTTCCCCTTCGGGACCACACAGCTCAAACAAATGGGCTGAGTTTTGGGTTTTTTTTGCATTGCTGGGGGAAATCCAGTTCCTTTCTCTTCCCCTTTTTGCAGCCTCAATCAGAAATTTCCAGTCCCCAGGCCGTTGGCTAAGAGATATATGCATTAACTTATTCTTGTCGGCACGAAGATATTGTGCCTCACGGCACTCAAAAAACACAATAAAAACGCAAGTGAAACAATGGGCAACTGTCCTGGTTACTGAGCAAATAAGATGAGAAAAGCTCCAAATAAACCTGCAGCATCTCTGACTTGCTAGCAAGCAAACAAAGACATGGCTGAGCTCTTCTGACAAAAAGGCAGCCCAGAAGCAGAACAGGAATTCCTGCTGAGGGTGCTAGAGTGGGTTTCTAACGGATTGGTGTTTTTCCACTGTGTGCTGACAGCAGCTGCTGGAGCGGACAGTCTGCACAAATGGGAAATGGAGAGAAAGGATAGCCCGGGAAAGGGCTTAAGCTGTGCAAATCACACTAAAGCAAAAGCCAGAGCTCCTGGCAAAAGAGATACACTAACTAGGGACAACACAGGCACGAGAGGCATGTGGAACAAACAGAGCCCTGAAGGCAGCAGAGGGATGCACAGCAACCAGACCTTGACTGATTTCCCTCACAAGAGCAGGCAGCTTCAGAGTCAGGGAGAAAAGGGCAGAAACAGGCTGAGGGACAGCAGAATGCATGCCACCCACCACTGCACTGCTTGGACTTCCCAAGGTGGAAATGCTGCATCCTGGGTCTATCCAGCCATGCTCAGACACTGTTTACTGGCTACCATGACCAGAATCGGCCACTGATTCCTTCCCCTTATAATTCTGCACGCTCCAGTAACCAGAACGGGTGTCTCATGCCAAAACACTCTAAAATAGAATTCACACATACTTACATACTTTGCCGTTCTCAGTTGCCTTAATTCTTACCGCTCTGTGCTTCAAGAGACTTCTCAGGCTCAGCCTGCCCCAGGTGAACAGCCACCAGACAACAGAGCTGTCCCTCTCCTTAGGTTCACCTGTCCAGCATCCTTTTGGCATACAGCTGTCAAGCTAAGTCAATATCTGACATGATCAACATGGCATCTGTGCAGGGGAAACTTACATTTCTACTGATATATAAATTACATACACATACAGATATGTATATTACAGTTACCATCTACACTGAAAAAGAAAACTGTAGATAGCCTCTGCTTTGATGAAAGCTCAGGATTATGAGCCAGGATATATCAAGGTGGAAGGAAAGTCATTACAGGGAAGTGCTAGCAGTTATTCCAGGATTTTTGACATATTAGCACTTAAAGTTGCATAAAATCCTAACAGAAGGGGTTGTGCCAGTCTTTGCACAGTCTTCACCTTGGTAGCCCAAAGCACTGCTACAGATGCCCTTTGCTCACTGAGATTCAGCACAGCTCCAAGATCACTTGTACACAACTAGCACAGGTCTATAAGGAAGTCTCCATATTAATTATGATCAAAAATACAACTAATTTCTATGTTCCCAGAGAGCTGGGAAGAGTCCAAGGTGCTAATCTCAGTCCATATTTGTTTTGATTGAGTTGGCAAAAATGTGGATGTGGGCTGAAGATCCAGTTGCAGAAACACTCTTTGCAGTTAATCAGGTTTGCCAAGCATTGCCAGGACAATGGGCAAGGTCAGAGCCCAGAGGAAGGAACAAGCCTGAGAAACCATGCAAGTCCTGGCTCCTCTTCTGGCATTCAGAGATGAAGGTTCAGTTTCCCTCCAAAATCTATTTCCATAGCAGAGATTGTTGCAAAATGCCAGAAAGGTGACAATCATATGAGAAGTAGGATGAAAAATTCAAATTTCTGCCATGTTCAAGAGAACTCTCTCCCTTCCCATTCACCTCTGCCTTGTAGCACATTTCTGGCACATGAGGATCAAGTAAGGAAAACTGCAATTAAGTTGGCAAATCACCTGATAGACAAAGACAGATGCAGGAGAAGAGCATGTATATACATGTTAACTGAAAGGAATTTTCCTCCTGCATGCTACAGACTGGCACTGATTTTACAACTTGCAGTTACATGTTTGAGAAAGAGGTAATAACTTGTGATTTACCTTGCAAAGGAATTTATGATTTATCAGCTTTTCTTCCAAAATCCTCCCTGTGCCATGATCAGTGCTCTGGCAAGGGTCAGAAGGCAGCACCCCACAGTTATGATGTGCTTTAGGCATAATTATCATGTTGCCCAAACCTGAAACTATGGGCAAATTATAAAGTGTTGCTTCTTGACTTCACAGAAAACGGGAGAATGGAAAATTAAATAGACCTGCCATCTCAGTCCCAGTGAAGGTGGGAGGGCAGACCTGGCAGTGGGCACAGACATACAAACCCAGGAAAACCAGCCAAGCACGAAGGAAACAGGACAGGATGGTGTATAAATCACCATCCAAGGAAACACAGAACCTGTGGGCTTGGGCATGAACAACTTGAATCAGCCACACAGAGAACAAGTGCTGCTCTCTGGTATCTGCAGGATGAACAGCCACATGTACTTTATTAAAGCCACTAATGTGGGAAAAAAGCTTCCATCCTCAAGGGGCAGCCACAGGAAAGTCATCAGCTAGTTTCAGACCTGGACAGATGTAAACTGCAAACCAGACATGAATCCCCAGGATCTTTTGAGCAGCACTGGGATCAGAGCTTCCAGGCCTGGCACAGCCGAGGCTCCATCCTGCTAAGCTGTCACTGCAAAGATAAAAACCTGCCTTGCATTACCACGAGCAAACCTCAGAGAGGCCTTGAAAAGTTCTCCCCAAAGATCATTCCAGCCGGGAGGATGAAAGGGAGCTTGCTGCTGCATGATCAATTAACAGTCTGGCTGGAAAATAATTTTCTGTGTTTTGGACTCTGCATGCAGAGTAAACATTGCCTCTTCTGCCATGAAGGGATGCAGCTCCCCTGCATACCCCAAAATAAAAAGAAAGTCGGCAGGGCAGGATCAGAAATCATATTAACTGATACTGAAAACCCAGTGCTTCCCTCTGTAATGAGCATTTCTCTTCCTCAAGTTACTGGTGCACCCTACCTGAAACTCGGCTTATCACAGTGATGTGATCTGATCACATGTGCAACCAAAATAAAATTAACCCCAAAGCACCATATGGAAAAACCTGAGTATTTTTACCAGGAGTAGAATTGCCCTAAGCAAATATAAAAAGGCTGGGTTTATGCTGCCATTCCTGCTCAAAGAGGGCAGCTCCACATTCTCATGGAGCAAAGCTCATTCCAAGGTGGAGGGATCACTTACAAACACTACTTTTACTATCATCCCTTCACACAACTCCCAAGCACATGAAGTCAACCAAGACACTTGAGGACTTCTCCCACTAATGCTGTTTCAGAGCAGGGACCCAAGAGAGAAAACACACAATGTTTCTCCAAAGTAGGTGCCCCCAAAACCCTCATTTCCATATAAGGTTCCCACAGTATGGATCTCACCAGCAATTTCTCCTCTGTCCACAGCCGCCTCTGGGTCACAGGCACAGGTATTGAAAGCTACCCAAACACCTTCTTCCCAGCATTTTCAGGATGTACAGACCAGTGCCCACCAGTGTGGAAGAAACACAGCTCCCCTGTGCAGGGCAGGTATTTCCCAACATCGGAATCCCAAAGAAGTCTTCTACCCAAGCAGAACGATATGTCCAGAGCCAGCAGCCTCCCTCTGGTTGCCAGGAGACTTTATGACTTGGGTGCAAAACACTCACTAAGGGATATAAACAAGAAGTGTGACAGCCAGGCCCCCAGCAAAAGGCCCCCAGCCTTCAGGTGGGCCACAGTAAGGCAAGAAGGAACATCCTCTGAAAGAAAACAGGTGCCATGGATTTTTGTAGCAATATTTTTTGACACCTTCAGAGTAGCGTTATCAAACAGGAGATATTATTCATGCTTTTGGCTTATCAGTGCTAAACACAAGAATTACCCAAAGTTAGGTGTGCCAGATAATCACAGTAAAGCCATTTAAAGACCACTGAGGGTGCAGGTGCAGGGCAGCAAGGAAAAGGGTATCAGAGGGGCTGAACTACTCCACACAGGCTGTGCTGTCAAGAAGGAGACCATGCTAATTGGCCATAGACAAAATACCCAAGTGTGCCAATGTCCTTGTTAGCTGACAGCTGCTCCTGCAAGCACATTTATTCCTGGTAAAATGGATGTTCCTGCTGAAGCAATCAGCACCCTGACACTCACCAAATCCAGGAGTGAACCCAACTGAGCTTTACTGGGACAAGGACAAACCTAATGTTAATTCATACTCCAAAATAAATGAAGATACCACTGTGATCTACAGCAGTGCCTTACACTGTTACATGTCATCATAAAGACACAGCACAAGCCAAAATAAATGCCAGAAAATTACAAACTAAATACCCTACAGTTGCTCTTTGACTGGCAGACAGGGGAACATGATTTTTCTGTGCTGCAAAGTTTCGACAGACTGACAGTTTCCACTGACCTACAAAAGTACCTTGAGAATTGCAAGTTTAGCTCTGTTTATCAGAGGAATGAGGCTAACTTACTGCTAACTCCAGATTCAGTTCAAGAACGAATTCTAGGGTTTGTTCAGGGGGCTTTTTCACCTTAAAAAAAGATTAAAACGTTCAGCTGGATTTGCTGACATTTCACCTATAAGAAGGTAAGAGGTGAGTCATGGAAGAAAAGCAATTCATTAGTGTCCCACACTGTCTGCAGGGGAAAAACAGTCTCTACTTTAGCTGCAATTTATAATCCCATCTCCTTCCACAGCATAGAGAGGCACAGGCTCCCCAGAAACCATGAAAAAATGGGGACAGGAAGGGAATGTCCTCTTAGGGCATTGTGCTACAGGCAGCAAAACAGACATAATCCTGTTTTCTGCTCTTCCCAAGGCACTGAACAAAAAAACTGCATTTGTTGGACTGTTTCACTTCTCATGTGCAAAACTTGCTCCCAGCTCCCACAGCTCATTACAGGATTGATTTCTTCCATCCACTTCCTCACATGCCACATTCACCAGTGTCAGCATCCAACTCGCTCAGTGGCACCAGCAAGAGCAAACCACGGTATTTCAGGAAATCCTCCCAACCTGTATCCAGTGGGACAAATACTGCAGGAAAGGAGATGGCCAGGACTCAGCTCACATCCACCTGACCCATCTGGTGGCTCCTCCATGGACCCCCCAAATGCACAAGGCCACCATGGGGCAGAGAAGTTGGTGGAAGCTGTCTGACTGCAAGCAAGGGGTGATAGTAACTCTCAAGCTGCGTGGTTTGCACAAGCCATGTGCAAGCTGTCTCTCCCCCATCCCTCTAAACTCCAGGGATTGAATCTAAAATCCAGGTCATGGCTGATCACTCCTCACTCCCCCCAGCTCAGCTGTGAGAGGTTTGGGTGGTCTTTCATATCTAAAGAGTTACACAAGACCAAACATTGCCAACAGTGGTTTTGTCACAAGATTTTTTTTGCTCAGTCATTAATAGTGTTTAAAAGCTTTTAAAGTGACCAGACCTCGATAACATTTTGAGATCTCAAGCTTCTGAAATAAGAGCTTCAGAACACAGACAGTTCCCATGTGTTCATACATGTGAAGGCTCAAATCTGTGCCACATCACTTGTGTGGTGGGTTCACCGTGGCTGAATGCCAGGTGCCCACCCAGTTGCTCTATCACCCCCCTTCCCAGCTGGACAGGGGAGAGAGTAAGGGTGGAAAACAAAAAAAAACCAGCACAAATCGTGGGTTGTGATAAGGCAGTGTATATTAATACAGAAAGCAAAGCAAAGCAGGGTGCGCGCGCGCAAAGCAAAAGCAACAACTAATCTCTACTTCCCATGAAGGCAACCCAAGACCACAGACAAGATGCTGCTTCGCAGAACTAGATGCTGGAGGGGTTTCTTTCCATTCCTGGTATAAAGAATTATATTGTGCAGCTCCCTTGATAATGACTGCACAATTATTTCAGTGCTGATGGATCAGGGCTACCTCTTTATTATCAAGCTAATGGAAGACAGACATATGAAATCAATTCAAAAAACAAACTAAAGGGAATGCATTTTATAGTTTAAGCCAATAAAAGTGATTCTGGGACAAAAACTTCATTACACAGAACTCGGCAATTCAAGGGACATCGTTTTTTTGATGTTAAATGGAAAAAGTCTTCAGCTACAAACACTTTGATTCGGCCAGGCTCAGGAAAATCCCTAAGCTTCTGCAATAAGTAGGTAATGAATTTTTATGATCACCATTCTTACTTGAGGTGCTGGGTTTTCATGCAATTATTCTTTTAACATGCTAAAATTTGGGTTTCCCTGATACTTTACCTTCTTCCCAAATATTCCCCAGGGACAGCTAAGCCAAAGTATGGAGGGAAAGGGACCACAGATCTGCCTTCTGGCAGGTCATTTGGGAGCAACTCAATGTTCAAACAATGGAGCCCCACTCCATCTGCCTGAAAACACACACAGCCTTTCCTCAGGAGAAGGAAAAACGGTATCTTCAAGCCGCATGGGAAAACACAGAATTCACCGAGTTTACGCAAAAAGGAATTGTCACTACATCAGATTGAGAGGCCATGGAGGTTTGCATTTGTCTGCTCCGTGAAGAGCTTCAACTTGATCTCTCTAGGCAGCCATCTGGTTTTCACAGGAGCTGCCCTGGTTCTCTGTACAACCATCACAGCACACACAGTGAACTCGACTGACAGAGATCCCTCCACCCTGAAAACCGGTCCACCACCATTTCCATCCCCCACATGCAAGTGGGTGAAAGGCACCAGCATGGTCCATCAAGGCTTTCTTCCCACCTCCAGAGAAAGAGGATGAAACTCAGAGGCTGAACTTGGCCAGCAAGCTCAAGGACAGTGGAGTGAAAGCAGGCAGTGGGAACAGTGGGAGATGACATCCCAATGACAGTAGCAGCTGTGGGGGTATAGCCCCAGGCACAAACTCCACGGGCAGGCATTAAAGACCTTTTCATCAAGACATCATCTCATCTTCCAGGTGACTCCCGCCTCCTCGTGGGCAATTTATTTTTGCAGCTCTTGCCTCATCTTCTCCCTCAACCCTTTATTTTTATTCAGTAAATAGAAGGTTTGGAGCAGGGGCCTGCCCTCACGTTTCCATACCACTAGGCACTGTTCCCACTTGTACTAGTAAAAAAACCAAGAAAAAATTACTAGCTATTACTTAGAAGTGATCTAATCTGAACTTGGAACCAGTGATTTAGCAAGAAACGATGCACAGCCTAGAATTATCTAGCATGCCTAGTCCAACAGCTTGATTTATTTTTTTTTATTTTTAATTAAAACTCTTGAGCAGCTGAACAAGCTAAAATATCAGCCTATTGTGGCATTTCCAGATCACAGGGAAGTGTGACACAAAAATCAACACCTCACAGACCGCTTTCACGCACACCACCCCAGCCTGAGCATGGAGAGGGACGAAACAGCATAGATGAGACCCCATCAGCATGGCAGCAAACAGATCCCTACCCAAAAGCACATCCCACTGGCATGAACAGCAGCCTGAGCCAGAGGAACGGGCTCACTACACTCGCGGCTGGGTGACGCTGTCCCTTCCCCTGCTCCAGATGGACACCAGGAAGGACATAGGCTTCGCAACTCAGTAATCAAGAAGCAAGCAGCTTCCAAGGAGGAAGGGAGTGACAACTTCTTCTAAACAAAACTTCAACAGGCAAGCAAATAACCAGGAAAAACAAATCCATGAACTTCCCACCTCACCCTAAAAAGCACACACCGACAAAATGTTACTTCCCCTTCTCGCCTGAGCGTCATGCTAGAAGGCAACAAGATCAGCTTTTTGTTCCCTTGGAAGGGAAACAAACAGCTCTGCATCACAGGGCTCAAACACAGAAAAGCTCACATGAAGCTGACCTCTTCTCCTGCTGCAAGGGGGTGAGTCCTGTTTTTGGGACAACTATTTCCCTGCTAGTGTTGACTGACCTTTCCCCAGGATAGTGCTCAATGTCCCTGTGGCAAGAATGCAATGGGGGACTAAGGGGAGTAGAGACAAAGAGATGCAGTCATGAATCATGTCCTCTGTTCCACTTCTCACATGACAAGCTTCAAAACCCTTTTTTCAAAAATCAAAGGTTTTGCCACGTGATAAAAGCCAAGACAAATTAGATTTGACAAGACCCTCCTGTAAAGGTCAAAACTTCATTTGTGAGCCACTGGCTGAGGAAGCAAAACGATGCTCCTCCAAAAGCAGGACCAAGACACAGCTCCTGCTGTGACTCAGACCTGAGGCAAGGAGGGTGGTCAGGGTCCACAGAAAGAATTTCCAGTGGCCTGCCATTTCTAATGAGAATTTTTCCTCTAAATACAACAACCATTTTGCAGCGCCAGATGCCAACTCGCAGAAAAAGCACTGAGGTCCTCCAAGAGTGCTGGCACCCATTTTTTTCTGGAGAGAGAGTGCCAACCCTGGGGACAGGACCTCCTTCCCACCAGAAGTTTGCACAGCAACAGTTGCACGGCAACACCAAGTCTGGGAGACAGTGATCACCAGCCCAGCAGGACCAGCTCATCTCCTAGTCCAATAGCAAACACTTCCAGCTCTCACAGCCCTTGCAAGTCTGCACATAAACACCCCTCTTCAGTGAAATAAATTGAGCCAGCTGTTATTGCTACAGCCAAGATGAAAGTCTCTATTTAATGTGTTGTCCTTGGAAGAAATACAATGCACATGCATTTTAATTTAAAAATCTCCATACACAGGGCTCCGTTAGAACCTGTGGCTTGTAAAATTTTGGTTACAGCATTGGCCACACGGGACATTAGCAACTGTGAAGTCTAATTTTCTTGCAGATTATCTAATGCTATAGTTGCATACTAAGGCTGCTTGCACTTCCTCCCTTATAAACCCCTTCTGGAATTTGTCCTTCTTCCAGGGCCTAGACTGACAGATCATATGCTGAACACATAATCCTGTCTGGGAATGACAAAGTTTAAATCCTTCACAAGGGAGTAAATCTGGGACACTCTTATAAATTGTTTTTATGGACATCTAAGCTACATGAAGAAAGGAAGAAAAAGGAGCCTCCTTCTGTTCTAGAACAAAAGCTCTCCTAACAATAACATCAACAGACAGGTTCAGCTGTTTTCCACATTTCACCCACTGACAAATGTAAACACCCACTTTACACCATGAGATTTGACCTTCCCCATGGGCATTAATATGCCTCAGACCTTGCAAGGGATCTTAGGTCAGCCAGTGACCATGATACAGTCTGCTTTTGTCAAAGCCTTTCCCAGTGTACAGGCTGTTCCAAGCACAGAAATTACTCTTCTCTTGCAAGGAGGAGGACTCTTCACATTGTTCTCCCATTACCATAAACACAGCGTATTTTTCTCCAAGGAGAAGCAACATGAATTCCTCCCTGCTCTTCAGTGTCTTGCTCTCTCTGTACTTCATGCAGAGCAACAATCACAAGAAAATAAATTTCCATGAACTTTCTGGTTTATTGGCTTCAATACAAATCTTTTCTTCTCTGGTTTTTTGGGGTTTTTTGTTTGGTTGGTTGGGGGTTTTTTTCTGGGGGGGGAGGCAGGAGGCAGTGGTGTTGGGTTTTTTTCCTAAGAAGAGTTCACCTGACAGGATGCTGGAAATCCTGACAGGAAACACAAGAGTGGGATCGTGAGAAGAGATGCACAAACACAGAGCAGGATGCTCCTAGTTCAGAACTGGCAGTTCTTCCCCTTGCAACATGAAGCTAATCATCACCCAGATGTAAACCAGAGAAGAAGGTCTAGCCATATTCTGATGAAAAGCATTCAAAAACCATACAGTAGGCAGAAAAAAAAAAAAATCACAAATTTGATCAGTAAAATTGCAAGATAACACCAGGTGATCACTTATGCAACATGGTGAAAGGCTCATGGCAAGCCTGGCACTAGAAAGCAGGGGTGCAAATGACCCAGCAGACACAGCAACTGGAAACCAGACTGTCTGTCTGCCTGCTCTGGGCAAGTGCCTCTCCAAAGGCTGAGGAGAAAATGGCCCACTTCTTCTTTCCAGTCTGCCCCCTCACCTTGCCCTTCCTCCAAGGCAAACAGAGCCACAGCCACATGGCTCAAGGGCAGGCATGGACTTTCAGACATCTTCCTACTGCCTGCTTACATCTGACCAAGGCAGCCTTCATGGTGTTCAACCCTGAAACAGGCTTAACATTTCCAGCCCCAAGCAAACCCACTGGAACCATCCATGCATCCACCAAGTGTCAGTCCACCCATGACACAGCTGCAGGAGTGATAAGCCCACAATGCCAATGCTGCTTGTGCATGGGCATCCAGGTCACAAAGGCAAATTTTATCTGATATTAAAAAGCCTAATGATTTTTAATTGGAGTAAAAATGAGAACATGTCTTCACAGCCAAGCCTAAAGACCATCACCACAGATCCCACTTTAATCATTTCGGACCATGAAAGATTGTAGAACTTCTGGCTAAAATGTCAAGTCTTTAGCTACAGTAATTAGAAATGGTTATAATTCCCTGACTGTGTAATTTAGTCTCAAGAAGAAAACTTCATCTCAAAGCATTAGCAGCTCTGATACGATAGTATCTCTGCTATGGTGAGAGTCCAGAGAAAAATGCTTCATTCTTTCACTTTCTTGCATGTGTCAAGAAACGCAGCCTCAGCTGTAACACACTAGCAGCTGCTTATTCTCCAAAATAAAACTTTATTTTTAGCCTAAGCACTTACTCAGGATCTCTGCGAGTATTGCAATTAAGCCCTCACACCCATTGAAAGCTCTGTCAAATTTGCAGGAGATGACAAATAACGCTGCAGGCTCCAGCACAGGGGACAGTTCATAGAACAGTCTGTACAATCATCACCTTCTGCCCAGGAGCAGCAAGAACCAGGGGTCAGAAGCACCAGGTTTAAAGCTTGATTTTCTGTAGATGGAGCAAAAAACTCTTGCAGCAAGATACAATTGCCAAAGCTCAGTTTACAGTGACTGGGTAGTTGCTATCACAATGTCTCATCACCTGATTTGATAGCACTGGAACAACCTGCCCAGGAAGGCTGTGGAGTCTCCCTCTCTGGCAGCAGTCAAAATCCATCTGGACACATTCCCGTGTAACCTGCTTTGGGTGACCCTGCAGGACGGTTGGACTAGATGATCTCCAGAGCTCCCTTCCAACCCTAACAATTCTGTGATTCGGTCACTAACACCATACAACCAACGTGGGGGTTAGAACTAGATGATCTTCAAAGTCCCTTCCAACCCAAACCATTCTACGGTTCTAACTCCATGCTCCACAATCACCATTGTCTCCACGTTAGTGTGGAAGGTTTGACAGCACTTGAGGTGCCACAACTCACTGCTTCCACAGTGCTCCTACACACCACCACCCTCGGCACGTGCTGCTCCATTACTGAACCAATGCATGTGCTGCACTGGCAGAGAAGCAATCCAATTAGAAACAAAGAGTTTTCCAGTAAGCCAGTGAACTGAATTAACAGAGGGGGGCTGACAAGCGCAGAGGCAACTCAGGGGAAGCCTGGATGGCAGGGCTGGCTGTAGATGTGGGATCAGGCTTGGAGGAGTGGCCAGGAGCTGCCAGTCCCACACTTTTGAGCCCTGGCACGCCCTGGTCTGCAAGGAAAGGCAGCTCCTACGCTACCTCACTCTGCACCACGCAATTCCAACCCAGAACCTGGGTCAAAACAAACCAGGACAGAACAATTTTGGGAAACAGAGCGCTCAAATTTCACTCCTTTGCAGAAACCTCTCCTCTTTGCAGCCTGGGAGGTGCCACCACTCCTGTGCCTGCCTGGCCAGGACTACCTGTACTCTGCTGCTGTGCACTCCCTCATGCTGCAGGAGAATTTTAAGTTGTTGCTAGGCTGCACAAAGCAGTCTCTTATTTTTATCACATGCCTGTTTATTCTTGTAAAAAAAAGATACAGCAAACAGCAATCCAAGGCATTTTCAGAATGCTTGTTATACTCTGATTGGCTCCATTTTCTCAGCAGGCAGACCAAAGCTTCTTGGCCATCACCATACACACCTTTCCACCCAGACAGACTTCCTGCTTCCCCAGAGTAGAATGTGAAAGCATGAGCAGAGAATCAAAACTCACATTGCAAATAAATTTTCAGTTATTCCAAATAAGTTCGAGTAATTTTGAAAAGGCTATTAATAGTAATTTCAAAGCTATTTCCTAATGGCTTAATACAGCCAAGCAGCAGCCAGCATGCTAAACCATTCCCACTTCAGCAAGAAGCATCCTTCTGCAACTTAGCACTTATTTTTGCACCTCTGACATTTACCAATACATCATTTTACAGCTGCCATCCCCCTCCTTGGCATGTAATGTTAACACTTCCATTGACGGGGAATTCAGCCTGGGTCAGGGCAGACATGAGACACTGCAAGACCAGTCGTGGCGCCTGGTGAGGCCGAGAGCTAAAGCAGATTGCTGTTCCCATATGTGGGCGGCACAGCAGGAGCAAACCACCCTGTCCCACCAGAAGCACAGCAGATCAGCTTTCCTGGCAGGCCAAGTGTCACTCACAGTTCAGCATTCTCCCAGGAGATCCACTCGCTTTGTGCTCCTCGTGCTGCTCTGCTACATCCAAAGCTTGAACAATTCCTTACTCCTGTTACAAAATTACATGTCCTGTCACAATAGCAACATACAGGCAATATTTAACCCAAAAGAAGGACTCTTATTATTCGCTAGACTCAGCATTTGTCCCTTCCTGACACTGAGTGAACCTCCTGCTCCTACAGAAGCTTTGCAAATCTAATCTTTTACAGCTTCACATAAAGCTTTGAAAGCCCTGTCTTCTGGAATGACTGTGTGACTCCAGAGGACACCCTAAGCTCCATTTTGACCTCCCATTTTTCTGCCACTCACACATCACATAAGCATCAGCACACAGCTGGAGACAAAAGACCAACCTTGTGCTGACAGGCACCTTTCCATTCAATAGGAAGTCCCAGCACTTGTGCTGACAGCTCTGCTGCAGCAGTATTCACCTGGCATTAGGTATTAGCACATCGCCTGCTCTCTCAATGGCTGGAGGCAATTACCCTACATGCTGTCACCAGCCAGCACAGTGCTGAGTACATATTTTGACCTGTCTAAGCAGCAGCACCACCAGTTCCCGAGTTCATGGCTGTGCTGGGCACTGCCATGCCAGCATCAGTGTCTGAGGTCTCTGCCACGAGTGTGCAGACCCAGGGCTCAGCCACACACGAGGCCAGTGTTTGGACAAGCAGCTCACTCCGCTTGTGGTTCACAAGGTGCCCCGTTCAGCAGCACAGCCCAATCCTTCCCTCTCCCTGCTTGATGGCCTCAGCATCTATCCCCAGAAAGGCACTTGGCTTGAAATGACTTTTAATAACCCATAACAGAGCCAAAAGGGAGCTACAGAAGAGTAAAATCAGCAGGAGTATCAGCTGAAGTTGGGTGTTTCTAATTGAATTAAATTAACTTCACATCATCTGCACCTTCTGGTGCTCTGGCTAAGCCCTAACTTGTTTCTTAGGGGCATTTCTAAGAAGCATTTGTTGGTAGGGTTTTTTCCCCATTGTACAACTGACTCGCTTTTAACAGCAACACTGAACCACTAAGATTTCAGTATAAAATTCTGCAAAAAGACATCAGCCAAGAAAAAGCTTCAAATAATAACTAGGAGTTGTCTTTTCCTCTAGAGAAGTCAAGGCATGAATTTCCCATATCTGTGAAAGCTGAGCAAGAAAACCCTGACATTCAAGTGGAGCTGAGAAGAAAGTTAATGCTCCTAATAGTGCACAGCAGTCCAAGGCTCCCTGTGAGCATCCCATCAGCGGGCTGCTGTGAGGAGCTGTGACTGTTCTGCAACCTACTGCTCACCTGACTGCACTATTAAGGAAGCTCAAACTTACCTTTACAATGGTGACTCCTGTTGGCCACTCTCTTTCCCTGCTAAGCACACTAACACTAATCATTAGCGGTTCTTTTTCCCTGTCATGATTAGGGCAGCGTTAATTGCCTCCCAAACCGCTGTCACTAATTAGTCTCAGTGCCTTTATTCAACCAAAACTGGGTGACATATTGTTTGCACTCATCCTGGACACTGAGGAGTTTCAAGCACTTTTAGTGAGCAGACGTCTTCTGCCACGAATAAATGCAGGTTTTGACTTCACATCAGCTCTTCAGAGCTGGCAGAAAGCAACAGCAGAAAGCCAGTTACAGACACAGAGCATAACTGCAGAGCAGCAAATTAGATCCTGCTGCCTCACACATCATCAGGCAAGTTCAGGTGCTGAGAACTTAATGGCTAAAATATAGACTACAATATGCAAAGAAAACTCTTTGGTTTCCTGTTACATGGTCTAAGAGCATTTGGGAAAGTAGCAGCTGAACTAGAGGAGACTACTCTCAAAGCCACCAGCTATGCTGCTTTAATATTAGTGCATTACTAAGAGCTTGTCAGGAGCCAGCCTGGCAGGCTGTAAGCTGTGTTAAGGCTGTAGCAAAATACACGAGAAATGAGTGTAAAACCAAAGAAGAAATGCTTTCCCTGTAAGATTTTGAAACATTTACTGGTGAAGGTACCTGCAAGAAAAACTGGTATGAGTGAGCAGCCCAGGAGAAGGCTCCTGCACCCACAGCAGCGAGAAGACGTCATGCCACAAGCAAATGAAGCAGGGGACTGCAGAGAGGAAACTCAGGAGCAGCAGACTGGAGCTATGCCACCGTGGGGTTTTAAAATCTAGCAGTTTATAAGGTCTTTACTCTGTAACTAAATAGCTCCTGTAAATAGCTTAAGGGCTTATTGATACACAAGATGTCCCTCCCCTTGGGCCATCCTGCCAGGCTGCAGAAGAGCCACAGTCTCACAGGACTGACAGGCCAAGAGACCATCAGAGAGATCTGGCATTGCCCTGACAAACATACATAGCACCCAGATAATGCTTGTCTCACTGGAGCGTTCTGCAAAGCCCACACCCACACTTACTTACAGCCTGAGTTACTGCTAATCAGAAATTCAATGGCATCTGAAGGAGCAGCAGCACACTGAAATAAAAGGGTTTGTCACATATCCAGACAAACTCCAAAAGGCCCATTTGTAACATTCACGTGCATTTCTGTGTGGTTACCCACTCACTGATGCAAAGAGTCTTCAGCATCCTGTTCCCACAGCTATCCCCTGAGGCCCAAGAATACAAAACCCCCATGAATTAGCTTTACATGAAAGGCCTATTTTAACTTCAGAAGCCACGTTGTCTCTCGGAAGCCTCCACTAAACACCCCTCTGCACTGTACAAACTGTAAGCAACCTCTTTTTCCCGTGACACCTGCATGGGCACAGGGCTTGTGCCCCAGCAGCTCAAAGGTGCTCTCCCTCCTCTGAGCCCAGCTGGGGTCACAGCAGGTGCTCGGACCCTCTGCAGTTCCCAGTACCCCTCACCTGGCTCTAAGTGCTGCCACGGCAGGCAGGCGCCAGGGTCTCTCCCAGCCCCCAGGATGGCACAGGTGTGCTATGGGTGCCATGGTGTGCCGGTGGAAGGATGGCCACCCCCTCACTGCCCTGCTGGTGTGGGGGTGTCACACACACAGAGCCCCCGGGGCTGAACAGCCAGCACAGAGATGACTTACACCAACAAGGGCTGCTGGCCAGGAGGTGCCAGGGTACCTGTAGCCATGTACACTCCGAAGAGGAGGATGCCCCTCATCACTTCTTAGAGCACCACCCAGGCATTTTCCTGTCTTCCCCTCTCAGTTCTGCAGCAGCAAACAACCCCCAGACCTTCCCCCCTGGGCTCCCGACCTGGAGCTAGCACCCAGGGGACCCGCACCCAGCTCCTCTCCTCCGGGTGCTCCCGCTGAGGTCTCATTTTCTCCCGGACCCGGGGGCTGGTGCTCCCCAAACCCGACAGGCACAGGAGACGCCTCCTGCCCCCCTCAACCTCCCGGCCCCCGCCCCACACGGTACCCGCAGGCCACAGGCACCGCACAGCCGCTTCCCGAGCCCGGCGGGGTACGGGAGGGACGGCGAGCGGCAGAGCCGGGTGTCCCTGAGCACCGGGCTGGGCTGCAGCACCGCCCCGGCACAAACACGGCCTGGCACCCGCAGGAACGCCCCCGGCCCCCCCGGCCCCGCGGCCCCGGCCCACCTGCAGCCGCTGGGGGTAGGAGGCCGGCGCGTAGCCCGTCTCGCCGGAGCCGGCGCGGGTGACGAGCCACCAGTGCTGGTTGCTGCGCTCCAGCAGCAGGAAGGTCTCTCCGGCGGCGAAGGGCAGCGAGTTGGGCTCTGCCGAACGGAAGCTGTACAGGGCCCGGTACATGGCGGCGCCCCCGGCACCCACACCGGCACCTGCCCCACCGGCCCCTCCGCCCGCCGGACCGCACCCGGCCCCCCCCGCACGTCGGCACCACCACCC
>VWZG01006450.1:2560024-2726508 GCA_013396735.1 Grallaria varia
CCGCGCAGCGCGGGCGGAGCGGCGGGACAGACCCGGGAGTGACCCCGGAGTGACCCCTGGGAGTGACCCCGGGGATGACCCCTGCAGTGACCCACAGGAGTGACTCCGGGAATGACCCCTGCAGTGACCCACAGGAGTGACTCCGGGAATGACCCAAGGAGTGACCCGCAGGACTGACCCACGGGAATGACCCCCAGGACTGACCCAGGGAGTGACCCAGGGACCCACCCCAGCGCCTATCTCCGGGACTGACCCCCGGGACTGACCCCCATGACCAGCCCCAGCACGGGCCCCGAAGTCAGGCCGTCGGCAGGATCCATTAGGCACTGCGGCTTTCCCCAGTGCCAGCCGGTTTGTGTCCTGCTGTCCGTCCTCCATCACCCAACTGCCCAGTCACTGCCGGCTCCCGGGGTCGCTGCTCCCCCCTTCCACCCATCACCCACCTGGCCCTGGTCCCTCTGCCCCCTGCCATGCTCGGCTGGCCACAGAGGCATCACTTCGCTCCCAAACACCCTGCACTCCCCCCCGGCTGTGCCCCCCACAGTCTCTCCTCTGAGAGTCCTGCACTGCACCAACCAGTGCCCATTAAACCCCCACAGTCCCACCCTGGCTGCCACCGGGGCTTCACCCAGAGAACTCCCCAGGGCTGGTGCCTTTCCCCGCCGCTTCCCCAGAATAGGAACAGGGCATGGCCAGGGCAGGTGCTGGCCCCAAGCTGTGCCTGCAGCGGACATGGTAGGACAGGCTGTCAGGCCAACAACATGGCCACCTCCAGCCCCATCCATCTCTTTGCCTTGATGCCCCATTCCAGGAGGACAACCACTTGGGCCACTACCCTGGGCAGCCCAAGACTCCTGCAAGTCCCCCTCTCCAGACATCTGAAACTTCCCATGGGTCCCACCGTCCCTGCAAGGGCTCTGAGCCCTTCCTCCTTGGGGAGGTGAGTGGCAGCCCTGCAGATCATCAATCCCCTCTCCTCCTTATTTCCCAGCCAGGGCTTTCTCCATGCTGTCCTAGGAACAAGGGGAATTTTCCACCTGGCAAAGCCAGGACTGAGAGTCCAGCATGGGGCTGTCAGCACCAAGGCAGGTGGGGGATTGGTGACAGCATCCCAGCAGGGCTGATACACACGGTCCTGCAGCCAAGCCCACCAGAGACACCCCTCACCCATCCTGCTCACCCCTGTCATCCTGCTGGGATGCAGGGATGAAGGGATGCAGAGATGGAATGGTCCATAGACCCCTGCTCACAGTGACAGGGGAATTTAATTCATCCAGAAACCATCCACAACCAAATGCAGCTGGTGGTTATAAATAAAAGCCAGGCTTGCAATGGCCACAGCCCCCTGCCTGCTCCCTGCATGGCCCTCCCAGCCCCTGCTTTACCCAGCTCTGCCAGTGAGGTCATTCTGGCCAAGCCTGGTGATGGAGGATGGAGTAGAAGGCAGTGGTTGCCTCAGCTCCTGCACTGTGCAGGGAGCTGAGCTGGACACATTCAGGCTGGAAAGGTGTCAACAGGCAGCTTTGATTGGGAACTGTGAGATGCAACTGGGGCTGAATCCTTCAGGAGCCTTTCAGGGTCTTAATTCCTTGCCTGGTCACAGTCCCTTCTGGATGCCTGATGTGGCACAGAATGATGGTGGACAAGGGGTGGGCAGCCACAGAGCAGCACTGTGAGAGGCAAAACCTTCCTGCTTGTGGGGTCATTATTCTTGGTATTACCCGTATCCCACAAAGCCAGGATTCCCTGTCTGTCCATTCTCTACTCAGTTTGGCTGCAGTGTTTACCCTCACTCAGGGTCCACTCGTAGCTGTGTCCCCACTCCAGGTGAGCCCTGGCCACTTCCTGGCACATGCCCAGCTGCTGTTTGTGCTGGAATAACAGCGCTTTGTTTCTTCGTAGTGTGCAGCACAGGCTGTGCTGGTAGGCAACAGCAGCTGAGGGGGCTGCAGGCACCCACCTCCCACGCACATGGCAGCAGCACCGTGGCCTCCCCCTCTGCTTGGCACAGCATCCCAGCTCTGCCAGACAGTGGCCAGGAAGGAGGCTGGATTTCCTCGACAAGGGCTCCTGCAAAACCTTCTGCTTCTGGGTAGAATTCAGAGTCTGAGACAGATTCCTGCTGCTCAGGAATCGGCTTTGAATTGCAAGTGCTGGGTGATTTATATTGGACAGGGAGGGGCAACAAGCAAGGATCCCATTGCATCGTTTGCAGGTGACTTTTAACAACAAACTTGAGACCTCAGATAATAACACTTGCATCCCTTGTCCTCAGATAGTAGCACTTGCATCCCTTGTCCTCAGAGCCGTGAGGACCGGGGTCACCGTAAGCGTGAAGGGCTCAGCGCGTGCACAGCAGCCCCCACACTCCTGCAGAAGGGAAGAGTTGCACAACAGCTCTCATATGATTGGAACACAAACTTGCCAGCTCCACATACACTTATATAATTCTGCACTGCCTGCTCGTCAACACGTTGCAAAACAGCAGTGGGATCAATCACTCCACTTTTAGGTATACAAATATTATTGTACTCCCACCGGCCCTTTCTGGGTGAAAAGTTATAGGGCATGTGAGGTACAACAAGGACCCCGGGCCCACAGCTCCTGGCACAACTCTGTCAAGCGTGTTCCACAGGGACTAGGAATGCCCATGAGCAGGATGGCCGCGCATTGGGGTATCTCTTGGGCATGTCCCTATTTCCAAATGTCCTGACAGCCCTCCCTTCCTGGAAAACCTCATTTAAAGGCTGTATATAGGACTCCCCAACTGCACACACCAGCACCACTCACAGAAGATCTCACTCCTCCAACTACATCTGTTCCCCTATGGGAGAAGCCCCCAGCCCAGCGAGCCTGCCAGCAGAAGGGAAGGGTGCTCTGCCAGACAGGAACAAACCCTACCGCTGCCTCTTGCGAGGAACACAGTGATCCATGCTAAGCCCAAAAACACCAGCAAGGGGCCGAAGCTGCCGGGGTGGTGGGTGGCTCTGGCTCCTTGCGCAACCCGTGCTCCGAAAAGCCGGGGCTGGCTGGGGCCCAGACCCCTCCTGTGGCCAGAGGAAGGAGCAGCCAGTGCCTGCCAACAGCTGTGCTTCCTGGAAATGAAGAAGACAGAAGGTCGAGAGAGTTGAGGGATAACGGAGGGGGGACTGGGGGATGCTGCAGGAACGATTGAGGCACTGTGGGCTGCAAAGCGAGCTGCCCACAGCCCAGCCTGCCCTGCAGCTCCACTCTGGGAAAACAAGCTCTTTGCTTTCACACAGCAGCGCCCTGTTTTTCATTAAGCTCCGCTCATGTCTTGACCCAATGAGCCCCTTGCCAGCCCACACACTGCCTGCTGGCACAGCCCCTTCCCAGCTCTCCAGGCTCCAATGCCATGCTACAGTAACAGCCTGGCCAAGGGAACGCCGCTCTTTCTGCCCTCAGCCCAGCAGCCAGGCTCCCTGACACACCGTCCCTGCGGCAAAAAACCTGGGCTGGGCAGAAGGAGTTTGCAGGATGAGGGAGGAGAAGGGGGACCAGGAATGAGGTGCTTGGCAGTGAGAGCTCAGAGTGCATTGCCATGAGCAGCATTGTGCCAAGGCTCCCCACACTGTCCTTCCAGCTGCAGGGATGAAGAAGATGCACCCCTGGGTTCATGTCTCCAACCAAGCCATTGCTGCCTTGCCCAACAGCATCCTTCTCATGTTCTTTCCCTGTTGCATGTGTCAGCCAGGGAAAGTGGGCTGGAGGAGTATCTCTGCTTCCTTTTCAAAGAAAAATTGAAAAGGCTTCACAGGGCCAATGCAGCCTGTTACAGCTTGGCTGGTGGGGACATTGCTGTGGTGCAAACCCAAAGAGGAGGGGGACAGAACCCATCTTCTCATCCAGAGCGGGCAGCCTGGCATGGCAGGAACCAGCCTCCACTGTGTGAGGCTGCTGCCAGCATCACCCTTTGCTGCCCACGGAGTTCATGGCACAGAGGGAATGGGGACCGTGTCCCTGCTTGCATTCCTTGCCTGAGGGGGAGCCCTGGGCAGGTGGGTGGGTGCAGCAGGCCCTGGTGGGCAGGTGGGGAGTGCTGGGACAGGGATCCCCACCGAAGGAATAGGGTAGCTGGCGCGGCAGGGGCTGTCTCCAGGCTCCCCCACTGGGGTTTGCTCTGCTCTCATTCAGGTGGTTGAGTTGCAGGCTGCGAGCAAAGGCCAAGCGAGACTCGTCTGGGAGAGGCCCCTTAGCAAGCCCTCATTTCCATACAATTGAGGGAAGGTGGCTTTGCCCCGGCACTCCCAGCCAGGGACACGAGCCATTCTCTGTCCCCTCTGTCCTGCCCTGAATGACTCTAAGGCTGGGCCATCACTGTAGCTGGCTACATGGCAGCACAAGACCCATGCCAAGGATAGATTAGTGCATGGGATAGCCAGACAACAGCCTCCCTCTCCCACTACAGCATCACCACAGAAGCAGCTTAAAAACAGTTCAACTTGTGTCCAGTTACACAAACTTGGGCCCGCCACCATTAGACACAGGGAAGGTACAGTGGCTGGGACACACAGCACCCCCTGCCCCTGGGGCAGGGGGTGCCACAGAGGCATCAGGGCACTATGTCACTCCACCCCTGCACACTGAGAGCCACTGTGTCCCCAGCAAGGCTCAGGGCAGCAGGACATGCCCTGTGCCTTGCTGGGCCCTGAGCTCTTTGCAGCCCCAGGGCCATGGGGTGAACCACTCTTCCTTGGGCAGGGAGCACAATGACATCAGGCTGCTGCCCTTTGGGGATGTTACAGCCCGGCCACAAGGAAATATTTCGTTCTTGCTCTGTAAGACATTTGTGTGTCCCTCTCCACTGGCAGAGACCCAGCTTGGGGGAAGAAGTCCAACAGCTACGCAAGATGTAACAGCATAGGATGGGGACAGTGCAGGGACCAAGATGCCCTCTCCTCCAGCAAATTCAGGATCTCTTCCCTGCCTCTTCTTGCTTCTGCCCTGCCCAGCCCCACTGCCAGCAAGGCCACCCAACAAAACATCGTGGCAGGTTCACAGACCCCTGCTCAGCCCCCACCTCAGTCCCCAGTGCTTTGCCATCAAAGCAGACCCCAATTCACTGGAGAAGTCAGCGCCAGCTGCAGGAATGCATTTCATCTCTGGCCAGCTGATACCTGGAAATTACCAGCAGCCACTCCAGTTTTGGGCTAGAAGTGACCTATTTACATAAGGCAAGCTCTCCACAAGCCTGGGGCTGGTGCAGCATCCCACAGGGGCAGCTGTGGGGAAGAAGCAGGAGCAGGTGCCTGGGGTCAGGTCCCAGCCAGACTAGACCATTTGCTGTCTCTCACCCAGCCCCCTGCAAAGCCACCAGTGCAGGGTCAGGCCTAGCGTGTTATAGCCACCCTGGAAGATGGTCTTGCTTGGGCCGGGCTGCCAGGAAAAGGTGGGTCCTCTCCAAGCATCAGGAAGCGGACAGGGAGGAGACCAGACACGATGGAGCCTTGGGGAACAGGGACGTGCACTCAGCATTGTCCTACATGAAGCAGAGGCTGTAGCAACCACAGAGCAGGGCATCCCTGCCAGGACACAGGCTGTCCCAGCTCCTGTCCCCCCACCCAGCTGCAGGGCTGCTCTCTGGAGGTGCCTCTCATTCAGGGTTCCCCAGGACAGCTCAGAGAACCAGCCCAGCTGCCCCTTCCCAGTGCTCGTGCTGGCACAGCGAGTGCCAGTTGGAAGCTGACTGCCCACAAAGGACCAGAGCTGTGGGGAGACAAGTTCAGAGCAAACACAGCCAGGGCAGGATTCATCCCTGGAGGGTAAATGCAGAGGCAGAACCATCCGTTCCCATGGCATAGATGCCCCAGTCTGCTAGAGATTTTCTCTCACAAGTGCACATAGACCAGGCTGCTTCATCACCACCCTGCTGCCAGTCCTGGCCTGGAGGGACAACTCCAGAGCTTCTGTCTCCAAGGTCAGCCTGGTGCCACAGCAACAGAAGAAAAACAGGAATTAAAAAAAGGCTTTGAGTTGCTTCCCCAGCCCCCGTGCTGCTCTCCCATTATTCCCTCACTCAGCCCTCTGCCATGGCCCAACAGGAGGGTGACCACACCCCCTCTCCCCAGCCCCAGCTCAACCCAGTCCTGGCCCCTAAAAAGCCCAGGTGCAGGGCTGAGGGGTACATGGCTATTTGCAGGGACCTTGGGAGTCCCATTCCCACACCAGCATGTCCCAGGCTGGCAGTTACACAATTGTCTTTGCATAAACACAAGGAATTGCTTAGAAGGATTTGTGCAGAACAGCATGGAAGGAAAACAAATCTGCTCTTGAACTTTGCAAGATAGTATGTCATTCAGAGTGACTTGCGATGGTCATCCCCTCTTTAACCTTCAAGGAGATGGTGCAAGGGATTTTTCCTCCTGACATTTTGCTCTTATATCCTTTAAAGCAAGTAATGAAAAAAGCCTACTCTGTCACCCCTCCCACTGCTGCAGCCCAGGAAGTTTCCAACCACCCTGTTGCTTTGCGGCACTGGCACATCCAGTTAATCCTCAGAAAATATTGGCAGATGGATTTTAGCAGCACAGGCCAGAGCCCACAGGGGCAGGTGTCCCCACCTTCCTACAGCAGCACCAGTTCCACCTGGGGTTTTGTTACTATTATATATGGACCCCCAAGTGCTGCAGATCTGGCTGCTGACACTGCACTGCTCTGAGACCAGGTCTAGACCAAGCTTACCCTGCAGGCAGTTTCTGCAGGAGCAGATCCCTGCCTGTACCCTGGGCCCTGTCTGCAGGCAGCAAAACAAAGAGGACTTGTTCTGGAGGCAGCTTGCATCAGAGCAAATACGATTGTTCTCATCGGATTTTATGAATTCCCTCCAGAGTTCCTACGTAACACAAGTACATTAGGGGACTTTATCCCTGCTAATTTCAGACCACAAAGTCAAACCGTGTGTATCAGATGAATCTGCACAGGCAGGCTTATTCATAAGCAGCAGCAGTGATAGGCAACTGCCGCGCCTGCCAAGAGCCTCGTCATTAGCTCATTAGCAGAGGGCACTGCATCCTGAACTGGAGAACTGAAAAGGAAACGTCACCTTGCAGGCACAGCCCCTCTCAGTGCCGGGCACATCCCACGGACAGCAGACAGGAGCTCTGCTGATCCATGCCCAAAACACTCTGCAGTTGAGTGTGCCAAGAATAAACAGCCCCATCCTCCCAACTCCCCAAGGCTTTTTGCAACAAGCACCAGGAGCAGCTCTGGGGGTGCTCACAGGGCCCTCTCTGCCACACTGGATGCTCACCCAGCAGCAACAAATGGCCTGATCAGGCTGGACAAGACCATACCCAGAGAAAATAGCCCATGTGCTGGCATAAAACAGCAAAGTGACTGCAACATGTAACACTACCTATTTAACACAGACATCACCTGGCGCCTGAACATTGAGGAACTGAAAAAAAAATCCAAAACCAAAAACCCTCCCCAAAACACCACAAACTCACGTTGTATAAGCAAAGGTACAAAAACATTTTCAAAAAGTACAAAGGAGCACAGGAGAGCCATCAGAGACTTTGATCAGAAGAACTTGATAGCAGCTGCTGGGGAATATGAAACTGAAGCTGCAGCCAATTAGAGACTGACCTTCCACCAGCAGATCTGCAGCCTTCTATCACATCCCATCTCTCCTCTCCTAAGCACACCTGCAGGCAAACTATGGGCCAGGGAGATGATTCACCTGGCTCTGCTCCACAAACAGACTCGTTTATCCTGGGCATCTGTAACAAGAACATCCCCACACTTACCTCAGCACTTCCAACTTCCACACCCAGTTTTCTCCTGCACTATTGCGACTACATAGAAGCTTTGTTTATCTAAAAATAAATAAATAAGTGTTCCTCTTATAAGAGACAAGTGGTTTACTCTGTTATTTCACTGACTCACTGCCCTCTCACTTTTTGATGCTTCCTTCCCATCTGTCCCAAGTAAGATTTTAAGCTGCTTACGGTACCTTCAGGCTCTGCAGCTCTTGCCCTGGTTGCTGCCATTGCAGCTAATCGTGTACAAACTTTTACATATTTAGCCTCAGCTTGGTTAAAGAACATCTACAACTCTCTAGAAATAGGTTACGCAGCATAAGATCTAGTTACAGGACCCTGAAACAAGAAATAGGTTGTTGGAGATCTTAAGCACAAGTTCTCACTATCAATCATTCTGGCTTGAAAGGACCTCTGGGGGCCTTTTATAACCTTCTGCCATTTGGTCCTTCTTTGCAGTCTTTACCCCATCTAGGCAGGCCCTGTTGTCTCAGCCTCTTCTCCAAGGGCAGGTGCTCAAAAAAACAGTCCTCTGCTGCCCTTTCCCACTGCTTTTGACAGGAGGCCCAGGGCAGATGTGCCGTCTCACAATCTCACAAGGCAGGTAAGCCCAGCTATTCATACAATGCTTTTGCATTACACCAGATCGGGGCTTCATCTCCTCCTCAGTCACCAGTAACAACCGAAGCATCACTTACAAGGACCAAAAAGAATTTTATTGGAACATATACACACAGGGATAACAGAGGTATCTGAGTAATCAAATATGGAATGTTTAAGAAAGTTAAAATAAATAAGGATACCAAGTTTTGCCAGTGCTAGGTGCAGCACCAATATAAGTAAATGCCCTCTGAACAAGTCTGACTCTGACGGGACCATCACCGTAGAGCCTGTAAAGGTTCCTACCACCAGAAAGTGGCCAATAATTTTGGAATATAAAGAGTCACAATAGTGCTTCCTACTGATGTTCATACACTGTTTATTCACTGCTTTCGTCTCTTATTTCTTTAATTATATCTATTAAATTCTGAAGTCCAAAAACATAGCCCGTGTCTTGGCCCTCATGCACCACACTATCTTCTCCATAGTACTTGCAGGTTGTGTGGGCAAAGTCTATCATACGGACATCGACAGTGCTAGCAGTCGGTTTGTAGGCATAGGCTCCTGCTGACTCATCTGAAGAGTCCTCTGAAAGGTCCTCTAGGTCCTCTGGGTCTGAGTCAACAGCAACTTCCTGCCTTTCTTTTCCATCATAAATGATCAGCAAGGAGCTCGAATAGAAGCGGTAAGACTCTTGTTTCTCTAGGACAGACTTGAGTTCAGCCAGTTTTTTAATAACAGACTCAAAGAGTTCCCTGCGCAGGTATTTGCCATTATGAAAGAACTGGTAAAGTGCTTCCTTAAATCCTTGGACTGAGAGTTTTCTTCCATGGTATTTATTCATGAACATCAGCTGGCCAGTACCTGCCTGGTAGACCTGTGTATACAAACACAAGAGAAAAGGAATAGTTAAAATTGCTGGTGATACTGACTCAAAGCCTTGAGGGGACATAAAATTAAAACAGAAAAAAACCCCACACTACAGAAAGCTTTTACAAGATTACATACAACTCATTAAAACCTCTCCCACAATTACAGAAACTGCTATCAACATAATTTGGAACTTGGAGAACTGTGGAACTTGGAGGAAGTGGAAAATTCCTTCAGTTTAGATTTGAGCTTTTCCACTAGGACTTCAAATGAGATTAGGAAAGCTGTGGCCAAGATCTCCAAAGTCAAGCTACAACTTGTACCACAGCCACTCATTCCGCTCATTACCTGCCTCTGCTCTAGGATTTACCAGTTGATTGCCAGTATGCTGAGATCTGAGTGACAGCAAACACTTCTATACAAAACTAAGCTGTGCCCATAATCATCTGTATTCAAGTAAGTCAGAGGTGTTCTTGCAGGAAGATGCCTTCCTACAGGAGAGGGGTCTATATACCCCATAGCTCAATAATGCCTAAACATCTGGGTCAAGGATTGCAGGTGCTTCAGAATTCCCTCTATTTTCCAGCACAGGTCAATACTGGAAAGTGAAAATGAGCAGGCCCTGCTCAAACCCTAGCACATTGTGGTTAAAAATGCAGCTCCCACACTTTCACTCCTGCCTCATGTTTTACTCCCCAGTTAAACAGTGAGCTGAACACCACACATGCCAAGAGTCATGCCATGGAACAAGTCCTAGCAAACACTGCTAGCATTCCTGGAATCTACTGGATGGGAGGACAGAGGCTTCAGAAAAGCCTCAAACACAAACATGTTGTTTCCCATTTTCCATTCACATGTCACTCTAGGAATACAGAAACAAGTAAACAAATTCAGGTGAAAGTCTACATAACTGTCTCATCTGGACATGAGTCTTATCACATTTACCAAGCACTTCTTACCTGCACTTGGTAACAAGTCTACTTCACGCAGTGAAAGATCTGTGGCTTTACAAGTGTATGAAACAGAACCAATTCTTTCTTACTATTCTAACAAACTTCCACGATTCATTCAAAATTGATATACTGGCAGACCCCCTTTAAACTGTTCCTTACGCTATCCTGAAATGTTAAAGAGGATCAGTGATTTTACCATGGCTTTAAAATTGCTGATACTGTGCAGAAGGCTGTGTGCTCAGACTGCACTCACTGATGCAGAGCACAGGCTGCAGGTTGCTCCTGCAGTGCTGCCACCTCCAACTCAGGGATACTCAAAAGCCTCCCTCCTCTCCATGAAAGAAACAAAGCGCAGCATCTCAAGGGTAGCAATTCATGGGATGAGTGCACGAACCAAAAACCCCACTAACACAAGCGGGTGCAAGACTGGCCAGTTTCCTCTCACCTGCATGCCACAAACTCGCACTCCGATGACAGCTGACGTGCTCTGCTGACACTTGCGGATCTGATTTGCCTTCTTCTCTTCCGACGCATCATCCCCATGCTGCCGGGTGCCCATCTTGAGGTCCAACACGCACGGCACTTCATATCTGGATGTCAGGTTTTCCAGCAAAATGAATTCTCACTACTTAAGGAACAAACCTCACACTGAGGGATACAGGTTTTAAAAACATTATCACAATTTTTATAGTGCTCCAGTCATAACCTTAAGCATAGCCAAAACATGCCCAGTACAGAGCAGCCTATCAAAAATCACAGTCACATAAACTCAGATAACCACTCTGCTTTAGCCAGTTCTAGTTTTACTGGTCTCCAGAGAAAACTAGAGAATTTCTACAGTTTTTTTTAAGTAAAAACCAAAAGTAATCAGGCTTATACAGAAACAATCTGGCGGCTGACTTGGAATTATGAAGTATTTCATGTCCAGCAAGAAACATTTTTTGTGGGAAATGAAGACTTTGTGTGCTTCTGTTACCATTCAAAACTAGTGAAGCATTTTAGCACCATCTCTAATATACATAAGTAAAAAAAAAACAACTTCAAAACATCTGTACTGATACTGTTCCAAAGATATCACACTCTTCTTAGGCAAATGAATAATCATCTGCAGTGAAATGGTGAGGGTACCAGACACAAAATGCTTTCTGGTGAACTGTTTATTAGTCACAGATGTTTTAGTAATCCATTCACAGAAACTCCTCACATGTGATGAATTTGTTTACCTAAGTATATAGATACTACTACTTTTGCAGGAAGTATCAGTTGCATCCAAACCTGGATACAGCACAAACTTTCTTCCATAGAGTGCTCAGGGTGGAGATGTTTGCCTAGAGTTCCACAGTACAAAACTGGCATGCTTCAGCTGACAGATTCGGCCACTGTTTTTGTGTTTGTCATACTCCAAGCCTATGTGACAGTTTATATTGAACTCTTTTTTTTTTTAACCAAAAAGGTTCATTAAAAAGAGAGTTCTAGTAGCAGAAAACTCCAGGCATTGGAATATCCTCTATATTTAAAAACTGCTAAAAAGGCAAAGTGAACACTAGTTTTTAAGATCATGTCAACAGTAATAAAAAGTGACAGAAGTCTTCTCTGAAAGCTCTTCTTAGAAAACTATTTCTGTGGAAAACCTCAAACACAGTATGCTGTAAACCCTGTCCACTAACTAACACACAATTTGTAGATTTTAATTCAGTAATCTAAGTTCCCCAGCCTAGCTACTTTGTTACATTCTGGAAAAGCCCATTTCTAGAAAGCACTGGCAATTCCTTCAAAGCCACCAAACAAATCACAGCTTCAGACAGTCTCTCAGGACTGCAGTTAAGCCTACTCTGTACTTTTATCTGGCATGTTCAAGAAATAAAAGGCAGAGCTCTACTCATTCCATTGTTATGAGGTATTTTCAGGAAAGGATACTATATTGACTTCGGTGTTTTGCATTTTCCTTCATCCGCTGTAGTTGTTGCTGGTGACATTTCATGCTCCACGGATTATGGTGCTTAAACTGAGAACTGACATTTCCTTTTTTCTCTACAGTATAATACAAGACTTCAGATTTCTTCAGCCACTCAAATTCTTCCTCCAATTTGTGACTAGAAAAACAGAACAAAGCACCAAATTAGAGGTCAAGTGGAAAAATAAACTCTTGAAAGGCATTGTCAGTGGATTTAACTTTACCAGCTGTTCTGCTCACCTTCACTAACAGCTAGCAAAAGCTTTATTTTGCTCTCTGTACAAGTGGACAAGATGCCCATCAGTAGTATTGCAACCTTTATAAAGCTACTTCCATACTAATATAAATTAACACACAGTAAATGTTACAAAACATGTAGTAATTCAATTATATATCCTTTACCAGTGTGAATGTAATGTATGAAGTAATGCAAGAGGTAGTGATGTGCTTTAAGGTTTATCCTTTGCTAAGGTCACTGTTCTTAGCACAACAACCACAGCTCACAGTTTACGGTGGGCACAATTGACAGAAATAAGCAAGGGGGAAAACATCACTAACAGGGACAAAGGATTCCTACAAAGGTATGCCATATATAATATCACCAAAATATGCTTGGGGTTGATTGTGAGGTTTTTTTTATGGCTATTGTGCCTTTGCAGGTGGGTGGAAGTTTTTTGTTTGCTTTCCTCCTCCTTTCTGAAGCTTCAAAACTAACAACGGGAAAACTGTTTCAATTGACCACTGCAGAAAAAAACTAAAAGATTCAACATGCTACTGGACTGAGGACATACTAGTTTCACTGCTGAACCTGTTTGCACTGAAGAGGTCAGGAGAAACAAAAGAAACGAGGGAAGAAAAGAAAATGAAAGCAAAAGAGTTCTGGAGAATTCTTTGGAATTCTGAAGACCAGAATCAGACAGCAAAAGATGTTTTGCTTCAAGCCTCTGCATTCCAGTTCCCCTTATGAAACTTACCTTTTCATTTTTTCCTCTTTCCTGTGCTGCCGGACCCATTCCTTAGATATCTTCTCATTTTCTAACAACATTGTCTTTTTGTTAGTCCATCGCAACAGCTTACTTTTAGGTTCAGAGTCAGAATTATCTAAGTTTTCTACGTTATCGTGGTCCCCATTTAGTGGATAGGCTATCAGACATAAGTTTCCATCTTCATCCTCTTCAAAGCTCACCGACACCACACCTGAAGAGAGAAAGGACCTGGACAGTTATGAATTGCTCAAGTGACAAGCAAGCCTCTTAGAACACATTATTTTACACTAAGAGTACAGCAACTTAAGTTTTTCTCTTACCCTCCTCCTTAGTTTCTATCTTGCCACAGGCCAAACCTCATCTGCCAACCTAACAAATATCAAAAGAGCTAGACAAAAATGACACCTCACAAAAGGCAACTTATCATATGGACAAAACAATGATACAAAAGGTAATTTTCTTTCTCTGAGGCAGTCAAGTAAGAATCAAATAATAACAGGACACAATTTCAATTAATAAAATTTTTTATTAATTTAAAAAAACTTGACTGGTCTGATTCTAAGCGAGATGTAAAACATTTGTTAACATCTGGCAGTGAAAAGTGACCTGCACAAAAAAACCTCACACCAAAACCTTTCAAGTTTTGCATGACAGTAAAGCAAAAAGCACTTATCCAAACAATAGATCCCAGGGGAAAGGAAAGATGTGCAAGTAGAGCAAAACAAGGAAAATGTCACATTACAACAGAAACTAGCCCAAAAGTTTCCACTTTGAATCACCATGTTTAATTAAACATTTTCTTCTCTTTTTTGGAATATATTTTATTGATACTGGTTATGCAGCAATCTTGTGAAGTAAGTAACAAAAATACAATACAAAACAAATTTGTCTGTGGTACAGAAACACGGTGAACCTTGAAAGCATTTTTTTCCCCCTCACCCTCCCCTCAGGAATCTCTAGAGCACTACACTGTGCTTCAGGAGTCTCAGTGGAACGCTCTGACAGATGCACTGAGTGCTACATGAGCAAGTTTTGGGGGTTAATGGAGAAGCCGTAACGATTGTCTGAATTGGTTTTTATTTTGTTTGTCAGTCCTCTCTTTGTTCTCAGATCAATCAGTCTGCACAGTCCTTGCAGATCACCACTAGCTACGGGAGAGGTCTCCGTGAGAGACTGGAACTTCAGAGCTGGACAGGCAGCTCCCAGACCTACAGTGGCTGAGGCAGGGAATGCAGAAGCTCTGACAGTCCTGCTGTCACAAAGGAAAGGACAATGGGAAAAAAGCAGGGGGAGAGGAGGGGAACGGGATGGTAAATGGCTTTGCTTTACCTTGGAAAAAAAGTAACAGAGATGACCAAGCGAGGCCCCTTCCCCCTAAATCCCACCCCACACTTCCCAGAAAGCCACATACACCAGTACAATTGTTCTATTACATTTTAAGAAGTATCGTTCAAACATCATATTTTCTTGCAGTTCAACAGAACTTGTAATTAGACATGCCAAAAAGTCTCTGTAAGTGGGCAGGGAGTATTAACTTTGAAACATCTCTGAAGTCTTCCACCACTTTCACAAACAATATGCAAAACTTCATTACCATTACGGTTGTTGAAATCAATGTACTTTAAAAAGCAACTCCATTTAAAAAAGTGCTTCAGACGTATTATTTATTAATCACCAAGCATTAGTTGATGGAGTCAGAAAGAGAAAGAGAAGTGCTCCTGTTAACTAGTGCAATTCTTAGGAGAACTGGAATTTCCACTCCTACATAACTTCTGACTCAGCCTCATCACGGCTACTTGATCCTTACCTACCTAAATGCCAAGAATTTTCATTTCCTTAGTGGCAGAAATAACACTCCAGGTATTCAACAAGGCACCTTACTGACATGTATTTATTGCAATAAAAACAGAAGTCAGAGGAGAAATCCAAAAACAAGAGACCACAGCTAAGCTTACACAAAACACTATCATCCAATCTAAATAAATCCCTTGTAAACAAACATAAAACAAGTGGCCAAAAAATGTAATTTAGAAATCCACACAAAACCCCAGCAGATAATTACTGAAAACATTCTCAAGCTGTTAGCTACTTACCTGTGCCTAAGGGAGATATAGGGGCTATCACCAGCAGAGTTGCTCTACTCTAATGCTGTTAGTCAGCACAAACACCAACTTGGCAAGCATTTCCACCCTGCATCTCCACAGCCTGCCTCAGACAACATCAAAATACATGAAAAGAAACCCCTAAAATCTCCTCCATACAGAAGAGATTTCAGAGAGAGCAGACAGCACAGCACACTTGCATTCACAGAAACAAAAAGCCCGACCCCATCCAAAGGTTTGGTAACTTACCCTCATACTGTGGAGTGAATTTACGCATTTCTGTTGGGAGAGTCTCATAGAACTGGTGTTCTCTCTGAATAAGGGGTTTACAGATGGTTTTATCATTAAACCGGAGGACACAGGAGTGTCCTCCAACCTGGTGGACAAAAGGCTCCAGCAGGACTCCCTTGGAATAGTGCTCCACTTCCATAGCTCCAAATGCTGGGCTCATCCTTGTAGCACATTAGACAGAAGGCGGCGACAGCGGTGAAGGCAGTTCAGAACCTGAAGCCTCCGGGACGCGCGGGTGTTTGTGCGATTCGAGAGTCTGTGGAGGCAAACAGAGGGGAGCGGCGGGCGGTCAGTGCCGGTGCGGGCGCTCAGTACCGGCGCGGCAGCTCACGGGCCGGACGCGGCCGAATGCGGGGCGGGCGCGGGGGCGCCGCCGGCCGGGCTCGCGCAGACACTCCCCTCGCGCGCGACGGCCAATGAGAGACGCTGCAAGGAGCGCGCGGGGCGGGGCGGAGGGATCCTTAAAGGGAAACGCATCGCGGCGGTTCCCGACGGGTCCCAAGCCACGCACGGCCCGGCGCCCTCCAGCGGGCACGGGCGCCACCGCGATCCCACCCGCCGCGCCCGGCCGGGAATTAACACCGAGCGTACAATTCCTCCCTTCCAGGTACGGACAGCAAACAGCCGGCGTCCACGCCGCACGCTCATTTCACCGGTTTACTCATAACATCATGTCAGACACCGAAAATATTACACAGGAGCAAACTCTTCGGAGGAACACCCTAATGCTAATACGCCATTTTTCAAGAACTTATTTTTGAGTGCATCCAGCAGAACGCAGCGCTCTGTGCCAGCTGCATCCAAAGCATCTGTACTGTACCCTGTGACCTCACACTGCTCAGCCCTGGCCGCATACCAGGGTCAGGCAACCTGCACTTCAATACACAATTAAAGGAGTGAAGCTGAAACACAAAATATGACTGTCTTGCTCTCTGCCTTCCTGTAAATTTTTAAGTCGAGTTACTCTAATTTTAGACCAAGGCCTTAATGATTAACTTTTTGCGGCTAAAAACAACCCCATACTTGCTTTGCCTGAAGATCATTACACGAACAATAATGCACTTAATTCAAAGAGACTACAAAGTGTTCTAGGTCACAGGTCTATTTTTATTTGTCCTCCTTAGATATTTAACAGCTTTACATTAACTAGAAAAGCAGAGACCTGCAGGCTTAAAGCAGTGGCACTACCAGAACTACAGACGCCTACAGCATGCCATGGACATAAGAGCATTAATTGAATTAAACAACTAAACTGCTTAAAGAAATAACAGATCGATCAAGTGAATGAACTCCAGCTCCTGGAATGTTTACCTGCGCCTAAGGATAACAGGTCAATAACAGCTGAGAGTGTTTTTGTTGGCTTTGGGGTTGTTTTTTCTACTCGCTGCACACACCAGTTAGGCTTTTTTCCCCTCCTTTATTCCAAGCACCTTATTTGACAAAACATTATCAGCTTCTTTAAAAAAAAACAACCACCAAACTTTTTTTTTTAATACAGAAAACAAAACTCAGGCCAGCTCTGCAAGAGAATGTAAAGTTTAATCTGGAATAGTATTTCCCAGAAACCGTACTCTCTTCTGATACTTTATTTATATTTTAGTATTAGAGCAAGATCAGCAAGCTTTCACTCTCTCTTTGTACTACTTTTAATTTTCTAGTAATTTTTTATGATGCAGCTAGTGCACCCCCAGCGGATTTTCTCATATAACTCAACACCAACAACCTGACAACTCCGACATACCGGTAAAAACCCCTCAGTTCCATCTCGGGAAGACACGTCCAAAAACCAATTTAACTGCATGAAGCTGAGCAACCCTGAGGCCCCCCAACAGCATGGAAAAGCCGCGTGCCTTGACCCGTCCCCAAATATTCATCAGTCCAACACATCTCCTCAGCTGCCGCAGTCGGAAGGGGACACTGTCTGTGGTCTGGAGGCTCCCCACCATACCACCCCCTTGTGCAGAGCAACACTGCTCTTCCTGTAAGGCTCAACTGCAAGCTGAGTTACCAGCAAGTGTAACACACTTGGAGCTTTCACCAGCACACACTTAACAAGTCACATTAGCTCCCGGGTAAGCTCTGAGTTACTTCCATTTTCTGTTACAAAAATTTTAAGCAGCAGTCTGTGTTTGTATAAAGCACCAGTAATTTTACAACTCTTTTTCATTAGGATTTTTTAGAGCAAACAGTATCTCCAGTCTTCTGGAATTTCCCAGGGAAAGCCAGAAGTGTGCCAGGATTCACTAGAGGCACAGTAAGACATGCACATGATCTTGCAGTGCCAGAGGTTTACACTGGCACAGCCACTTTTAGCAGCCTCACAGAACATCAGCAGTACAAAGCCACTCATTCCAAGACAGTATTACCATTCTGTGGGTATCTTCCTACTTACCCCGATGTAGACACCGATTTCCAGCTGCAGTGATTCAAACCAAGAAAGTGCCTTGCAACATCCCTAATGTCCAATATCTAGTTTGTCCCATTCCTTCTGCATCAGAGTTGCATCAGGAGTGAAGCATTGAAGATGATTAGTCTATAGAAATTATTCTCTAGCAAAAACCACCTCCAACACAGACAACGCACAACACCTTGTTTACCCAACATATCTTCAGGGAGCTCATTAGTAGCAGCTCAACTCGTTTGCTTTCACGTATGCCCAAGTGGTCTGGACAACACTTGCAAGTGGATCACCACATTTACTCAGCAATTGAATTGCCAAGCATAGAATTGGACACGACTACTCGTGCTACTTCACCTTTTCCTGGAAAAGTAAGATTTGGAAGCACATCACACAGTGTAACTTCCCATTTGAGGAATAACAAAGCAATTTTTTTTTATTGCTCTGACATTATAAAAACGTACGTTATGAAATATTTATTTTGGGGTTTCTTTGGTTTTTTGGTGTTTTTTTATTTTTATTTTTCTGAGAGAGAGAAATGTTAGAGACATCTACACATAATCACAGTCTGCACTACTACAAGACAAATCTGTATCTACCAGACATAAAAGGGGAAGCTCAAACAAGTAAAGGCGAGTTTAGTGTGCCTGTATTAGTAAGCTTTGCTTGTTTTTATATTCCAAAACCACAGTGCAACTCCCACATGTTCTTTTTCTATGACAAAATTTTTGCAGTACAAATCCCTGCTGAAAAAGCTCTATTAGTACAGCTCTGCAGTACAAACTGTGTGCAAGGGGACTGTTGAACTGAGTCTCAGCAAGGAGTTCCTTGCTAAGAAACCCTTAACCAGGGTCCTTAATTGTGCAACGCAATTTACTGTCTTGTTATAAATCTAGAACATGTATATGATTTGAATGGAGCAACAGTGCTCAACAAGACAGCAGCAAGCCTACACAATCTTTTCCACAATTTAGATTTCAATGAGGCTTTAGCTTTCACTTTGAACAATTAATGTATTTTGTCTTTCAAGATAAGCACTGTTTGCCTAATAAATTGGGGTTTTTTACCTAATGAAATTCTTCTCACTTGCATAAAGAGTTAGAGCAAGATGCTAAGTTTTTTTTCTGCTGCATGGCGTAACATTACCACTACAAACAATCAGGATTTGTTTGTCATTTTGGATCTCCTTAATATTTGGAATATTGCCATTCAGATTAACAACAGGACCTGGAGCACAACTGTAATGCCCATCAGAAATACTTTGCACTGTTTCAATTATAAATACCTTAATTCCATAAACAGCCTCACAGTACGCTAAATTGCTTGCACTTCCTTAGAAATAAAAGCTTTGACCTAAGACCAACAGTTTCAAGTGGCATTGATGTTGATCAGCACAAGTACAATGCAGTGTTTCACTGCCTTTCCTCTGATTCTACACCAAGTTTGTCCTCAATACTCTTTGGGTAAGAAAGAGCCCAAAACAGCAGTATTTAGGCAATCTTCCCAGATACCAAATTCAGACTCAAGAGCACCCTGCCCTTTTCCTCCTGCATGCTTTTAAGTGCCTTTAGGTAAGAGCTTTTGTTCAAAGAACACATCAGCCAAAAAAAGCAGATTTACTCACGTGGCAAGCATTTTAGGAGAAAATTCTGACATAACTTGAAGGAAAAAAACAAAAATTTGTCTAGACACAGTAACATTAGCTTGAGCAATGTCATCCTTACAGTAAGCAGCAAAAGATGTTTAAAACCCAAACCTGCAAACCAGAAGTGACATGGATAGACATCTTAGTCTCATCACGCGTGACAATGACCATTGAAAGAATACCGCAATGAACTCATGTGTTCAGACTTTTAATATTAATCCCAGGTGATGGCGTCCTTTGGAAGGTATTTTGTGTCATTACAGATTCTCAGCTTAGTCCCACATGTAATTGCACTAATGAACACACCCTCTGGAGAGCACAGCTCTCAATTAAGCAGCAGTTCCTTCCCTCATAACAATCTCAGAATTAACACCTCTTCCCAAAACTTTATAACAGCAGAACTACTGATGCAGAGCTGCCCTTCTAACTAACCTGTTAAAACTGGGTTCTCTCTAGTGCAGACTTTTTACTTTGGGTAGTCAGTATCTGCAACTCCAAATAGCCATAAATCAGCTTTACAGTGACCAAAATGGCAAGGCAGCAAAGCTTTCTGCCTGTCCTTTTCTCTCAGTTCACTGGGCAGTGCAATGAGGAAGCTGACAGGGTAGAGATCTGCAGAGCAGAGCTGCTGCAGGTTGCTATAACCCTGCTGAACCAGACAAAGCAAAAGCCCGCTCCTGAGGTTCCAAGGAAATAGAGGAATAGCACAGTCAGCCAACAGGAGATGAAGAGTATCAGCGATATATCCATTAGAGCTGCTTGAACCCAAAAAACATTAAGGAAGAAAGAATATCAGCTGAGAAAGGACACAAGAAGACACAAATATCCAGGTGGAAAACATAGGGTGTGTTTTTGAGAGCCCACCCACCACCTGTTTCATGCACAAAACTGAAAAGGTACCTCAGGTCTGAGTTAGTAAGTCATGACAATGTTCAAAGATAATGACCCTTCAGGACTGAACCAGGATAAACACACCTTAAGAACCTTCAATACACCTATCAAACAGGAATGGTTTCAGGAATTTTACAGTTCCTCATATGACAGAACTACATGTCCCATTACTAATATTGTGTTACTTTACAATAGCAAGGTACATTCCTTGAATCAAATAAAGCAGAGGATGCAACATCAGAATGTTAAAAGATCTAGATATGGTACATGTGCTCAGGCTCAAAGTTCTTGTACAGCTTATGATTCATTTTGATGAAAATTAATGCCGTTTCTCTACACAAAATACTATTTTATTAGCAAATTTGCCCAGTCTAACATTGTTAGAGTTGCTTCTAATATTGACTTGGCTCAGGAACTGAAGTTACTCTGGTGTGTTCTGTTCCAGAAGTTCTTAAGATTAGAATGGAGATACTCACATCCTCTAGGGTCCAGTCAGTTGCCTTGGAACAGTATCAGAAATACAAAATAACATTTTAAAGATGACCTGCATAAGATTAAAGAGCAAACCCTGTACAATAGATGGTTTTAATCCTTAACACAAAAAAGATCTCTGCATTCATTTATCACAACTGTTTTAATCGGTTCCTAATTTTGAGGATGCATTATACCTCTAAATATAATGCAAGTCCCACACTAGGATGCTTTTTGAAGCCTTCTGTACAGTAATAATATAACTAAGCAATAAAAGCTATAGTTTCTAACTTTTTAACTCATTAAGATAGAGATGCAGAGCTCACATGTGCTTGGATGAATCTTACGGTTTTGGAAAAAGTCTTACGAGAAACCTTAAATTCTGCATGATTACAGAAAGCAAACACTTATTCTGGTGATTCTGAGGAAAAAGATTATCTTCTGTTTAAGAGTGCATTGACATTGTCCATTCTTCAACTTATCAACAAAAAAACCTGTCCTCTAAATAGCAAGTAATTAAAATTTAATACAGCAGACTTAATAGCCTTCAACATCATGGGGGGAAGAGGAGCAGCATCACAGCACCAAGGGGGAGGAAAGACTATAGTCTTTCTTTAAAATTAAGACTAGAGAGAGAAAAAAAAATCTTCTTTTTTGATAAGTGTAACTTTAAAACAAATGGTTGTGAGGCCAAAAGGATGCTGAGCTGTAACGTTCTACGCAAGTCAAGGTTATTTAAGCTCTTCTGCAGCAAATCAATGCAATGATCATTAAGTTACCTTGACATGACTTGTACTCAGAGATGAGTAAGCATGACATTTTGTAAAACTACTCAGCAGAACATTTGCAAACTCAAGAGTAAGACACTGGCTCCTTCATACCTACATACTGGGACTACGTGTGCATTCCCCTTCCAAGCAGGAATACTTCTGCTGTAGCCTTTAGTGGCAAATCACAGGGGTGCTGGGAGTCAGGCATTGTAGTGGCACATCTGTCATAACCACTGACAGACACAAACAAACAAGAAAGAGCATATTCTTCATGTAGAATGTAGGGTGCTTGGGCTAGACCAATAAAGGAAGCCACCGGCTTGTTAAAAATGCTGATATAATGTAATTTTATCTTTTTTTTTTTTAATTTATTTTTATTAAATGGTTGGTAATTGCAGCACCACGTTGCTGAGGTTTACAAAAATTAAGTAATTTCTCCAAATAAATAAGGAAAAAAATTCCTTGAATTCATTACCTAATCACACAAAACAGCCTGAATCTAGAAACCCAGAATTACACATGAACTCATGAACAGTGTTTCTACAAAACATGTTTGCAAAACCCTTTTGGAATGTGTCTGAGCAAACTCAATTGCAGACTTGGCCCATCAAGGTAGAAAGCTAATTCTATTTTTAACATTAGGCTGCAAACAAAAGATTCCCACCAAGAAGGAATACATTTTGCTGCTTTCAAACTGCAGATAAATACCATTAAATGCCCAAGGTTCTTCTAAGGATGTCAGGTATGTCACACTTAGGGGTACTAGGTCTTTTTTCCCCCCTCTTCTGAAAGGAGAGAAACAGTCCATCACTGGCTACAATGGCAAACAACTCAAGTGCCACATTCAAGGTCCTGTTCTTCCAGGAGTTTCTCAGGAATGTAAGCCAGCACTCTTATGTATCTTTACACGAGTATCCTTTTCTATCCACTAAGAATAGTGAATATAGAAATGAAAAACCATGCACTGCAATGCTGAAAAACATATAGAAAGATGCACTTTTTCAACATGAAACTTTTTTAAAACTAGCACCATATTTACGCTATGTCCTTTTAGCCCCTAAACATGGAATTCTAGTTTTGTCTTCCTGTAAATATAACCCAAACACAGTAGTAGTTACTGTGACAAACACTGATAAACACTGCTTAAGACATCTATTTACACCTAGAAATTTAACACCACAGCTGCAGAGCCACTTCCTATACCAAAAAGACGTTTGAATACAACCTTAACAAACAGAACTAATTATGAAACATTAGGCATAACATAGTAAGGGAGCAAACTATAAACAAAACAATGAGAAGTTGCATAATGTCCTATCATTATTACTCCTCATGCACAATCATTATCTCTGTCTTCCTTAAACTAGATCTACATTATTAGGAGAAACCTAGTTCCCCAATCCTTTTGTCTAGGACCGCTAGGCAATCCATCAAGGCAATCTCCAAGAACTTCCACCAACAGCAGTGGGCACAGCAGCCCCTCAGATGCCATTTCTCAAACCTCAGTGAGGAAGTTAAATGCTCAATGCAATCAGTATCTCAACATCAAAAAAAGCAGTAGCTTTCAGCTTTCCCTACACAATTTTTAATCTGTAAGCTTAACACCTACATGCACGAAGCTCTGGAGAAATGCCAGTTTTACCTCTCAAGTAAAGATATTTTATCTCCCTGGAACTAAAATAAAGCCAAGTTACTAAGCATATTCAGCCAGAAAAGAGCATGCAATTCTGACCCATGCAGTTTTTGAGGGATTGTGTAATTTAAGAACTAGCCTCTTTTCCAAGTAAAAATGCTATGGAAACTAAGACACCTTAACCACCAAAACTAAGCTACTTAAACTTCCTATTTAGAAACTGATCCATCTTAAAACAGTATTCTGGCATCAGTGGCTAAAACCACCAGTTGCTACAAAAAGACAATACTGCCCTTTGTCGTGGAGAAACCAAAATAGCATTCAGCCTTTAATCTTCTGAAAATATGACAGCAAGAGCTAAATTGTGTGGATTACACACCCGAAAGTATTATTCAAGACACCAACACACTCAGAAATTCCAGCACTAAGATTAAAATAAATCCAAAGCTATGCCTTTCTCATTACCATGAATTTAGCAGTCTGGGAACTGTATTTCTAGCCACTCATTAAAAGAACATGGAATCTTTGTGACTGGTCCTTCAGTTGTGACCCATTTGCCATATACGGCAAGTTGCTCAAGAAAACAAGTGTCAGGTCTCTTTCAAAGTTCACATTCACATCTCTCTCTATTTTCTTCAGAAATCTTAAACTAATATTTTTTATACCATAAGAACTAGGGCCCCACAGGACGAGATTATTAAATTTAAGCTTTGATGCCTAAATCCTACAGTTCAAACTAACTCCTTCACCAAAAACTTCAACAGGAATCCAAAGCAAATATCATCCATAAAAAACTGCTACAGAAGGAATGGTACCCAGTATGCACTTACACATTTCATCTCATTTATGTGTATATTCATCTATACCATCAATATAACTCAGATGAAGTAACAAAGAAAAATAGTCAAAAAGTAGCCCAGAAGGAGACACAGTCACCAGATTTTAAATGCCCATCCACATTTTTAACTGTAACTCTTCAAGTGTAGGCTGATGATCACAATAAATGGAATTTTTGCTCCAGACAGCTCAAGTTAATGAGATACATTTAATGTATCTTTAAAAACTGTATTTATGTTTCAAAACATCCCAAACTACTGCAAACACAATCTTAAATCAGATAACACAATCCAGATGTGTATCTTAAAGGGACGAGTTTATATGATTCAGTGATCTCTATGTGATCTTTCCCTAAAGAGCTGAATTTAACTGGGTCCTAAGACCTCGAACACCTGCAGGGTTGACAGAGCAATTAACAGAATAATTTCACTGTGCTTCTTGCTGAACTACAGCAGATTGGACAAGAGCTAGTAAGGACAGGACAGGAGTCTTGTAAGACAGACTCAGGTGGCACAACAAAACCAAGGGAAAAAATTGTGACCATTTCCCCTGTTAAATGGAACTCATTTTAAGAACAGTTTCTTCCTTGTAAAAGGGAGAAGGACCTTTTGTACAAGTACACCTGCACAGTACTTCAAAAATGCTTTAAAAAAATTATTTACGTATTTCATGTTTCATCATTTAGTGATCTTGTAGTACACCATCTGGGGCCAATTACAGGCTCACCATAATAATCACTGGAAAAGAATTAATCCATCTTAATCTCATACAGTTTACATATTCAAACAGCAGTACAAAACCACTTGGGAAAAAAAGTCTTACCGATTTCAGTAACCTAGAAAAGGAAGCCTCATCAGGACCCCGGCTGCATTGCTCTCATCCCTGCTGCCGGCAGAAAGACATTTAGTGATGCACAAGAGTGAGCCAGTTTTATTAGCCGAAGCAATGAGACACAGCTATAGTATGTCCTATTCCCTTAAAAATATCTGTTGCTTTACAGGCAGCTTTTATAGCAGCCAGCAAGTGTGCACTGCACAATCGTCTTCAAAAAGAAACCATCACTCACCAAAAAGAGAAGACTCAGGCAGGATGATGGCCAAAAACCCATTTCCTCTTAAAAAAATCTGCAATATAGCACCACCATTCACAGCATGCCTATGTTCCAATTCAGCATTTTTAAAAATCAGCAGAGTCAGGGGAAAAAATATTTTACATCAAGCTTATGAAAAAATAAGTTTCTTTTTTCAAAGCAAACTTTGTGTGTAGTGATGTTACATCATTATTTGCACTTTAAAACAACCACCATTCAGCACTTAGGTTTAAATACGTGACAAGCTTTGTTTAAACAGAACAACTTGAAGAAGACAGTCATCTTCTCACCACGCAACTCACTGCAGCTCTATCAGCATTTACTTCATCTACCTTCATCCTTGAGAGACTACTTAGTTCCACAAATTCCAAATTGATTCCCAACTCTTTTGTCCCCTCCCTATCTAGAACTATGCCCTCAACTTTAATACTCACAGATCTCTCTTCAGAAAACTCACTGGTTCTATTACGTCAGAACCAATTTTCCTAAGATAGCTTGAACAGATTCCCAGTTAAAATGACAGTTAAGTCAGTATGTACATAGCCACTCATCAGTTTAACCTCACATCTTCTGTTAAATTCAATTAACCTTCTGAAACTGCCTACACCTCAGAGAGATCAAGATGATGCCTATCATGTCAGCAGTTTCACTTCTCATTTTTGTAACAAATAACCTCATTAATTTAATTGATGTCATAATAGTAAAAAAACCCTCATCATCACACTGTCTGCATATATCCAAAATACAAGACAAATAAATTACTGTTCTTCTGGAAAAAGGTATGAAAAAGGAAAAAGCAAATGTTAAAAGAGGTCATCTTCAATAAGCATGAAATTAAGCAGCGCTCAAAATTCCTGATAACATTTCAGGCACTGCAGAAAATTTCTGCATCACAGCGCTGCACAGCTATTTGGGTACGCTTAAAGCCCTCTGTGCTTCAAGAAAATAGATTCATTTTTGCTGTGCTCATTCTAATACAGACTTTGCCATAAACGCCTCAAACCCTTGCTTCTTCTAACTGTGATTTTCTGATGAGAAATTGCCTCAAGAATTTTATCTTGTGTCCTTGAGCCTGTTTGTTTTAAATCGTAATAACCTGGGGCACTGTCAACCAGCTTCAGCAAGTCATACAAATGATTTTTATTTTTTTCAGTTCCTTCCAACCTTTTGGATGTCAACACAGCAGGACAGAAGACAGGCAGGAAGGGACCAAGAGAGGCAGTACAGCTGAATGGCTAATGTGTGAATTCAGGACTTCCCTGTTCTGTTTGGGCTATTAACTGACTGATGAGCACATGCACAGCTCCAAACCAGCCACTGCCTGTGCTGTCTCATGCCCTACCATCCATCATGGCACACACACAAAGTTTGCCTTCACAAAGCAAAACTCTGAGTGGTCAAAACCATTTTATAAGCAATGCATTCTTCTTCGCATAAAACAATGCAAAACTGGGTGCTAAGTGGTTCCAGCCACCTCCAATAGACAATCCTCCACAAGCAATCCAGACACAGGGTCAAAGGCTGCTGGGTAAGTATCTGATAACAGTAGAGTGGTACATTCTGTACCTATTATGAAGATTATCATTACCTTGTTCTAAACACAGCCTGTCTTTCAGAGAACAGTCAGGACTTCAAAGACTTCGTGCTACACAAGCCAAGAATTTGCAGAAGATTTCAGATTTCAAGCTTCTAGACACCCGATTAAACACAAGCCATGTTAGACCTTCATTTGAACAAACAATTTTGCTTGCATTATTTCAGACTTTGCAGAAGGAGAAATTCCTAATTCCTTACAGCACATGATACAATGCCATACAGCTTTTTACATAAGGGGGGAAGAATTATTTTGAAAATAATAGTTATGACAAAAGGCCCAAAAGTAACATTTTAATGAGACATTTCTAACAAAACTTATAGAAACACACATCTGCAGTTATACTTTAAAATTCTTAAAATGCAACTTAACATTTGTAAACTATCCCTATATTGTTTCAAAGATGCAGTAACCTTGGCCAAGACAGGAAGCCAGATAAAAGAATTAGAGAGAGGAAAAATCCTCTCCCCGCAATGGAAAATTTTCATCTCTTCAAGCAAGGCAGAGATGCTCAGCCGGACCTGCGTTGCCTGGAGACCAACTGCAGCTTCTTGCCAACAGGGACGAGCTAAGCATCAGCAAATTCAACAGCTGATATGTGGATGAACTGAATGAGAGGCGGCAAGTTTTTTCCACACACCAGTGTAAAAACCTGACAGCTTTCAGATAATGGTCCTAGCCCATGCTCACTAGAAAAACAAGTATTATGAATGTAAAATATCAGCTTAAGAAAGCTTCAAACACACTGTACTTGGCTGTTACCCTCACACTTTGGGTACAACTAGAGTAGTAAAGAGGACATTCAAGTTAAAATTTTTAGCTGCACCTCAATTTCTGCCCTTTGCACCTTCTGATGCAGTATCTGAACTTTTGGAATATGTTCCATCCATTAAACAAGTTCTGAGTCTAAGCACTGGTGCAGAAATATTAAGGAAACCAGTCAACTACATAAAAAAGGAAGAAGCTACAGCTTGGCTTAGCATTAAAAACCACATCAAATCTTGTTTCACTTCAAAACCCAGCCTTTGCCCCCAGCCCTTCCCACCTGAAGTGCAGCTCCCCAGCCAGGCCAGCACCAGATGTATTACAGAGGAGATGCTTGTTTTGCCTATTCTGGATCTGGACCTGCTCCAAATCTCAGGCAAGCATGGACAAGGCTGAAGGAGCAGCACTCCTGACCTCTCAAAGAAATACCTCAGCCGTCTCCCAATTTCCAAACCATCAGATAAGAACTACTGAAAAGAACTGATATTTAATAGCAGTTACTCCAGAATTTCCCCAGACCTTACCTAATTCAACTCACTGAACATATTCAAACAATCAAGAATAGAGATTTTAAAGAATAAGTTCTATTAATTTATCCCTTCTGATAAATTCATGAGGATCTTGAATGTTGCTACCGAAGTAGGTCTTCCACCACCGACCTGACAGCACCTTCCCCGCCTCCACCTAGGCCTAAAACACAAGGGCAGACATTTGCGTGCCACCACCGCTGACAGAGACATCCTCAGTGCCCCTAGGTTTGCACCCTTCCCCTACCCTTCAAAAGAAAAAACACTCCCAAAATAGCCTCACAATCCCCAGCTGACCGGAGAACAACTAAAGCACCACCATAAGAATGACCTGGATGGAAGCCCATCCACTGACAGGCAGCAAAGAGGCGCTTTCTTTAACATCTTTTCTCATCCTGGTTTTTCACCTCATGCCTAACAAATCCAAAGTCTTCCTTGCAAGCAACTGGTAGGGAAAGAATTTTTGAGAGCACAAAGCTCAGCATTCATATGACTGACCACCATCCAGTTTTCCAGCTGCTTCCCAAATTACCATACCATGTGGTTATGACAGCTCCGGTCTACCTTTGGTTCTTCCTCATTCAGTAATATACTTTAACAAAAAAAAAAAATTGTAACAATCTGGAAGATGCTGGATCAGCCACATGTAAACAAATTAATCGATCCTTTTTTAAAACATACATATTTATGTGTGGATGCATGTGTACATAAACCCAGTTCTCATTCCTCAATGTTATTGTTAAATTCTGGAAAAATGCAAATTAATTTCAACTTCAGACAATTTTAAAACTAGTTTTTCTCTTATATATATGCTTCTATAATTTTCTAAGCAAAGTTATGAGCAAAGATGCCAATTCTTGCCCAGAATAACCCTTTGTTATTCTCAAGTGACAAATTTGAATGGTTCTACTCTCACATCAGTGTTACCTGCTGAGTAATGACCAATAACACAACACCTGACTGGAAAGGTAAAGCACACATTAATATTCCAGAAATATTACAGCAAAATTCTAATAATATTTGACACAGAACTGTCCCTTTAGGTGTTCGTGAGTCTAAAAAAGCACATCGGCACTGGATGAATTTCTAAAATACCTGAGTATATGGGACACCTAAGGCACTGTGTAAAAAGAGAAATAAGACAGCCTAGAAGTGGAGGACGATTAAATTCCAACTTATATCGGGAGAGATATCAGTGTTAAACGCACGTACTTTTCACAGTGGAATTAAGGCCAAGGGCATATCAGGGTGTAACCACCAAGAGGCTGTTATTCTATCAACAACGATAACATTTATTTTCTTAAGCTGGATGCCTATTTCCAAAGCCTCAATCTTAAGTGTTTTTGTCTAAACACCTGCAGGACGCAAGCGACGTCAACAGGGCATTATAAAACCGTGATGCTCAAACCAGTTCCTCACAAGGCATCACCCCGTACTTCTTCCATTTTACACGGAAAAGGGTGCCCGTGAGCGGCACGGCCACTTATGCAACACATCCCGCAGCACCCGTTTTTTTCATTTTGAACCACAACCGAGCGCACTGGGCAGCGGCAGCACACCCAGCACCGGGCAGACCGGACACGGCATCCTGTGGTTCACGCAACTGCAGCGAAACTGCCAGGGGCGACCACCAGCCCCGGGGGACACCAGCGCGGCCCCCCCCGCGCCGAGCCCGGCCCCGCGACCCCCGCGGGGGGCGCAGGAAGCGCCGTGCGGGCCGCGATGCTCCGCGAGCGCCGTCACCGGCATCCCCCCACCCCGCACCCCGCCCGCAGCCCCGCGGGGACGCCGGGACAGAGCCCGCCCCGCCCTTCCTCCCTACGGAGCCCGGCAATGCCCCCAGGCCGCCGCCGACCATCCCCGCCGGGCACGGACCTGCGGGGCTGTGTCCTGCACAGGCAGCCCCCCGCCCGGCCCGGGGGACGGGATCATCGTGCGGGGGCGGCGGGGCGCGCCGGTTACCTGGAGCGGGACCGGCGCCGGCGGCGGCCTCAGCGCTTTTGTTCCTCAGATGTCAAGATGGCGGCGCGGCGCGTGGCTGGCCCTCCCCGCTCCCACGGGCCCCGCCCTCTCGCGCGCCTCCCCATTGGCTGGGCCCGCAGCGCCGCGCGCTGATTGGGCGGCCGCCAGCGCCGGTGTTGCCAGGGGAGCTGGGGCAGGACAGCGGGCAGGGCTGGGCAAGGCAGGGCAAGGCAGGGCAGGGCAGGGCAGGGCAAGGCAGGCCTCCGCATCCCGGCTCTTCCACGGGAAACACAGGCAATGGCCGGCTCGGAACCGGCACCACGGGGAGAAGTGGCCCCTCCGTTTCGGCCCCTCTGGGCACCCTGCCTTGTCCCCAGGCTTGGAGCCACCACCCAGGCACCCACAGGCAGGAGCCAGCCCCGTACATCTCCCTGACCAGTGGGTTCCATCTCCCTGACCAGTGGGTTCCATCTCCCTGGCCCCTGGGTTCCACCTCCCTGGTTCCACCTCCTCAGGCCCGGCAGCCACGGGCAAAGCTCTCAATCGCTTCCCCTCCGTGCCTGCTTCAAAACCGTGTCTCTGTTGGTGTTGGACCCGTTCGGACATGACATGGGCTCTTCGATCACCCGCCCCGTGAGGAGGCAGGGGAGGAACAGCTGAGCATCACTTGGAGGCTCCTAGGGCTGTACGACTGAGCTCACTGTTCATTCTGTGCTTCTGTTTCTATACCACCAAAAATCTCACTCAGGTAAGGGCAGCCAAACGCCCTGTAAGTTCCCCCCACCCAGCTTTGCCTTGGATGACTTCTCCGAGCCAGTGCCTGATGGTTGAAATGCAATCGCAGTTATGAAGGTTTGCATGCAAACCCATGAACTGCGGGTAACAAAGGAGCCACCATCGCTGGAATGAAAAAAGACGGAATAATGAGATTATTGCAGTTTAAATTACTAAGCAACAGTCTCTCTGACAATGAACTTAGTAACGCACTGCCATCTATTTAATCACACTAATGAGACAGAACAGCTCCACTTAGATATAAATTACTCTGCATTTAATTTAAATAAAGGTCAGGGAGCTAAAAGCCACACAACCCACCACACTTCTGCTGTACAACACACCCAGCAAAAGGCATCCTTTGTTTCCAGAAGGGACCCAGCCTTTCTGGCCATGAGCTGCCAAAGCAGGGCTGCACAGGGCATTTTGCTCAACCTCCCACCTCCACTCCCTGACTGCCTGTGTGTGGGCCCAGAGCTTCTCTGGCTTAGGAACAGCTCCTTGGTTTGCAGAGGTGAGCATTGGTTCACCAAACAGACCCAGAGGGCGAGAGATCTCTGATTTTAACTTGTTCTAAAGTAAAAGCATGCATAGCCTCTTGTGTAAGAAACAATTATACCCCTCAGTTCTCAGTGCTTAAAATATGCCTCTTGTTCATGAGGCTGACAGTCAAAGCCAAGCAGGGCTGCTTGTTGAGAGTCTTCTCATTTATCTGGCTGGTGCCATCATGATTATCTTAATATAAAAGTCTGGTTTTGTACATGTCTTTCACCATTTAAAACTGATGACTTCCCTTGGATATTTAAAAATTTTATTTCAAATCCATGCCTCTTGGGCTGAAGCTGGTCATGAGACAGCAGGTCTGTAATTTACTGAAGAACATTGACTGGCAGTTACAACTGGAGCTTATTGACACATGCTACTAGTTTTAACCTTCATTTGGAAATCCAGAGCTGGCCCTGGGCTCACATCTGATTTATGTTCCCCAGCCACAGGGAGAGGGGAGCTGAGGTGAGACCCCATGAGATCCTTCCACAGTGGGTGGCTGCATGATGGCTCCAGAGGCTGGAAATATTCCCACATGCTCACAGCAGCATTAGGTTTCCTCAAGCCTCACCCCTTGCTGCACTTCTTTCCGTTCCTCTTAATTAGCGGGGGAGTAATTTCAGGCTATGCAAGTCACTCGGCATCTCCTACCTCCTCCACGATCTGCTTCCCTAGTACAGTTCATGTCTGTAATAAGATGTCTGCCTTGAGCTCAGCTTGGTAAGCCTTTCATTCCTGCACTCCTCATGCCTGCACGTGGCTTCTAGTCTCTCCCTAAACTTCGAGCCCTCCATCCCATCGGCTCTAGGATGAACCTCCAACTGGATGTGCTCCCAGACGCTTAGGGAAGGCTGATCCTTTGGCTGCATGGCAGTCCAGGTGACCCCACACCACTTCTTGAGAGCATTTCACCCTGATCAGTGGTGTGACATCAGAGTAAGGCGCTTTAGCTGCAGGAGTCACTGCAACAGCAACGCGACTCAACCCTCCTCCTCCTCTCCAAGATAAAGGAGATGAAACATTTAAGCCGGTGAGGATCTGCTCATGCAGGCAGTTTCTCCCACAGCCAAAATCATTCACAAAATAAACAGGCAACAAACATTCCGATTCCACAAACACCTTCTTCTCCCTTGTGTACAGTGCATACATATACACATATGTTCAGTTTTTAAGGGCTGGTGAAACGTGCCAGACTGACAGTTTAAAAGAACAAGCACTTCCTGTTATTTACAAAACTAGTACAATATAGGAAGCAGCAGAGCAAACTTCTCCCTCTTGTGCTCTCAACTCCATGATCCAGAGGAAACACCCTTGAGCATAGAGTTCATACATAATCATTTTTCATCTCCCCTGCTAAAAACCTAAGAATTGAACCTTTTACAGGGAGTAGAGTACTGTTATGAAGTTCCCTAATTCAGTATTATTCTTATGATTTGAGGGTTGCAAAATTTCATTTATATGAAAACAGACCCTGAATCAAAATAATGTAACCCTCCCTAAAATTCAACCACTTCTCACCAATCCAGTTCCAACACAATACAATGTTCTGACTGCATGTTCCTTACCCACAATCTTAATCCCATGCTCTGTCTGTGTGGTGTGGTCTGTGCCATTTTTATGTGCCTGTGGTAGTTCAAATTAATGCACATGGTTTTAGTTATTATTTACTTACAAAACATTTCATCAGAGGATGTGTCTGATTCAGGACTCAAAAAGTCAGGCCACTAAAGGAGGACAGCACTTAATTTAATGAAGCAGGAGGGAAATGTCATGCTTTAAAGGTGTCTTGCACGGAAATAGATTCCATGCTCTATCCTCAGACCTCCCAAGGTCAAAAATAATAATTATGAGAGTGGAGCTGAAAAAAGAAGGATAGGAATGGATGTCTTTTGCACAGGGCAGCAGCAAAGCCCCAGCAGTTCAGTCGCCGCCGGGCAGCCCTGCCCTTTGCCAGGCACTTTCTATTACTCCTGTGCAATTACATATTGATGGATGAGTCACAGAAGAAAAACACAACCGGACTTTGTTTACTGGAATGAAAGCTCAGCTCTGTGATTTCTCAAGAGCTGCAGAGATGGAGATCTGACAGTGCTGCTCCACCAGCCAAGGTGTGAGGGATCGCAGGTGAAGGATCTGTGCTTTCCTGTGAAAGGCTGTGGTTAATGACAAGGGTTTTCTCCACCCAAAGTTCCCCTTAGCTCATCTGACCAGACCCAGGAACCACAAGCAAAAACATCTGTAACTTCAGGTTTAAGGTTTGCCTTGTTGGTTGCGCTTCAGGCGCACGTGAGCCACGGTGTGCTGACAACAGGGCCAGCGGCAGTGCCCAGCGGGCAGGCTGCTCTCCTGCTGGGAAGGGGCTGAGAGCCACGGCACAGCCACCTGCTCGGTGGGTTTCTGCAGGAGCCCTGGGCTGGCTGTGTGTGCCTGTGTCCTGCTGCAGCCTGCTCCGCTGCCCGGGGAAGAGGAAGGAGAGCAATCAGAAAAGACGGCAGCGACAAAGAGCTGCCTCTGAGCCAGTGACACATGCAAACCGCTCCCTGGCCCATCCTGAGAGATCTTAAGCCTCTTCAGAAACCAAGGACTATTGCCAGATCCACTCCTGGGGGTCCCAGATGAGTCTCCCAGGCCCAGGAAGCCTGCCTTGCCCATTCAGCCATACGGAGCCCTGGAGACTGTCCATGGGCTGCTAACGGAGATCCGGCTTGGGCACCTGACAACAAAATGCCAGTCACAGCTGCATCCCCTGGATCCCCTCCCTTCACCAGTCCTGTCTGCCGAGGCTGTAACTCTCCAGCAGGACGCTCTTACCTAGTGATCTGCTGCCACAGCAGAATTTAAGTGCTATTCTAGGAAAAAACAACCTGCCAGAAAACACACAAGAAGAAAAATACATAGACAGCAAATGCCCAAAGGGTAGGAGATGCCGGAGGGTTTTTTCCATACAACGTTTTCTCAGTTTTTCTGGTGGACAAGGCAGAGTCTTTAAATGCACAGGCAGGAGCCCAGCTCCTGGTGTGCACTGGTAACACTGGAGGTACGCAGCGGTGGCCTCCCTGACACAGTGACATCACCCACACACGGTGTGCCAGCACTTCTGGGAAAGCACGCTGGGAATCTTTCAGGATGGTGGGGAATGTGTTTGGGACAGCAGACTTTTCAGCCAGAGTTAAAACCAAAAGCCACAGGTTTGGGTCAGTCCCTTGCTCCTGCCTGCCATGTCAGTGCTGCCACGCTCCATGGGCGACCATCTCTGCCTCAGCTGAAGCCAGAAGGAGCCAGCAGTCTCAGTTTCCTCTTGTGCTCGTAGGCTGAAGCAGCCCCAACTCCTCACCTCCTGCAGCTTCGACAGCTCATTCTCCTTATTTTGAGCCTCCTTTGGGCACTGCTTGATTAATAAATACCCCTGTTCCTTTCCCCACCCCATAAGGCCAGGCAGCAGCACAAGGGCCATTTCCAGCAGGCTGGAACAATTATCTCCACTTGTGTTATTATTTGTGGAATAATTATGTTTATCATGGTGGTGCTTAGGGCCAGATCCCTGTGTCCAGGATGGTGCTTTCCACTCCAGGCTTTGCCCAGAGACCCTCGGTCTTGGTTGGGTCACCCAGACCTCACCTTGCAGCACTGCTCTCTGCCCTCTATACAGTCACAATTTCATGGCTTTGCCTTCAGCAAAGCAGTTCCAACTCCCCAGCAGAGACAGTAGCATGACTCAGAGCTGAAACTCCTCCAGTGAACATTTTGGGAACTTCCCAAGCTGGGTGATACTGGGCTTTGGCTGGTGTCCCACAGTCGCACACCCCACCACACATACCCACTGGGCACTACCGAAATGTCACGGGCACTGCTCAGTGCAGCACAGCAGCGCAGACTATTTAGGGCAGGCAAAAGCCAGTTCAGATAGGAATATCAATCAAAATAAGTCAGCTTGTCCTTCAGCTGCTTTAAACTTGCCACCTCCGGCCTTTGAATACCATTTTTGCTTCTGCGGCCACTTTGCACAGCCTGGTTTTGCCCAGGGACAGACCACAAATCCTGCTCCCACTGCATTTCTGTGGGATCAGGGCCAGTCCCAGCAGACCCTTTGGGAGGTGTCTGAAGGCAAGAGAAGGTCAGAAGCTTTGGCTCAGCAGCTGCAGACACCCCTCACTGAGTCCCTCAGGCAGAGAACTGGTCACAGAAAACTTCATGTCCCCATTCAACAAACTTAATGCTTGCAAGATTTTGCACCACTAAGTCAAACAAGATAAAAAAAAGCTGGCAAAAATAGCAGTTGAGAGGGGACTGTCAGTATTTCACACATCACAGAGCGCCTTTTGTGCAGGAAGGAAAGGGCTTGTGACGCCTCACTCACCACCATCCATCTCACCGCAGATGGGCCAGGCGCTGGCTGTGATACCTGCTTCCTCACAGAAATCAAGTGTGGTTCCGGCGTGTGATGGCACAGACCCACCAGCAGCTCTGTTCCCTGCCCACCAAGCCTGCAGCGACCAAATAACTGCAGGCTTGGGCTGCAAATGCTCCAGCACTAATGCCCCCACAGCAGGAACCAAAGCCTCCCTCCTTTTCCCTTTCACCCTTCAGTGTGCCCCTGGGGGCAGCCCCCCATTGCTCCCTCTTTATCTCCTGTGGAGGAGCTTGGATGTGGGTTTCCTCCTGCTGTTCCTTCCCCTTGCCTGCTCCTCCTGCTGGCTTTCCTCTGAGAAGCCACCTACGGGTCTGCCCTGACTGCAGCCATTAGGGAGGAGATGACGCTGTAGAAGTCAGAACGCACTCCCATGTACCTTTTAGCTTGGCAGATGAGCATTTTCATCCCGCCTTTAAGGGAAAAACCCTGCCAGGTTCTCCTAAACAAGGAGGTCCAGCTCGCCTCAGAAAAAAGCCTCTTTAGTGATGGATGAGCAAAATGTCTCCCTTTGAAGGATTTGTTCCCACCGAGGAGTTGATGGTGCTCACGCAGAGCCCGCAGTACTGCAGGGCAGGCTGGCAGTGACTCTGAGCTCCAGGGGCTAGGAGCCCGCTCAGGGCCAAGGCCATGCAGGGAAGCTCAGCCTCAAGTGATGGACACCATGAAAGAATGGGCTGAGCTACTGCAGGTTCATAGTTCATGGGGGCTTACTGAGCAGATTGCTCCACTCACCAGCAGACGTGTCCCAAAAAAAGTGCTGTAAGATGCATGTCCATGACTGTGACTTGCACCCTCCTGCCCCTCAGTGCAGGCTCTCCATCCTGGCCTACCACCCAGCTATAGTCTTCCCCTCCAGCTCTCCATGGATAAAAGTGCAAACCAGAAGACCCCTATGAGAGTCATGAGAGGACGGATGGGGATGATCAGTGCTGTCTCCCAGCTGGGATGAACAAGCTCCATCAGGTCTCCAGGCCCAAGGGAACTGGCAGCAGCAAGCACTCCTAGCCTATTGCCCCTGCAGCAGCAGTGCTCTGGGCAATGCCAAGTGGATGAACTGAACCAGCACTGATGGAGAATGTAATTTCATGTGAATTCAGCCCTCCCATCTATCCCTTCCCTGCAGTTTGTCATGCTCCTTCAGAAACTCTTCCTTAGCTATTTTTAGTACCTGGTTACATCATTGCCAGCTTCTGCCGCTTTGAAAGAGACACCGGCTGAGAAGAGCCAGGCATCGAGGCTGCAGAGCTGTAAGGATGGGAGCTTTGTCACTCAGCCGGCAGACAACCAGGCTGGACTCAGCCACTGGCGGATGGAGCCTGGTCTGGGGGAGCAAACAGCGGGCACCTCAGTGGTGCCCGACAGGGAGGAGGAGCACCCTGCCGAGAGAGCCCCCATTCCCCCAGCACTGGGGGTTGCTTTCCGGCAGCACTGCCATTGCCTGGCTGTGCAATAGCAAGCAAGTTAATTAATCCTCGGTGCTTCTCCTCTTCCCAGAGAGAGACTTTATGCTGACCTACTTCTTACAGAGAAATTTGCAAAGGGTTTCAATATCCATGATGAGCAAGTGGCACCAAAAGCACTAATTATGCTGGCTGTTCCCAGAACCCAGACCACTGCTGAGCCAAAACAAGAACATCACAGCTCTGGAGCAAGTAACAGGGAGAGCTCTTACTGCAGGGAAGTCGTGATTTCCAGCCGGGCAAACAGCTCATGCTTCAGGCAAGAGCGATTCACGTGCTGACCAGCCACGTGGCAGGATGGCTCGGGTTGTGAGACGGCACAAGCAGCCACGTGGCAAAGAGGAAGCTTCGCCTGGCACCTCTTTGAAGGAAGGCACGGGGTCCCTGTAGCCCCTGAGTGGACAGCTGTGGGCAGCTAGCCCAGAGCAAGTGATACAACCCTGGGGCAGCAAGGAGAGGCAGGGGATCTCCAGAGAGCCCTCTGCATGCTGGAGAGGCTGCAAATGCTTGGCATGCCTCCCCAGGCATGCTGACACTGTCACTGTGTGTACCAGCACCTCTGGGGCCCTGCAGGGGCTGCCTGAGCTAACGCAAGTTTTAACTTCTCTCCTCCCCACCTCTCCATCTCTGAGCCTCCCTGGTAGCTGGGGCTACAGAAACCTGTGCCAGAGCCATTAACAGAAATCAGGAAATCGGGGGATCCAAGTTGGCTGAGCACCCTTACCCAGAGCCATCCCAGAACACACAGCCACACTCTGCCCTCCCCCTACATCACAGCTGGCCAAAATCCCTCTCCCAGAAGAATCTGACCAAAACAAGGGCTGAAGCTCTTAAGGAGGAAATTCTGAGTTAAATTCCTGCCTCCCAAGACATTTGCAGGAGGGAACAGCATGTTCTCCCAGCACAGAGATGACGTCTTCCTGGCCTCCTGCTGCTCTCCAGCTGCCTGTCACCATGGGGCCGAGGCTCTCCCAGTGAGGCAGCTGGGAGGGTTTGGCCGATGGAGAAGGACTGGAGGGTGTATTTTGATGCCTCTGCCCGAGGAAGGGCTGGCAGGGGGTGCATTGTCAGCGGCATGGGATGAACACCTCACCAGAAAGGCCTTGCATCCCCCCAAAGGGGACAGAATACAGAAGGTCATCAGAGAACTGCAAAGATCCTCTCCATCCCCCAAGTGTAAAGGAGTAACAGTTACATTGCAGATTATATGTGAGCCCAGCATAAAGCAGTTATCATAGATTCATAGAATAATAGAATATCCTGAGTTGGAAGGGACCCACAAGGGTCACTGGGTTCAACTTCTGGCCCTACACAGGACATTTCCAGAAAATACACCATGTGCCAGAGAGTGTTGTTCCCTTTGTGAAATCTGGCAGCTTTGGTGCCATGATCACTTCCTTGGGGAGTCTGTTCCAGTGCCCAACCACCCTCTGGGTGAAGAATCTTTTTCTAATATCCGGCCTAAACCTCCCCTAACACAGTTCCATGCTGTTCCCTTGGGTTCTGTCACTGGTCACCAGGGAGAAGAGATCAGTGCCTGCCCCTCTGTTTGCCCTTGTGGGGAAGCTGCCGCCCCATCAGCCTCCTCTTCAGTTCTTAGTGAGGGCTCAATAATCAAAGCCAGGATTAAGCAGAACCGAAGCCTCATCCGGTGCCAACAGCCACAGCCACAGCCATGTGAAGGCTGTAAGCCCCATCCTAATTTGTGCACAATTCCCCAGCAGGAATACTGAAACAGTTAAAGCAGCCCTAGGAAGCTGTTAGTTTTGTATTTACATTGAGCTGCTTAAAAAGTAAACACGGCGTAAGGGCGTGCAGGCTTGCCAGCAGCTGTCACTGACCTCAAAATCAAAGATGTTGTGGGCTGATCCAAAGTAGGGCAGGCTTTGCAAGCTGAGTGAGCGCAGCAGCTGTGCTGAAGATGAGAGGAACGTGAGCTCTGTCTGGCATGGAACAGGGCTGTCCCCTTCTTAGGCCAATCCGCCAGCCGGGTCACAGAGCTGATGAAGTTTTCTGAAAAAAACCCATATTCCTGATGTTTTTCTCTCTCTCACCTCAGAGATGAGGCAAATGCTGCCCTGATCTGGGCAATCTATGGAGGGATTAGTAAGCCAAACTCTATCTGGGCCAAGGTTAATGAAAGAGCCTGCAAAATCCTCCTGGCTGCTGCGTTTTGGTTCCCTCATTGCAAGTGGCTTGGCGCTGTGCCGGTGGGGAGGCACAGGGCTGGTGGTGTGTGCACGTGCCAGAGCCATGGGGAGCCCACCAGGGCTGGCCTTGGGTGTCCTGTCCTCGCCAAGTTGACAGGAAGCTCACTTCATCCTTGTCTGTGAAGCCCGTGGTACGCTCCTACTGACAACTGGCAGGGATTGTTGTCATCTGTTATCACCATCACCCCACAGGGACACACTGTGTGGGTCAGTGAGGGCTGCAGCCCCCTCTGACCAGCTCTGAGGTGGGGGCTACTTGCCTCAGCCCAGGCTTTCAGGGGAGAGCTTGTGCCACCCTGCCATGGTCAGTGCCACAGAGGAAAGCCTCAGCTGATCAACACTGCAGGCAGAGCACACACGTGATATGTGGGGACCCATCCAAGAGAGTTTTCCTTACCCACCTGAAGAGCCCCAAGTCCTGCATCTCTACTTGGGCAACTTCAAGGCAGCCTCACTACTGTGGCCTGCCCTGGAGAAGATGGGAAACATGCTCAGGCTCTTTTCTCCCTTTATTTTAGGTGAAAAAAAGTTCTTCAAAAGTGTATGTTTGTGGTTCTTTCATTTTTCTGACTCTCATCACTGAGGGCTTTGGAAATGGCAAAGTGGGGACATCACAGTGTGAGCTTGCACACCTCTGCCCTGACAGACTCCTTGTCACTGGAGAAGTTTGCAGCATCTCAGCCTTGATGTTAAAACCAGTAAGTCTCTGACCACCAATGCAAAGCAAAACTAGAAACCATGGCACAGCAGTCACCAGGGCAATAAGGTTTCCTGCTTCCACCAGCTTGAGGCTGCGCAGACTGTACTGCCTAAATCTGCTGAGAAACCCAGGCCCTCTGGTCCCAGCTACTTCCCTAGGGCTCTCTCACCAGGGTGCTTCCCTTCCAGTGCCAGCTCCTTAATAAACACTGGTTGTTCCCATCCCATTTCTCTCACAGTGGCTGGTGACGCCAGCTCTGCTGGCAAGTGATCAATTCCCTATTCATTCATCATGCAAACTCATCAAAATCATGCTGGATCCATGGAGACAGGCTCCTCAACGTGTCGGAAGAGGTTCAAGGCACAGCTGCAGCAGTGACCCATGGCCTGAAGATGCAGCCCCATGTTTATTACCAGCCTTCACCCTCATCCTGCATGGCAGGGCCATGAGGAGCTGCTGCAGTTGAGGGAAGCAGAGTTTTTGTCTATTCAACATCCACCCTTCAATGAGGCACAATTATCTGTTTACTTAAGAGCAAGGGTAATTAACCACCCAAATGGTGACTGAGGAATGCAAGAGTCACAATAGTCCCTATTATGGAGCAGACCCACTAAATGGAGATCATTGTTCTTCCTGGCCTTAAAAACCTGGCAGCACATGCCAGAACCTTCACCCACTGTGTCTGGCACCAAAAACCCACAGGGAAGTGGTATCCCTCAAGGACAGCACTGGGAAGCAAGGCCGGCTGGGTCCAAGCTCTTCGTGGTGGGACTGGAGCTGGACAAAGCCGCTGCCAGCTTGCCAACACTTCTATGCAACATAGGAATTGGTACACAAGGTTTCCCAACCCGGAAGATCACAGTGCTAATTTGAGTGCTGTAAATATTTGACTTTCATCTGCAAGTTAACCTTGCCTGCCTGCAGCTGAGAGTAATTTCCCAGTAAACAGCTGACTTTATGGTGCCTTCGGGTGGGAAGTACAACAGCAGCCCCCAAACTCCACAGAGACCATTAGCCCAGCAAAAATCCCTGGCACCACAGTGCTTACTGTCAGGGTCGGATCAATCCCAGCCACTGTTTTCAATGTCCTTAACTTCCCAGGTGTGGATTTGTATGGAGAGCAAGGAGGCTGAAGGCTCCATCAGCTCTGCTGCCTGACAGCCATCCTATCAGAGCTGCCAGCTCTGTCAGTGCCTCCATCCTGCTTCCCACTCCACAGCCACGCTGGGATATTTATGTCACTGGGCCACACTTGTGAGATGCTGATGGTGTCATTGAGCTGCGTTTGGCGGACACAGCAGCCACCTGTGTTTACCCATTCCCATCTCGTGCTGGCACGTACACGATTACAGCTTTTGGTTTGAGCCGCCCATCTGTTTATAGCGAACGCCTTTGAGCGATGTGCTGACGCCTCCCATGAGTGTTGCTGTGCCAGGCCAGCCTGCCTGGCACCTTCTCGTCAGAGATGGCTGCAGGGTGACTCTGTGCACCTACGCAGCAAAAAAAACCCACCTCCTATAAAGGTATTCCTACCATCCCTGAAACACTTATGGGTCTCTGAAGCCACATTCAGGAAACAGATTGGACTCTGCTGACATGCGACTGAAGTGTGAATGCCAAGTGGCTGCACTGTCCTTGTTCCCAGGGACAGGGATCTGCCATGCTGCCCAGCTGCTCATGCCTACTGTGGAGGGAGGTCACAGCCTGGATGGCTCTGTTCTGCAGTCCCAGGACAGAGGGAGCTGGGCAGTGGGGCCCTGGCATACGGCAGCAGGATTTTGGGATCAGCACTTGGAGGACAGAAGAGATGTGGGTGAGCAGCAGAAAGGGATGCTGTGATGAGATTTGATCAGAGGCACCCCCAGAGCTACTGCCATCAAAAATAAAAAGAGGAGACAGTCCCAGACAAGCCCACCCACTCCCATTCCCGCGGCCATAACGAAATGTTACACAACTGTGCCGGAAGGCTCTCTATTCACGTCACGCCTGGGCAAGAAACAGTAAGAACTGGGCACATGTAATCAGGAGCAAACCCTATTTATAGCACCATATAACAAGTTACATCTGAGAAAAAAGATGAAAGGGAAGATGAGTCAACAGGGTAAGCAGGGCTGAACTTAACTGCTTGCAGGGCAGTCAGTTTGTGGAATGAGAGATGTTACTCTCTCCAGCAGCATCACTTCCTGTGGATACAGGCTGACAGCTACATCCTACTCAGGACACATCCAGCTTCTGCAGTAGCAGCCCACAGGGCACCCCTAGGGACAGAGGCAGGGACTGGGCAGACCCAGCTACTGAGTTAGTGGCCCTTTAGCTTCATCCTGCTCATCAGCTCCTGGCTTTCTCCTTCCTGGAGGTGGGGAGAAGCTGGGTGTTTCGGCACCCCCCCACTGGCACTGCCTTGGCTGCCCTGTGGACTCATGCCTTTTACAATAGTCCTGTGAGGGTTCTCTGTGTCCCCATCCAACCATCAAGAGCTCACAGAAGGAGAGGGGACATCTCCTCCAAATGCAGCATAATCAGCTTCCTCTATAGAGAAAAGAAACCCTCAGCTTGGCCCGTGAACCAGCCACATTAAGCATCAAGGATTAACCATCAGCAAGGGTCCCCTCAGTCACAGACTTAGGGACCACCAGGTTCCCTCCCCAGCTCAGCAAGCAACCCATGCCCAACCCAGTCGCTCATGCAGCCAGCGGCTCACACAATGGTATTTTTAGCCTCCCTGCTCAGCCTTTCATTTTAAAGCCACCCATGGGAAACATTTCCATTTTATCATGAAAACAACCCTGCTGCAAAAATAAATTATGAGGACATCAAAGTGCTAAAATAAAGGGGGAAAAGAAAGGCCTCCTTATGCCAGGGAGCAGGGAGAGCGGAGGGGTGGCTCTGCTTCTTCCCAGCAGGATGGACGCAAAGTAACCTCCTAAAGCTCTTTCAGAACAAAATAACAATGCAGCAAGTGAAAAAAAGAAATTTAAAATCAGAGAGGAGAGCTGCAGGGCAAGTGGATGCCCTGGAAGCAATGCAGGGAGCTCTCACAGGGCAGATGGATCTCCTCCATCCAGGCTGGGGTGGCCATGCCTGGATTTCTCCCATTTGCATCCCAGGGAAAGGCTGGCTGAACACCACCCCTGCTCTGGGTCTTCAACAAAAAATGAGCACCAGCCCTCGACTCCTTGCACCTTTCCAGGTCATGAGGAAGCTGCTCTATTTAATGCCAATATCTTTGCTGTCCCGTGGCAATGTTTCTGGGCTGTAAAAACAGCTGTGGGCATGCTGGGATCAGGGATGGGTTGTGGCCAGCACTAGCATCCTGCTGCCTGGCCAGCTGACAGCACGTGCCACCTCCCTCACCTGGCAAAAACGGGAACAGTCCGAGCACAGGGTGATGCTGGCATTACCCCAACCTCTGTACGGCCTCCCATGCCTTCAACTGGAATGCTGGGGATTGTCCTGGAGACACTCTGTGCTCCTTCACCATTCACGAGACTCCAAGGAGCAGCTGCTGCACCACAAACAGCCACACCACACATGCCCATCCCAAGCCCCAACACTTGCCTGTGTCAAGTGCAGGGTAGGCAGCAGAGAAGCCCTTACTGCCCTCACGATGGCCGTAGGGAGCACAGCCCTTAAATGAGGGCAAGGGACGAGCCAAGAGCCTGACCTCTGTTTGACACCACTGCGGGTGAAATCCAAACCTCAACCCACAGTGTCCATTACCTAATTAATGGGTTATAATATGCCTGAGGAAATAAACCTTTCCCAGCCCAGTGGCAAGGGCTCTTGCAGAGGGGAGGAGGCAACTGCCCATGCCCTCCCCACCCCTCTCCTTCCCCCAGTATTCTCTCATGCATGTAGCTGGGCAGGAGCAAGTTATGGGTTCGCCTGTGCTGGTTTCAGCGATTCAAAACCTTCAGCCCTCTGCAGAAACTGCACAGGGAGAAATCCCTAGAGGAACAAGGCCCACTGTCTGGGCTCCCAGGGCAGCCACCACCGCCCTCACAGCACCTGGGGCACAGCAGGTAGAGGGACAGACAAAACTGGCTGTCAGCTGCCAATATTCTGGGGAGAAGCCACAGAGAAGTCACCCCCCAGGCTGGTGATGCACAGAGCAAAACCCAAAGCCTCTATCCGGGCACACTCACAACTCCTCCCTGCATGGAGTCCTGCACACCCCAAGCTAAGCAGGCTGCAGGGACCATTTAATTGTGGTTTATGAGACATCCCACTGTAGCGGTGTCGTGGGAGGCAATGGTGTTCCCACGCAGGGGCATGACCCTGACGGATGTGCCATCACCTCCCCACGGTGCAGATCAGTGGGGATCACGCTGTGCTTGCTTCTCTCCAGATGACTTGAATCAAACACTTAATGATTTTTTCCAGGAAAAAGCCCTGCACTGATACTCCCCCATCCACAGCCATCTGATGCTGGAACTTCTCAGAGGAACTCACCTCGTCCAGGGTCCTCTGTCCTGGGCAGCCAGGCAGGGCTGAGCCACTTATTTTTGAAAAGTGTTGCGCGTTTACCTAGATGGGAAGGGAATGCTGAATTACCTTGGCTTGCTTGCTCCCTCCCTCCTTCCATGCATTAGGGCTGGCACCCCTCAACGCCCTGCTTCTGTTAGCAATTAACCATGCTTGGTGGAAGGTCTCTCCTTAGTCCAATTTTTCAAAGAAATACCCTTAAGGGGAAAATCCCCATATGACATATCATCAACAATGACATCAGCCTATATTCACCCCAGAGGAGTGAGTTGGGGGTGACGCAGGTGTGGGCAGCCTTGGAGCAGCGTATGTGGCTCAGCCTTGTAAAATGCCTCAGTCTATGGTGAGATGGCTGAGGCGATGCTGCAGCTCGACAGGGATGCCTGCACAGCTCTCCTAGAGCCCTCCCCTCCAGGACCATGCCAAAGAGAAACTGCCTTCGTTTTACTCTCCTTGCACTAAGCAGACTTGCTATCTGGTTATTTTAAGAAGTTGGCATGGACAGATGTACACAGACTTTCTTTGGAGTACTGACTTGTGCCAGGCGCCCCGGGAGCCAGCCAGCCCTGTCATTAGCAGAGGTGCAGATCAAGGGGCTGTGGGTGGCTCTGTTTGCTTTGGGTTATGCACATGCTCCCATATTCCTTGGTATCTGCTCCTGCAGCTCCAGCTGGGCACTTACCAAGGCACAGCTCAAACAGCTACCCTGGAGATTCTGACCTCCCCAGTGCCACACTCCCCTTTGCTCCAGTTACAGATAATTTCAGACTATGCTGGCTAAAAATATTGACAAGCAATTAATCCCTTTCTGTGAGGTGGGACATTCTGCCCTCTGCAGAGAGCAGGTGAAGAGGGGAAGCCAAGCCATGCCAACATACAAAATCCTGAGCAAGTGAGAAGGTGACTGTCGAGGCAGCAAGTTGCTGCTGGTAAACAGGCCTGAAATTCACTCCTTCCCAGAAACATGCCTTCTGTAGCTCAAAACCCCTCCACCAGCTGGACCCCTATCCCTGCACAGCCAGGACTCAGTTCTACCCTTACCTCAGCAAATGGGGGAGGAAAACAATTTCTAGTGCTGGTGACATGGGGTTTGTGTGGTCCTTGGCACATGTACCCTGATGTCCCACCACGGAGGGTTCTTTCGTCCTACCAACAGTCCTCTGATAAAGTGCTGATCCTACGTGCAACTTTTAATTGCCTTTGGCCACAGGAAGGCTGCGGTGGGGCTGGAGCTTAGCAAGATTGAGCACCATCCCTAATGCAGAATATTCCAGCAGCTGCAGAGAAGCAGCCACAGAAAACCTGCTGGTCGGTCCCCCGTTCCTGCCCTGCCCCAGCAGACACAACGAGGTCCCATCCTCTTTAACCCACTGCGGGGGCTCCCTGTTTTGCAGCCCTGGGCAATCCCTCAGCTCCTGGCGGGGCTGACGCTGGGGATGTTCCCCAGGTGCCCCTCGGAGCGCAGGGAAACCCGCTGGAACAGGCTGCAGCGCAGGGCAGCCCGTGCTGTTCCCACCGCGGGTGCGGATGCGGCGCCCGCCGCTCCCCGTTGCCCAAACAAACACATCGCCGCGCTCATTAAAGCCGCCGGTGCTCACGCCCGGCTCCCCGCGGTCACACATCCAGGGCGGGTGCCAGCGGCTCGGCGACAGTGACGCACCGCAGGCCCTGCAGTGGCTGCGCAGTGGCTCAGCATCAATCGGAGGTGGCACTTTCGGCCACCTCACCTGGCAGCGCGGGGAGCTGCAGGCACCTCCGATGCAGCGCGGCCGCCTGCTCTGCGGGCAGTGGCACCTCCCAGCTCGGGGATGTGCAGAGGAGCTGCAGCAGAAACACACCTGGAGGGGATGTCCTGCAGCGGCAGCAGCACCTGGACCCCTCCGCACAGCACATCTACTGCCAGGCCAGGGGTGCCACCACCCCACACCTTCCTGAAGTATTTGCAGGGTGTGCCGACCCACGAGTTACCACTACCAAGGATGGTGACACATTATCGGTGCCAGCATCCATGCTGGGGACCCCAACAGCCATTTGGGGTATCATGAGAGAGAGGATCATGGGAGGTGACACTTTCCCTCCTCCAATACAGGCCACACATCAGTTCCGGGGGGTTTGTGTGTCTCCCTCCATGACCCATTTGGATCCCACACAGAGCAGGCAGACATACACACATATAAACCCGTGTACAGAACACAAGCAGATCCCCTCCGTGCAAACACCCCAGTCCTGCCCACCCAGGACGCGGCTGGCCCGGGCTGCTGCCGCAGAACAGAGTGAGGTTATCCATTATTGCACAATGCTGGGTTACCTCCCTGCTGCCGCCCGGGACGTCACCCCTCCCTCCCGGCCCTTCCGCAGCTCTTCCAGCTCCAGCTGACTGGCGTCCCCGGCTCTATTTTAGCGCACGAGACCGGTTGTTTCCCTGTCAGAGGTTCATGTTTTTATTTAACTCCCTTTCGGCTTCCCAAATTAGCACGGACAAGGCTCCCGCACTGTTTGCCTTGGAAAAAGATGCATTGCCACAAATTATTTTTGATTCAAGTAAACAAAACCTCTTCTCCCTTTTTTTACCTCCCCTCTTTGATGTCGGTGGCTAATTTCAGTGCCCAGAGAAGCAAGCACAAGGGCACTGGCCGGGGCCCAGCACAAGGCACTGGGGACACCGTGGGCTCCCTGCCCTGCCACTGCTGCAAAGCCAGCAAAGCCCCAGCCCTGCTGCAAAGGGCCACTTAAGCCCCTGAGCCCCAAAACAGGCCCAAGCCGTAGACTCACCCCAACAGCAGCATCTAGAGCTCTGGTTTCCAAACTTGCTGGCCAGTGGCACAGCAGCTGGTGTGGTGCCAGAGTGCTCTGTGCCTCCTGCCCTGTTGTTGCATGTGCCTGGTGGTGCCAGGACAAGGGCCAGGCTCCCCACTGACACGCTGCAGATCACTGCATCATTTACCTCACCCAACATGTCACCGCAGGGGTTTCCCAGTCTGGAGCAGCTGGAGAGAGAGACAGGTGGGTGGACATGTGGCTGGCACTGCCACTGGGCATCGTCCAGCCAGGCCAGAGGAACCCACGCTTTGGAGCTGATGTGAAATATGCCATCTTGACATCACTGCCTGATGATGGGGATGAGGACAGATGGCCATGCTGGGAGGGGACAGCAGCCCAATCCCAGCAGGTACATGGAGTTGCAAAAGCAGGGATTTGTCCCAGTTTGGCAGTTCCAAGTATCTGAGTCAAGAGATTAACCAATGCAATTCCCAGCCGGTTGCTCACCCTCCTCACTGACCCACCCAGCCCTACCCCTCTCCCCTCAGACAGTTTCTTTCGCTGCCTCCATCCCAACGCTCCTCTGCATCTGCAGCTGGGAGGAGGCACAGCTCCCTGGGGATGGGGCAGGCTGGCACAGAGAAGCAGCTAAATCTGGGGTGTAGGCATTGCAGGGTGCTGGGAGCCTGCCCTTGGCCAGTGTGGGACACCACAGGGGCTGCGGCACAGGCAGCCTGAGGCCGGGTAGGACCCCCACAGTGGCCCCTCAGGGCAGGGTCCTGCAGCTGTAACTGTGCTGGGGGATTTTTGCGTAGCATGTTGGGCAAGGTCCCATGTCAGAGAGAGTGCATGGGGTGGCGTTTATCCAGCACTTATCCCAGACTATTCCTGGGACCTGTTTTGCAACAGGACAGCACGTCCTCACCCACTGGCATGCAGTTACCTTGGGGGCACAGCCCCTCCCAGCACAGCGAGTGCCTTGGCCCCACGGTGCCTGCTGCAGAGACCCCTGCAACAGGGCCAGCCCCTGCAGGGGACAGTGACCCCACCGAGCCCCATGCCCTGCAACCCACCTAGACATACACATGGCTATTTATAGCTGGGGCTCATGTTGACTTGCATCAAGTGGAAGATAACGAGGTTATTTTTAGGTTTATCTCTCATGAAGGGAAATAGGCTTTGCTGGCTCAGACAGTCGCTGCCCAACCTGTCAAGGCACGGCCAGGCTCTGGGTTGAGTGACTGCCATAGTGGGGTTGGAGGAGGGACACACTTCAAAATGCATTGAGGGCACAGAGGATGCAGCAGAAAAGACACGCTGGTCCCCATCGTGCCACCCTACCAGCCACCTTCATCGAGGGAGCAGCAGCACAGGGAGCCTTTGGCTCCAGAATCTCAGGTCTCGATAAAACCAGAATCCACCTTGTCTGTGCTCCTTGAGCCCCTCCATCCCTCCTGACATGGTGGGCAGGTACCCACAGGGCTCCTGTCCCTCCCAGTATGGCCATGCCCTTGCTGGGATGGGATGCTGGCGCCGCACATAATTCTGCGGGAAGGCGGTTTCAAACCAAGAGCTCCAGCTTGGCACCATCTGACTGCCAAAACAGTTCCTTTAATTACAAAGTCTCCATGCTGAGCTGAGTGGCATCTAAAAATCTCAAAAATACTCACTCATCCCATAATGAGGCATTTAGCAGAGGGTGCCACCACAAAAACCAAACCAAGAGCACTGGGAGGATTTTCCCATTGGGAAAGCTGATGGAGCCACCATGTTCTCCTCCAAAATGCTCCAGTGAAACCACAGCTTTGCAGAGAGGGGAGACACCTTCCCCATGGCTGCATATTCCCTTCGCTTCAGTTCCCTGCATGAACCCTGGGGTGCCTGTGGAATGGGGCCTGAAGGAAGTGGGGGATGCCCCAGGTCAGGCCAGACTCATTCCACAGGGTTCCAGTGCCTGTAATGCCGTAATATCTTATATTTTCATTTAGATTTTATATTTCCTTTCTGATTATGCAGAGGTAATGATGGATTTGGCCACATCTAAAATTATTTCAGCAACAGCTGCCTCAGGTAGCGACTTGTCCCATATGCTGCCAGCCCTACAGCTGAGACAGGGTAAAGAAGCAAGCTGTTGGAAATAAAGTCTCAAAGAAGGAATTTCTGGGCAATTTTAACACTACACAGTGCCAGTTAGCCCAGCCTATGACAGCAGGATTCCCTCATAAATGCTTGGAGACGTTTAATGGTCAAAATTTGGTCATGCTGAAGGCAGTCCTGGCAGGGCTGCAGCGGGATGGGTGTCTAACATCAGCTCTTGGGTGCCCTCAGCTCTGGCATGGGACCTGAAGTAACTGGAGCAGATTTCTGAAGGACATGGGGATTGTTAAGGATGGGACGCAACGCAGAACCTGGAAATGGGGAACCCACTCCTGCTGGTGACAAAGCTGGAGGAGTCATTCCAGCTGCAGGAATGGTCCCGGGAGACTGACTCCCACCCCCAATGACTAAATCTTACACAAACTGCTCCCGATTTCCCCAAAGGAGAAATACCTCCTGGTGTTCAGCAGGGGAACAGGGAGGCCCCACTCTCACAACCCACTAACGTTTGTCCCTCCACAAAAGGAAAGGGACAGGACAGCAGTCGGGTCCTTGGCACAGGGAGAGGTATGAGCATGATGGGAGCAAGCTTTGACCACAAACATGCTGTGGAGGAGCACCAGCATCATATCCCATCCCTGCACTCTGGGACTCAAGGGCACATCCCAGGAGAGCACCCAGTTATGGTTCAGTTTTTCATTTGCAGCAGCTCTTATCTAGAAAGCTTTCTGTGCTCTTTATAACAGAGAAAACACAGCTAGGACTGTACAAAGGTTTCTGCTACCCTTCCAGTCCCACCTAACACCACTGTCGTGAGGCTGGCTCTTCCCAATGCCACGCTTACACTCATCTCCCCAAAGGCTTGCCTTCCCCAGAGCAGGAACCGGCTGACGCCACTGCAGTGGCTTTGCTCCCTTCCCTGGAGATCCCTCAGTTTCCTGAAGCAACGTGAATGACTCCAGCTGAACCCACTGGCACAGCCAACAACCTTCCTGGTTGTAGGAGCAACTCCCAACTCCAGTGCTGACACAGAGAGTTTTAAACACATGGTCCTGCTGGTGCAGCTCCAAGCAGGCAGGAGGGTGTTGCCTGGGCACACCTCCTGCCAGCCCTAGGTGGCCTTTCACATGCCAGCCTCCCTTGCTCAGCAGGACAAGATATCAGCCTTTCTCCCATGCCTGGCACAGGATTGCACCCGGGAGATCTAGAGTTGACTCTGAGCTGATCTTTGGCAGGCACCTCGCTCACTCAAAGGCAAACCCACAGAGAGCAGTGTCCCAGGGCCGTGGTGAAGTCAAGTGAGAAGCATTTGGTTTGTGGTGCACAAGGGCACGGTCACCTAGTTCCTGGGGCTGAGCCAAACAACAGCCTGGAAAAGCTGAGGAACTTTTTGCATCATCTGATCCGTCGTGCCCAATCCTGGACACCTCTCAGGAGCTCGCTGCCTTGCACTGGTGGACCACTGTCATGGTGGGAAGGGCTGGAGGTAGTGGGGGGAGAGCACTCCTTCCCCACAGCACCCACACAAAAGGGAGAGGCCAAGGGGAGCACCTGCCCGGCCTCACAGCCCCCCACTGCCAGCCACACACAGGTTGCTCTCCACAGCTGCTATTTATACCACCAGCTTTCAGTGCCGGAGACATGGAGATGGGGAGAGGGCTGTCCTGCACTCCACTGGAGACAGAGCACCCCAGCCTGAGGACAGCACACGTGACAGTGCCACCATGGGCATGAGGGCTTCGTCCCTCCAGGGCCAGGACACCAGTGGACACCAGGCTCCTGCAGGCATTAGCAGCCTCTCCAGGGTTTTTTTCCCCAAACACTGCGCATGTCCTGATGCCCCCTGAACCACAGATGGCATGTCAGCCACACACCCTTTCTCTGGCCCCTGCCCTGGGTTCTGCAACTTTTCCTGCCTTTCCCCCATGTATTACAGGCAGCTTCCCCTGGGGAAGCTCAATGCCCACACCCTGCATTCCTGTGCCTGCACCGGGAACCACAAGCAGAAATGCAGCAAGGTCAGGGGTATGCACAGCCAAAATGCCCTGAAATCCAGTAAATATGGGTCATTCTAGAAAGATGCTGGTTAGAGTACACAGCACTGTGTCTTACTCCTGGCCCCAGCTGCACCCCAGGATCAAAGAGGAGAGGACCAAAATGGAAGTGGGGAGCAGGCAAGTGGCAAAGTGGTAGGTTTAGGAGCAGGGAGGAGCTCACACCTCAGCCCTGCCCGGCCAGGAGTCTGAAGCCCCATGGGCAGAGCTCACCCAGGGCTCTGCACACAAGCAGGACGAGCTCAGCTGTCCCTTGCCCTCTGTATAAAGTCTGGGGCAGGGCTGTTGGTACCCAAAGCCCATGTGTGTAAGGGACGGATGAGTGGGCTCATACCAGGGCTAAACTATTACATAAGGGCAGAAACATGTGTGGGCTGCCAGGAAAAACTGCAATTAATGTTTGTGCCAGAATCCCAGCTCCAGAGTCAGCAGGACTATGGAGTCTTGCTCAGGGGAAACCAGGACTAAGCAGGTGAGGGTGGCTGGGGAGCCCCAGGAGCAGGACATGGCATTTCAGGGCAGACTAGGCAAGGTTCATGCCCCCTCTAAGCCTGTGCTATTTAAATCCCTTGCTTGTGAAAGCAAGACCTGAAACGAACAAATAAATATTACCTGAAAACAAAAAAGCCCTGACAAATCTCCCAAAAGTTCTCCATGTGGGCTGCACAGCAGTTGCACAATAGGAAGAGGTTGTTGATCCCATTTCTGTGTGCCAGCACCACAGCAGCCTTCAGCCAGAGCCGCCTGCTCAGGCTTCAAATGCAGCTACACCCAAAGTCAGGCACTGACAGAGAACAATGGCAGGTAACCTGTGGCCAGGGGCATCTCCCACTACCTGAACCCAGAGCAGTAGCTCTCAAGCACTGCAGGGAGATTTGCAGGAGCCCTCCTGGCCACAGGGTTCTGGTTGCTCAGATGGGAACTGGTGTCAGAGATGCAGATGCTGATGAGAGATGTGAAGAGGGGAGGAGAAAAAAGCTTCTCCTGAGCTGTGTGGGATGGGAGGCCTGACATCATTTCTCCAGGGCTAAGGGGTATAGGTGCACCTCCTCCATCTTCTCCAGCCCCGAGGGAATGGGATGCATGAACTGGGTCCACTTCCAGCAGTGGTGCTCTGGCCCAGCACCACCTAAATTTTTCCTCTCACATCCCTCACATCATCCCCCTTCAAGCCAGAGGCCAGAAAGAGCTTTTGAGAGCTGCTGACATAGAGGGGTTTTCTTGCAGGCCAAATCCAGTATCTTGCAAAACTAGTTAATTATTTAACTCCTTTCAGGGGTGACTTGGCGTTAAACTTCAAAGTCTGGACATCTGAGAGAAGGAGTGAATTTGACCCCTAGAGCAGCCAGCTCCAAGAACACGACAGGAATGCTGCTCTTTGCCCTTGGGTGGGTGGCACACAGGTTGGGGGTATGTGGAGGGCACAGCTTTCACGGCGAGAGACCAGACCTTATTTAGACATCAGCCCAGAGCAAGGAGCAGAACTCCTGGCACTTTGGAGCTGGGGCTGCATCATTAGGGCTCCCTCTCGGATTCCCCCAGGGTGCTGCAGCAATTTCGCATGCTGGTCCCTTGCTGCCACCTGGTGCCACCTCACCATAAGTGCTGGGGACCAGGGGTGTTGAAATTTGGGATGCCAGGGGTGTCGAGGAGGGGGACTGTATAGGCACAAAAATGCCCATGAGGTTCCCATCCACAACACTCGTGGTCCCAAGCAGCATCACTTGTCCTTCAGCCTTCACCTGGATCTGCAAATAAGCCAGTGACCTCTCTGCTGCCTAGGGGGTCAAAACCAGGACACCAAATATTTCACAACCCCCTGGACACCACCAAGGGTTATTTATGCTAAGGCAAATATGTTCCAGGCATTGGATCTGGAGGTGGTTCCCATGGCATCCCAGAACAGCTTGGGAACAGAAACGCAAAGCACCTAGAAAGCCAGGGTGGTCAATAACAAGAATTACTCATGTTACTCCAAATCAATTTTCTTTTGCAATAGGACAACAGGCCCCCGTGTCAGAGAGCACAGTAAGGACTGTGTTTCTTTAGTATGGTTTTTGCTAAGAAAGACTCTGTCATTCCCACTGGGAAAATAAAGAAACTCAGGATTAACTCAACCTGCAAGGTGGCTGCAAAACATGCAGCAAAATTCTTCTCACTAGTTACCAGTGGTTCCCTGGGAAAGTGGAAGGAGACAGACTTTTCCACAGCTCCATCAGTGGCTCAGTAATTGAGCAGGAGGCCAGGATGGTTAATTAACACACAGCTGAGATTGCCTCAAGGGGATGTGCTGGAGAGTTGGGGTAGGATACAGACGATCTTGGCAAATAGCTAAAAAAAAATTAAAAGAGTGGGCAAGGAAAGGACAATGTGGTTTTGGGAAGATTTACGCAGGATTCTACTTTCAGGTATGAACAACCAGCGTGCAAAAGTAGGCTGGGGATCAAGGTTGCAGGAAAGAGTGACTCATAGGCTGAGCCCCGTCATTCGGGGTCGAGTGGGGGGGTTGTTATTGTTACTATTTGTTTATTTTAAGCCAAGCTGACCGGGGTGTTTGCTCTTAAAACACACATGAAGCAAGACACCCGCTGTTTGAAGCCAGAAAAGTCTAAACTCAGAGCTTGTGCCCAGTTTCCTGAGTTACCCCTCCAGGTACAGGAGCAGCTGGCAGAGCCTGCAGGATTCTGTTCTGGAGGCAGGAAGTCTGAAAACACGAAAGAGGGAGCTGCAGGGAGCTGTGAACACGCTCCCAGCATCTGATGGGGACAGAAGAAGTAATAAGCTTAAATTTCAGCAGAGCTTCAGGCTACTCATTAGGTTGCCCTCTGAGCCCACGTGCAAGACCAGTGAGGACATTTGGGGCTTGTGCAGGAGATGATCTAGGGATGGGTGGGATGGGCTTTCAAGGTTTCTCCCAGCCCTATAGTACTACTATCACAGAAAGCAGTTGTGAAGCATGACAGGCTCCTTCAGGACACAGACTGACCTGGTTCTTGAGCTCTCATGGCTTTCCTAATGCTTGGGTGGCAGAGGCCATGGCAGACCAGAGCGAAGCCTCCCTGCAGCTGCATGTGCCTGTTCCTTCAGAGGACTTCGTGTTTTCCACCCAGGAATGCAGGTCACCTGCATGGGAGGTGGTCCAGATCCTGGGCCAAGGGAATGCTCTGCAAACTCAGGGGAAAGCACAAATCCCAGTGCTGTTACCAGAAACCTGCTGACTCACCCAATGCTCCTGTCCAGCTTTTCCCGGAACACAAATAAAAAACAAATAAAATCAATAGAGCGGCACACCAGGGCTGTGAGTGGCTCCTGCCCTCCTGAGCAAAACAGGTTTCTGGGAAAGAGTGGGGTTCAGACAGGGGTGTGGGGGCTCCTGGCTTCAGGCAACAGCAGGAGCCCTTATCAGAGCACCCTTCTCGCAGATGTTTGCTGGGCTTAACAAAATTTAAGAAAAAGGCAGTGACGTTGAGATGTCTCATCAGCCTCTGTTAGACAGGCAAGTGAAATTGTATGTAAGCGAACAGGCACACACCAAGTCCCTGGGAGCAGCTGCCACCAGCTCTGTCCCATCAGACCCGCATGCTCAGCAGCAGAACAGCTTGCTCAGAGGCATTATTAGATTTATTTCAAGCCAGCCCTGTTGTCTTCTGCAGCCTCTTTTCAGCATACAGGGAAACAGCCTTAGCAAGACTCATGGCAATCAAGGAGCCTGTCAGCGGAAGACAAAGTTTCTCCATAAGAAGGGTAAATCGAGGTTTGCTCTCCACGTCTGGAGCTGCGGTCAGAGGCAGCAGACAGGCAGCGCTGTTGAGCAGGGAACGGCAGGGAGAAGCCACAGTGGCTCAGTGAGTATTTAATGAACAATCCCAAACTGCCACCAAGCGGCTCCTGTTTAGAAAAGGGCCTCCCAGAAGGAAAAACAACCACAACCCAAACCCCTGCCAGGTCCCGTATTCTCTTGCATTCACTGCAAGTCTCAGCTGGAGGGTCCTGGCAGGAGACCCTCGTCACATCACAAAGCAGCCACAGACATCCCAAGGAACATGTCACTCCACCGCTGAAGGGGACACAGGTGGGGGGCTGTGGTGCCCTCTCCAAAGTGGGTGAGAGGGACCATGCTCCAGGGTATTTCCATGGGGAAAATACTGTGTTCAAGAGGATTGTGAAACACATTTGAGTCAGGGGAAGGTTCAGCTGCATCATGAGCTGCCAGAGTGGAAGACACCAAGAGCAGCACCCAAACCATTGTCCCAGACGGCCCGACATGCTGCCTGTCAGAGGATGCTCTGTGCAGGGTGAAACACCCTTTGCCTACAAGGCTGTTACTCTCCTTTGCTGGGAAAAAAAAAAAAAAAAAAAAAAAGGAGAAAGCTGCTTCTCCACTGCAGACAGGCATCTGTCTACAACTCTGTGGAGCAGGACCCAGCCCAGGTTTCCCTGAATGTCCCTGTTTCAAGGATGCCACAGTTCCTCCTTTGGAGCAGCAGCTGGGCACACACCAAGTACCTGGAAGCAGCTGCCACCAGCTCTGTCCCCCTGACACTCCAGGAGCAGGTACCACCACAGACCAGGATGCTTGGCAGCAAAACAACTTGCTCAGAGGCATGAATAGATTTATTTCAAGCTAGCCCTGTTGTGTTTTGCAGCCTCTTTTTAGGATACAGTACAGCCTTAGCAAGACCCAAAACAACCAAGGGGCAACTCCTCACTTAGTGTTTGCGTTAACTTTTACCTCCATAAGCCTCATGACACAGCCCAATCCCAGCACAGAGCTGGTTTATTCACAAGACTACAAGGAAAACAATGCTTATACATGATGCAACAAGCTAAAAGGACACCTCCACCCTCCCACCATGTCAGGATGGTCAGCCTACGTGCAGGTGCCCAGGCTCACTCACAATTGGGATCCAGTGATTTCCTTGTAGTTCCTCTAGTTCTGCCCTCAGGCCACCCAAACCCACCTGCAGGAGCTGCCCCTTCCCGAGCTCCAGACACAGCCTGGATACACAGCCTTACCTGCAGAGGGTGGCCGGGGTGCACTGAAGACTCTGCTCCAAGCGGGCAGCAGCTGAAAACAGGGGAGCAGCCCTTGTGTGGTGTGAGGATTTTCCGGCTCCCAGCAGGGAATGAGGGTTAATGGGAACGGCAACCAGGTGTGTTTGCAGGTACAGGCAGTTTCCAGCCCTGCCTCTCCTCAGTTGGGCTCAGCTGCTGCTGTGGGGCCAGCCAGGGCACAGGCACAGCCAGAGCCAAGGAGCAGCAGCTACCCTTGACTGTGCAGCCAGACCCAGCCATGGCTCAAGCACTCTCATACAGACCTGAGGATTTTTGTTACTGAAAACCAACATGTGCTGCAGATGCCCTGAGCCACCCCAACCTCAGCCACTGCCTGAGGGGGAGAAGCCCCCTCCCACCCCTGCGCTGGGGTCATTAGTAGGGTCACCTTGACCTGTGCATAACTGCAGCAGTGGAGCAATGTCAGGGCAGGGGAATGAGGTGTTAGGAGGATGAGCCCCAGCCTTCCCTGCAGTTCCCCTGGCAAACAAAGCAGCTGCTGGGCCTCCACAGCCTCCAGGGGAAAGGAGAAACACAGGTATGTTTGTCTGGATAGTGATGTAATGCTACTCCTAGCACAGTCTTACTGACTTAAGACTTGTAATTACAGCTGAAATTGGTATTTAACACGCTTGCAAGAGTTTTAAAGGTGCTTAAAACTCAACTCCCCCACCCCTTGAGGTTTTATTTTCCTTCTTGAGTGTTTGGTGCCACATCCTCTTCATGAAAAGAAAAAAAGGAAAATTTGTGTTGTCTTCAAAGAGATGAGACTTGAGCCTTCCCAGTCTTCACCATCTCTCTTTCCAAATATTCCTCAAGCCAAAACCTGCATCTCCCAGAAGCAGCAGAGCAAGGTCCCTGTGCTGTGTATCATCCCATACCACAGCCCCCTTCTTCCTCAAAAATAATCATTGCACTGTGGACTCCTTAAATCACTAGGTTTTAATAGCCATATAAATCCTTTGCATATAGCAATCTGTGGCATGAGAAACCATACAGATACCCAACAAGTTTTTCTGGCTTTTACCGCATAAAACTATCAGCAATTTTTTTTTTTTAAACAACTCCTGTAGTAGAAACAATAACCAAGCAATTAACAGCAAATTTCTAATTTTCTAAAAGAACAATTTTTCTTCTCTTAAAAAGAGCAGAGAAGCTGACGGGGAGTTTCAGATGTATGTACAGATCGGGGCACCCCGGGAAGCAGTCGAGCAGATGGCTGTCAGCACTGCAAGCATGTGTACCCAGTCTGGGGGGGCTCTAGCAGCACCTGCTGTCAACCCCCAAGGAGGGCTGGGGGTGACCAAGGGGTGACAGCCACCTGCTGCTTTGCCTTTGAGGGCACCACGCACTGCCTTGCCCTCCAGCACCCTCTGGTCCTGCCCGAGACCGGGACCAGTGCTCTGTCCCTGGGACAGGCAGTGAGAGAGGTGCACGATCCATCGCCAGACACCATCCTGCAGGCTGGAAAGCACAGCTTGTCTGTAGTGCTGGTTTCTACCTGTAATTTCACTCGAGCAGGAGTCATAATCATCGAGAAGATGCAAAGCACGCCGTACCTTTCCACACCACTGCCCAGCACCTTGTGAGCGAGCTGACCCTGTCCTCGCTGCCCAGCGAGCCCAGGAGCCCATGTCCCCTGTACCAGCCACATGCACAGCCTGCTCCCACCCCTCACGCCTGTTCCGGTGACATTGGCTTTTGCAGAATTCACAGAATTCATTAAGAAAATCGTTATTTACATCAAGGTGTTCAGCAGCACGATGTGATAGAGCAGCTGAGACGAGTTCGCCCGAGGCTGCTGAGTCGCACCCTGCCCTCGGGCTTATTGCTGGCTCGGCCCGGGGACCAAATCGCCCTGGGGACGTTTCCATCCCTCTGGTTCACACAGTGGTGGCAAAGCTGCTGTCTGCACCCCGTTTTCACTGGCTGTGTTCACCCTCAGGGAGAGCCATCCCCAGGCAAGGTGGGCTGTGCGTGGCCGCTGCACCCTGGGCAACGTTAAGGCATTACATATACACAGGAGCTATTCAGGGATTTAAAAAAACCCACTCAGAGTGTAAACATTTTTGCACATACAGTCATTGGACTTCCACACATGAAGTTTTCTGTTGTTTTCTGCATAAATCACGAGTTAAGGAGCTACACAGAGAGCACTCAAGCAGACGCCTGGGGCACTGGAGGGGCTCTCTTACAGCACAGCAGCATGCAACACAACTGACTCTAAGGAGTAGAAATACTGTAAGTCTCAGTCCAGGATGCTTCCTCCTTCCTATGCTTCATAAATAGTTTAGGTAAATGTCATGGACAACTACGTGCTGGTAACCCAGGTAAGATGGGCAGCTGTGTGAGGAGCACTGGGTGATTTCAGCTTGTTTCTACTATATGTCTAAGTAGAAAAGGGAGATGCTCTGATTCCGTTTCTGTATCTATGGAGGTTGCTCAATGACCCCTAGGTCGCTGTGCCAGTGGTGCTATAGGTTTAGGTATCAGTGATTCTGCCTTCCTCAGGGACTTTGGCACTTTGACCCCGATTCATACAAGATCCCTGAGAACTTATCAAATCTGCAGTACTTTACAATTTAACAGACACGAGCACTCGGCTCCTTGACATGTTCATGCCTGCTTCTTGTTGTTGTCTATGCTGTGCAGCAGTGCCAAGAACTCCAGGATGAGGTTGGCGGTCTTGCGGGGCCGCTCCACCACCACCGAGTGCCCACAGTTCTCCAGGATGTACACGTGGCAGTCTGGGATCGCACTCGCCAAAACACTGGCACCAGAAACATCCAGGACCTGGATGGCAGGAGAAAAAACAGTCAGAGCTGGGGTTTGCTGGACACCATAGAAACCCCATTGGAGCTGCCTTTGCAAGTCCAATTGAGACGCCGAGCAGGGATGCAGACAGTCCTTGTGATGCCGGCACCCTGCCTGGGGACACCAGGGAGGCTGCACGGTGCCAGTCCCAGCATGCAGCAGGGAACTCTCTTGGATGCTTTTTGGCTGCTTTGCTCAGTGCAAAGGGGTCATTGCAAGCAAACACTTGGATCCTTGCATTTATAGAGCCCTTTGCGTGTCTACAACTTGCTTCCTCCCACTCCTGCCTCCAAGACCAGTCCTACAACTTTGCCTTGAAGCCTGCCCACAAACAGCACATCTCTTTCCCAGTTGCCAGGACAACTCTTTTTGCTGACAGTTTATCCCTCTTCCCAGCCCTTGCCTTCTTTGGTGCTGGCACCTACTGTCCCATCTGCCCCCTTGCCCTCCCCAGCCCTGGCTCTGCCCTTTCCTCCCTCTGGAAAGTTGACTGTCAGCTTTCTGCCCATTGCTCTGCTGAGCCCCTGTGTCTGAACCCACTGGGTCAGGGACACATGGTGCCAGCTCCCCGCAGAGCAGTGCACAGCTCAGCAGCACAGCCCCCATGGGTGGGCACAAGGAGAGATGGAGACACAGACTGTGGGGGGTGAGGAGGGGGCTGCATACCTGGTCCTGCTTTCCCCAAATGACCTGGGTCGGTGCTTTGATCTTGCTCATGTTCTCATGGAGGGAGTGCCTGGACTTTTCATCCACGATTTCTAAAAACACTAGTGGGACAAGAGGAGAGTCAGTGCTACAAGGGAGACATTTTGTCTTTCATTCTCAAAGGGGACCCTGCGGGCCAGTCCTGTCAGCCTTCCCTCACTGGAAAACTCGTGCAATGGTGACAGGCTGTGCTTGTCCTGCCACCAAGCCCAGCTGCAGCGGGCCCCTCCACCAAACCATCTCCTCGTAGGTACCAGTTAACCCAGATGGGAGGGTGAGGAGGCTGCTGCCATGCACTTACATTTCCGGTAAAACTCATTGTGTGGGATGCGAACGTCAACCAGGCCCTGGAGGATCTGCAGGGAGAGCAGAGGAGAGCTGCTGGAGAGGACAAGTGCCCTGCACAGGGCTGAGAATGCCCAAGAGCACCTGAGACCAGCCCCTGACACCCAAACGTGCCCTGCGCAAGCCTGGCCCCAGCATGAGCTTCTTCCTAAGCATGTCGGGCTGCTGAAACCACACTTAAGCAACATGTATTTCAGCAACAAATTTTCTCTTCTATGATGCAGACCCAGTTTTTATCCCTGGCCAGCAGCCACCTTGGCCATGACTGCACTTCTCTTCCTTCTTGTATTCTTTTGCAAAAAACTCAAAAGAATACACTTTTTTCTTATTCTCCAATCTACTCACCCCAGACTTCCTAAGGAAAACTAGCTTAATAGCCAGGCCCTCGCCAAGTTCCTCTTGCCTGACAATGAGGCAATTAACATTTCCATGTCTTCTATTTAAAAAGCAGCAAGCAATCCCCCTCCATTCCAGACAACAGCTGCCTTACTTATTTAATGCTTCCTGCCAGTCACATTTACTAAAAAACCCTTCTATGTCCCAGCCAAAAACTTTATGGCAGGAGGAATTTCAGTGGGCACTGCCAGAGGGAGCTTGGAAAAGTGGGTTTGAAGAGAGAGCACTGGAAAGGTGCTGGAAGTGGGGCGAGGAGTGTCTCCCCTGTCTGGTGGCAGGGATGGCAGCTCCAGTTCCACTCCTGGCACCACCTCAGCTGCCACCATGCAGGCTCCAGGAAAAGCAAACCCACTCGCCACGTCCAAGCCCCCTCTCCCAGCTGCCATAGCCAGTGTTGTCTTCTCACCTGCTGTGGCACCTTGAAGCGAACGTAGGAGCAAAGCTTCAGCATATCCGCCATCTCCTCGGGTGTTGAGGGGATTAAAGGGATCCTGTCAATGCATTTGGACTCCTGCAGCTCCCGGAGCTGCTTAACGAACTTGCTGTCTGTGGTACTCGGCAGGCCTGGGTGAAATGAGAAGGGGGGGGCATGAGCTACAACCCCGATGAGACCCCCCAGCAGCCCAAGCAACAAAACATCCCTGTACCAACCTCCCTCATCCCTGCCTCTGGCTTCCTGCCTGCTCACTCATTAAAAAAAAAATACAGAAAAGAGGCAAAGAAAATATCTGTTCATACAGCAACCTCAATATGCGCCCAGAGATACCCTAAGTCTCCCTCCTGCTCCAGGGACCACCAGCCTCGTGGGCTGACATGACACAAGGTGTATTCCATGTAGACATGCATGAATACTTCAATAAAACCTATAGCACATCTTTTTATGTGGCCAGAAGATGCAAACACTAATGCCCAGCCTGCCATTGCACAGGGTTGGATGGAAAATTTCAGCAGCCCCATCTGCCTGCACCACTGAGGGAAAAATCCTCTCAAATCTTGCTGCAGCCCCCACACAGAGGTTTCACAGCCAGAAACAGCCAGAGAGTCAGTCGACACCTCTCCCAGAGGGGAGTGGGAACCGTGACGCCCCCAGAGCCCGGTAGCTAGGTAACGTTTGCTTTGCTTCATTCCTTAGTTCTTATTTGGAAGCTTCTTTCCTTGCGTGGGAGAGGGAAGGAGCTGCTCCAACAACTGGGATGCAGCAAAGCCCTCCCCAGCAGACAAGCTGCCTCCCTCTAATGCCTCCTGCAGCATGTCATGCCAGGATCCCCTGCGGCCCCTGTCCAGGGTGTGGTGGTGGGGATGGAATGGACAGTGGGCATGGAGGGGACGGTGGGCATGGAGGGGACGGTGGGCATGGAGCGCTGCTGTGCAGGCACAGGAACATCCCGCTGACCTGTGCCCAGCCCTGAAGGGCTCTTCCCACTCAAAGCACCCAAAGGTGAGAGGTCAGAACTCTCCAGCTCCCAAAGAACCGGCCCTCCAGCACACCAGGGCTTTCAGGAGGCCAGGCTGGGGACGCTTTTCCTGTTGCAGTCTGGGTTCCCTCTCTAGAACCGAGAGGCTGAAGACATGCCATGTAAAATGCCTGCCATCCCAAGGGAAAAGGCATTTTCCTGTGGAGCTAGACTTGTCCCATTTGCCCTAATCCCAACTCTAACCAAGGCACAGTGGGGCAAATGCCAAAGCCCTGGAAAAGAGCAGTCAGCACAAGGATGTGATTTTCTCCCATGTCCTCCCAGAGACTTCCAGACTGAAAATACAAATTATTTCAAAATGTTTTGCACTAAATCCCTATTCTGTCTCTGGCACTGCCCTGGGCTTTTGCACTGGCTCCTGATTGCCCTCTTTCTGTCTTGCCTTGGCTGCCTTGCCCACCTGCAGGACAGATGAGGGTCAGGCTGCAAATGTCTTCTGGGTACTGAGCAGCATAGACGCCAGCAACGTTTCCCCCCATGGAAGTGCCAACCAGATGAAAGGGCCTTCTGTTCAGCTTGATGCACTCCACGAACTGGCAGGGAGCAGAAGGAGTGTTGTTAAGGGAGAGGAAACAACAGCGTGGGGTCATTACAGAAATTCTACTCAAAAGCTTGAGGCTGGTGGCTCTGGCTGCCTGGGAAGAGGGGGAGTGAGGTGGCACAAGGCAGGACTCATGGGGCTTAGCATCCCTCACGTCCCCACAATCCTCTGCAGAGCCGATGCAATGCGAGGGCTTTACCTGGTGTATTCTCTTAGCTTGCCCACTGATGGAGTAATCGTCCAGGTCCGAGCGGGTCGTGCCCTCGTGCCCAGGCATGTCCACACACACCAAGTGCAGGTTCTTCGGCAGGAACTGCAGAAACAAACCAGCGATGGTTATGGCACAGGGAAACTGCCGTGAAACCCAGGGGTGGAAACCAGTGACCACGGGTGGGGAAAGGGTGTCACTCTCCTCCTAAGCAGCCCCAGTTACTTGTGCACCAGAATAAGTCAGCTCATGTACCAAGGATGACATGATGAGGAAGCATGGCCAAGACTTCCTTCCCATGGAGGCAGCAGGAATGCACTGCACTTCCCCTGCAGTTTTGCATGTCACAGGGATGAAGGGATCCAGCAAGCAATGAGCATGGAGCTAAGGAGGGTGTTCCTAGCATGTTACAGCCATCATCCCATCCCATGCGTGCAACCATTGGGTCCCCACACTGCCCCCAAACTCAGGACCATTAATTCTCACAAAGGCGCAACATGATAGAAATGGAGTCCCACCTTGACTATGGACAGCCACATGTCTTTGTGGGCTGAGAACCCATGTAACATCAGGATGGATGGTCGGTATCCAGGTCTTCCTCTATAGGAATAACAAAACTGATAGTCATCGTAGTTTGCATATCTAACCTGCATGCCCAAGGCTCGGCGCCAGTACCTGGAAATGAGGAGAAAACACCAGTAAGCAAGACAAGACTGGGGCTCAGCCACGATATAAGCCAGGTGACAATCCAAATGCAGCCACAGATTTGTTGGTTTGCTAAGGCCAGTTAGGTCGGGCTCACACTGGTGTCATTACAGGACTACTGGGATTAATCCTGAGCATCTGGTCCTTGGACCAGACCCTGTGCTTACATGCAGTCCCCTAGAGATGTGGTACTAGTGGCTGGCTAGTCATAGCTGCACTGCAACTGGCTTGTGGAAACACTTTGTTAAGAATTTTAAAAAATACCCTAAATAACTCATTTGACAATGGAAATATGCCAAAATAACACTCGTAAAACTGAAAATGCCCAAAGATTGGTCTGAGGAAAGAGACTCCAGAGAGGGGCAGCATACACAGCAAAGCAGTGTGCAGGATGGGCAGGCCAAGGGAGGCAGCTCTTCCAGGTGGGAAAGGTGGATCTGTCACAGGGTTATTTGGACACAGTGCTGCATCAATGGACAAACATCACCCCACAGACAAGCACATCAGCCAAAACAACCTTGTCACCCGGAAGCATCAACCAGGGAGAACCTGGTTCCCACGGACCAACTCAACAACCTTTAAAAACGTATTTATATACACACAAAGGACTGGAGTGGACCATCCTTACACAGGGTCCAGCACCCCAGGAGATACCAGGCTAACCCCAGGGCTGTTCTTCTGAGAGCAGAGGCAGACAGCTCCTGCCAGCACATGCTTGCAGCTCAGAGGATGCAGTGAAACTGCCAGCCAGAAGGACCTGGACAGAGATTATCAGTGACACTTTGGACACATGATGTGTACGTGCAGCCCAAGACAGAGAACAGGCTCGCTTTCTCTGCATTTCCCCTATGCTCAGACAAAACCCTTGTCAGGACAACTATTGAGCTACCCCTGATGGCCAACATACTGGAAAATATACGTCTTGTCAGAATTTAAGACAAAAGAGCAAGGTCACCAACGCTTCTGGACTGTCCTACCTCTCTGCCCACTCAAAGCTTATGCATAGTGAAATCCTCTTTTAGCATAATCCCTTTTTCAAGGGAGTTAGTGGGACTTAAGCAGCATCTCAGCTCTGTGTTGGTCCTACAAGGAGAGGTGAATTTCTCCCTAATAAGTGTCTTAAGAGTCCTTGCCTCAAAAGCACTGGTGTGAACTACTGACGGGCAAGATGATAACATTTTTAGCAACTGATCCTAATGGATCAATTCAGCAGAAGGCAAAATAATCTGTGCAAAGCTGAACTGATCCCCCACAAGGTGTTAACTCACTTAGTGGCAGTGGTTAAACTGATTAACCCCTGTGGCAGTGCAGGCAGAGCAGCTCCAGGCCGGGGTCAGCAGAGCAGCCCTGGATGACACGCCAGGCAAGCAGGCGCTTTAGCAGCAGGGAAAGCACTGAGGCCATGGGTGAGGGGGACCCAGTGTGACCCCTGACTGTGCTGGCTGAGGACACACAGACTGGCAGCCAGGAGGAGGAGGGGGCAGGGAACTGTGGGAGAAGGGAGAAGGATCTCCCAGGGATCTCCCAGGAGCAGTGCTGCAAAGCTGGAGGTGCATGGGCCTGGAATGGGAGGGCAGTATGGCATATTGTCTGCATCTCTCCTACCTCTGCTGATGGGCAAACAACAATTTCACCCCCCAAAAAAAGCCAACTCGGAAAGAAGCCAATAAGAAAAGAAGAGTAAAGGGCAAATCCAGCCTTCTCGCCCACTGTCCCTAACAAAAGAGGTGCTCGTGACATACAGCACATTGCAATTATGCCTGCAAGATGTCCATACTGCCAGAAATGCTCTGGGGGAGAGAGAGATGGGGGCACCATACCCTTCAAAAGAAGGGAGCCCTTTTGATCCCTACTCACACACTCCTTCCCTCAGCCAAACACAAACCAACTTCCCCACAGTGCATTTTCACCCAGTGCATTTAAGCACTCCTGATCTGCAGCCTCAAAAGAACAAAAGCAGCAAGGGATTCTCTCCCTCTCTCTCAGCCTGGCTCCTCCAAGGTCCTGGCATCAGCCCCTGCACATCCTTTGCCCTGTCCTTCCACCCCTGCTTGTGGCCAGAGAAGGCTTCACCCTGACCACACTCACTCAGCATTGCTGGAGCAGTTTCTCCAGCTTTCCTCCTTGGAACCTCAGCCTATCAGGGTTCACCCTGGCTTGCAGCAGCTGCTCATATATCCAAAGAAAAAAACCCACTTTAACTGCCAAACCTGATACCATTTGGACATCTGTGACACAGGAGGATGTCACACTGCCTGCTCTCCTTTGCGGAGCGACTGTCCCGTTCCTGGGGTTTTCATCCCATGTTCCCTCTTCTCTCAGCCTCAGATGCTGTGAATAAAAGCCTGCTAATTAAAATGCTCTTAGAAACAGGCTTCATTCCTCTGCTACCATCCAAGTGCTGTGGTGGGAAAACACCTTCCTTTCACAGGAGGTCACTTGGATTTGGGAACACCCTATGAGCTGAACTGCAGAAGCCACCATCTGCCAGCAGAATGTGAGAGTAGTCTGATGTGCTGCCTCCTCTCCCTGCTGCTGCCTGCTCCATGCTGGGCGATGAGACTGCCTCAACATCTGAAAAGAGTTAATCCAGCTTTTCCCTGCAACAAACCCAGAGAAGAAAGCTGCCGGAGTGTTTATCACCGATTTCTAGGGAAAAAGGAGGACTGAAGGATGTAGTGCTTGCCTCCTGGTATCAGGAAGGACAAGATGCAAGGGCGTAAGGAAAAGCATCATTCCATCTTCTCTGATGCTCCATTGCAGAAGAAGAGGAGAGGATGAGAAAAGCCTTGTCCATAACTACTAGCAAGAGAAAAACCCCTGCCTGCTGAGCAGGCTGTCAGCTGGGAAGGAGCACACCCACACCATGGCCACACTGATGAGGTGTGAGGTCACCAGACTGCCAGGCTAGGGGACAGGTAGCAATGGTGGTGTTTTTGCCAGCCACAGTCCTGTCCTCAAGGGAAACAACCCAGAAAGGTTTGGAGAGATCCTGCAAGCTGGCACCACCGTGGCAGCCTGGCCAAGAGTCCCTTGCCACAGCGCAGCCCCAGGACAGCAAGGGCCAGAGCAGCCCTGACAGACATAAGCCTCAGCAGAAAAAAATGCAATAAGAAAACGATATTTTCTTCTCCCAGAAACTCTTAAAGCTACACACAGCTGATACAGCCCTGGGAAACCTCACCTCACCTGCTGCTATTACTGTCACAGGAAGGAACACCCAACTCTGTCCACACCATCGTGCATGTGTGGGGACCTGCTGGGAACAGCAGCCACTCTGCCCCTGTGCCACACTGAGAGCAGCAGGGCTGAGCAACTCACCAGTAGTAGATGCGGATAAGTGCTGAGGGCCAGAGGAGGAAGGAGGCCACAAAGGCCAGGATGGGGATAGCCAGGGTGCCACCAGCGATGACAAACATGTTCAGCACATCCAGGTCCATGCTGCTCTTCACTGCCCAGCCTCACCCGCCTGCATTTAGGGAAGGATCACAGGTTAACCACCAGAAATGATGACAAGTCAATGCTAAATGAGAACTCTGCTGCCAGGGGGGAGAGGAAAGCAGCCCTGCGAGAGGCAAATGATACTGCTCAGGAGCACAGCAAAGTCTCCTTAAGTTTTAAAACCCAATTATTTCTTCTGGCTCCTTAATGGATCTAATTATTTCAATGTTATCCTCTCAGGAGTGCACATCTCAAACGGGCAATGAGACTCCTAACAGGCATGGAACATGTCCAGGGTGACAGGTAGTATGGCCCTTGGGGACACTGCAGACACGGGAAGCACAGCCTGGGTGCAGGCAGCCTTTCCCCCCACCAGGAGTGCAGGCAGGGCTGCCCTAAGGCAGACCCCACATTTCTTTTCGGAGGCAGGCGTCCAGCTCCATCTCCCCTCCCCCTGCCCGATCCCAAATCCTCAGCACACAACCACTGACCTAGAATTGATGGGTTGAGCCCAGCTCTCATTATCGCTCTGCACAGGCACCAACTAATCAAGGAAGCAGAGCCTATTAATGGGCTCGGGAACTGAAGGAGACAACTTGGCAGGGCACTCTTTGGTGACCAGCCCTTATCTAAGGCAAATTCATCCCCATTCCCACATCCTCGCTACTGCCCCACATTTTGCACTTGCTGTGGATCACAGGTTCCAATCCCAGCTCCCCGGCATCCTTCGGATAAATCTCAGGGACAGAGGCAGAGGACACTGGGTGCAAGGGCGAGCTCCCACACACTGCCATGCTTGTCCCTGAACTCTCCCCACCACAGGCAGCTGGGATATATTTTTCTCATTAAGAGATTAAACACTGCCACACACTCATCTCCTCTAATTCCCTCTGCTAACCAACTCGTGGCTCGCCCTCTCCTCGGCACTTTTGTCCCACATTTATAAAACGAAACATCCTCAACGCCTGCTTTCCCAGAAGCCACTCACCCCCATCACCACACTCACGTTTGTCCGTGCCGGGAGGGGCGGATTTATCCCCGCTTCCTGCAAGGCTCCCGGTGGAATGTGGTACGTTGTGCCGTGAAACGGAATCGCCCCAGCCACAGCCTCCCTCCCCCAGACACCGTCACAATGGAGTGTATCGACCCCTCCACCTTACACACGACCAAGAGAAACAGTTTCCAGAACTTCCGAGGCATCAGCCCGATTTGCCCTCTCGCCCCAGGGAAAATTCGAGGAAGATGGTAAATGTTTCCACCAGGCACCTCCTTAACGAAGCTAAACCTCATTTCCGTCTTCAAGCCGCAACAACGCACCGTTATTCGTTCAATTAACGTTTTGAAGACAGAGCCTTGATCTCAGCACGGCTTATTCACACATAAACACTTTGTGCAGCCGATAAGCGCCGTCCGTGGGCGCAGGGCTGCCGGCGAGCCCCGCCCGGAGCGCTCGCTGCCTTCCCTGCATCGCTAAAACAGGGCAGAAACCAAGCACAGAAAGTCGCCATTGTTGCCAGTGGCGACCCGTAAGGAGAGAAGGCTGCAGGGCGCGGGGTCACCGCCTCTTCCTCCCACCGCTTTTAGGAAGCAAAACAAGGAGAAAGCCTTTAAAAAGCCCGGCTTACCTGGCAGAGTTTCCCTCCTCCTCTCGGTACGAGTCGTGCTCGCTGTGGGCAGCGGCAGTGTCAGAACACACTGTCAGAAGGGGAAAAAACCAAGGTCAAAACCGCAGTCCTGCTCTTCCTCCTCCCTCCAGGCTCGGCAGCACGGGGAACTCGGGGTATTTAAGTCACCAGCTTCCCTCCAAGGCGCCTCATATTCACCTTCTGCGCAACCTTTCCCCTGTTTATGTCAATGTGGTCTTTCGTACAATACAGCCAGCCGGGCGCACTTGTTCCAAGCGGGAGCAAAGTGCGAGCTGCCATCGGAGGGGACCAGCGCCGGGGCGGGCCAGCGAGCGGACCCAGCGGCGCGGGCTCATGGTCGCCCTTCAGGTGATTACTGCTATTAGAACAAAGCCAGCTAAGCAGCTTCTCGTCCCCTTCCTCTTCGTCTTAAAGGTAATTTTCCAAGCACTCTCCGTGCCCGCCTCCCCCCGCCGCCTTTCCCTGCGTGAGACTGGCCGAAGCGCAGCGCAGCCGCAGGAAATTGCTGGAGAGGCAGGAAAGCGCCGGCCTGAGCTCGCCCCCAGGTTTTGGTCATGGAAACTCACGGTGGAGGATCTGTGGGAGCACCGAGAGAGACCCGGCACCAGAGCGCCGGGGGCCGCTTCAAGCCAGAAAACCACTAAGAGACCCCCATTGCCAGGGGCAGCCCAGGGGTCATTTCGGCAGGCCCGTGGCAGGGCTATGGCCCACACCGGTCCCCGCGTGAACCCCGGCGCCCAATGCCGGCCCCGAGCAGCCAGCGAGTCCCGCTCGGGCTCCTGCTGGCCACGGGTGCCCGGGAGGGAGGATGCTGCTGAGCCTCATTCCGTGTAGGCAGAGCATCGCCACCCATCTCCATGGCTACCGCCGATGGAGGCAGTGGGAAGGAAAATGCCAGCAGGCCCAGCTGTGCACTCAGGGGCAGCCACACCGTCACCACAATCCCCAGCCCCATAAAGCACCCAGCAGCACTGCAGGCACACAGAACACAGTGCCAGCCCCCGGCGATGGTGCCATGCCCAGAGGATGATCGCTGCCCCTTGCTGCGCTGGTACCAGGGACCAGAGCAGGCAGCATCACCCCAGGCTCCATCTCTGCTACCAGCTAGAGAGACATTGTGGACTTAAAAACAAAAGCAAGCCCCCCTGGTTATAGCTGTAAGTCTTCAGATTGCAGCTCATCCATCACCTTGAGGTGCCCTGTGACCAAGAGTCACAGCAAGTGGCCCCAGGTGTTGCTACCGCTTCTCAGAAGGATCTCCTTGTGCTTCATACGTTACCTTGCAAACATCAATTAGGCAAGTCTGATAAATGATATATAATCATGGTGATAATAGATCACTTGGTGATAGTGCCAAGCATGCTGTGCACCTGGCAGGGCACGGGATGCCAAACCAGGAGCACTGGTTCCCACACTGACAGCTGGGCCACAGTCACTAAGCACTGCCACCTGTGTGTCCCATCTGGGAGGATCCCCCCAAAGAAGGCACCCCACGTAAGGAGATGGTCCCACGACAGATGCTAAGAGGAGGCTCTACATCTCCACTTGCTTCCTACTCTGTGGCAAATTCAAGCAGGAGCCTCAGCACCTCCAAACAGAGGGGCCAACAGGCAGAAGAGGGCTGTGGACCACTACAGAGGACAGTATGTTGGTGACAGTCCCCAGGGTCATGGGACAGAGGTATTTTTTCTCTTTCAAGCTCAGTGGGTCATACCAGGGAGGCTGGAGAAGACTCAATGGTGCAGCTTAGATGTATCTACTGATTTTTTCCAAGCCCCACATAGGGTGCAGCAGCAGCACAAAAACCATCCTAAGGCGGAGGGGCTGAGTTGGAAAAATAGCATGGCAACTGACATTCTGGGCAGCCCCAAACAAGGCCAGGGAGGGATTTCACAACACAGGAATCACCAGACATGCCAACATTCAGTCATAGAGGTTGTCCTGGGCTGTGTTCATTGGGGCTGCCCTGCACATGGGGTTTTGCTACTCCACCTGCACCCAGAGCAGCCTGTGTCTGACTGAGAACAAAATTAAATCACCAAATAGCTGAAAGCTAAGCAGCACACTTAGGCATATGTTAATTTTTCTTTTCAGATCTATAAAGGAAAAAACATCAACCAATTTTAAGATCCCACTGCATAAAAAGGAAGCTTTGAGGGACCTCAGTGGCTGAGATGGGGCTCCCAGAAACCTTGGCTCACACCACCAACCATGTAAGAAGAAAAACCCGAAACATGCAAGTGAGCCCTTTCCCTTGAAAACTGCCTCACCCTCACATAACTAATATTACAATTCTCGGCCAGTGTAATTTCCTAGGTGATCCTTCAGATACCAATCACAGTGAAGTTGTAATTTAATATCTATTAATATTTGAAAGATCTCTGTCTTTCAGCCAGACAGCTCTCAATCTTAATTCAGCCTCTGGAGAGCTGAGAGTAGGAAATGTGCCCTTTCACCTTCATTTATTTATAGATGGCAGAAATGAGATCATTATTTCTGCAGTACCATTTCACAAAACATGCTTCTCTGACCCATTTGTATCTGTGTAGCACGGCTCAAACATGAGCTAGAAAGTCCAGGCTGGCCCCCGACCCTGATGCTGCACCCCAGTCTGGGAATATGCGGGGATGAGTCCTCAGCGCCACTGCCAGCCAGCCTGGGGACAAGGTGGATGAAAAGCACGACCGAAGCAGGCTGTGCTGCCAGCCAGCTGTTATTTTAGAAATTAATAACGTGCCCATCCTCCTTCCGGACCCCGTCGCCATCCTCATCCTGCCGCACACGCACGCAGCGGAGCATGCACGGCGTATCCGATGTCACGAGTGCACCGGGACTCAGCCCCCTCCTGGCGAAAAGGGGGCGGTAGGAAAGAGCTGGGGTGGGATGGGGTCAGGGTACCCGGGGGTCGCATCCCGGCCCCTGCTGCCAGCACACAGGCCCTTCCCCCGACGGAGCATCCCCCGCCAGCAAAACGACAGCATCCTCCAAATAGCAGCAGCCGAGACCATAGAAGCGCAGAGTACCACAGAACGATCTGGGTTGGAAGGGGCCTTACAGATCATCCCGTTCCAACCCCCGTGCCATCAGAGGATTAATGGTTGGCGAGGGGGAGAATTTAAAGCCAAATTAATTAAATCTTTAGAAATACAAATTTGAAATTATTTCGTGCATCTTGGCTTCGCTCCCGGTCTTCCTTTCCCACCGCCAGCGGAGCCAGGGTTGGGACTGGGGAGACCCGGACGCCAGAACGGCTCCCCCCCGGAACCCACCCCGGTCCTGTCATTGCCACTGTCAGCCCCGCAACCCGCCGCCTCTCACCGTGCCGATCCGAGCCGGGCCGTAATGGCAGAGCCGAGCGAGGAGCGGCGGCGGCTCCGCTGCGCCCTCCCCCGCGCCGGTGCGGCTCCGCGGGGCGCAGCGGAGAGGCGGGGATGCGGCTCCGCGGGGCGGGATGCCGAGGGGGACAGGCGGGATGCGGCTGGGGCGAAAGGGGCATGGAATAGGGGGGAATGGGGGGCTTCAGCGAGGGATGCGGTAGAGCGGCTTTGGGGGTACCCCAAGGGCTACAAGTTGGCTGCAGTGAGGGGACGTCCGTGGAGGTCCAGGAGGGATGCAATAGGACCGTAGTGGGGGTACAAGTGGGGAACGTAATGGAATTTCCGTGAGGGTGCAAGGGGGATTGCCCCAGAGATGGAAGGGGGGCTGCAGTGGGGCTATGATGGAGGTGCACGTGGGCTACAAGGTGGCTACAGTGAGGGCGTGTAAAGGGACGTCAGTGGAGGTGCAAGGGGAGGGTGCAATGGAGCTGCAACAGGAATGCAAGGGGACAAGTAATGGGACTCTCATAGGAAGGAACAGGGGTGGAAAGGGGGATGCAATGGGGGGGATGCAGTGAAGCTGTAATGAGAGATGCGATGGGAATTCAGTGGGACGGCGAGAGGGATGCAACTGGACTGCAGAGGGAGTGCAAGTGGTACATATATAACTGGGATACAACGTAGGGGTACAAGAGGGATGGAAAAGGGGCTACAATGAGGTGCAAGGGGGAAATACAGAGCGGCAAGAGGGAGGTGATGGGACTTCAGTGGGGGTGCAAGGGAGGGATGTAATTGGGCTGAAGACACAGCAGGGGTGCAGGGGGTACAGCAGGGTGGGCAGTTACAGCTGGGACCTATGGGGGGATGCAAGGGACACAGCAGGGATTCAAGGAAGATCCAATGAAATTACAGAAGTGATACAATGGGGTTGCCATGGGGATGCAAGAGGGATAAAAAAAGGAATTTGATATTGCAGCAACAGGGTTACAACAAGGAGATTAAAGGGTGGATACAACAGGGATGTAAAGGGGATGTGATACATCTGCCACAGCAGTATAAAGGGGAATGCAGTGCTGCACCCCGCACAGAGACCTCACAGCCCCATTGCGCAAGGCCTGGGAGTAAGCTTGGGAATGGAGGACACCTGTCCCCTTCCCAGGTCCTGAGGTGGGCTGTGATCAGGGAGCACAGAGATCTGCCCTGTTTCCCATGGAAAGGGCACAAAGGTTGAAATCAGAACATCCCACTGATAAAAATCCTATTTCAGGTATAATAGTAAGTCTGCCATTTAGTTTGCGAGCCTGTTACTTACCCTCCCTTCCCAAGGGATGACACTGCTTGCTGCATTTCAACCTGCTTTTAAAATGTGCTCTTATTTTTCTTAAACTGCTACCTGAATCCTTTTGCTATAAGCAAATTCACACTCATTTCCCCTTGGGTCATACATCAGGCTGGTGTGTTCCTTTAAGACATGCCAAAAAATATGAGAAAACTTAGTTAAATTGGAAATGAGATCAACGACTGAGTAAATGCAAATTAGGTCAAATCCTCACCCCATCTGTGCTTTGATAAAGGATGTCCCTTTGGTCTGCCAGGTTGGGAGAGATGAGATAACTGGCATAAAGGGCTTCCAGGTCAGAGTTTACTATGATAATTATAAGCTTTTGATAACATAAGCTATTAGAAGAGATAACTAAAATCAAGGGGTTTAAGTGGCCTGGTGAACGTGAGGCACAGCCTGTTTTGGGTTTTCTTTAAAGAGCTTCTCAGTCAAGCTGGGCTAAACAGAGCTGAGCTTCCACTAAGGTGACCTAATCGGACATGGGAGGTATTTCAAAAGCCTTCAGACACTGTTTACAGTCATATTTGTTTGTCCAACTTTCTTGAGCGTGGCCAGATGCTCCCATGGAACACGTGCAGGGCAGCACTGACTCAATCTAGGGATGGATTATCCACCTGATGGGTATTCCAGGCTGCCTGGTGGGAATGTCTCTGGATATAATCATAGTGAATTATGGCACTTAAAATAGAAAAGCTGAAGTAGAGACCTGCAGTGGTTTTATGTTGAAACATGGCATGAGCTAACCAGGGAACCTGCTCTCGCAATCTCAACATGCAGCTACAGGGAAGAGTCATTGGGAGACTCCGTCAGTGGCAACGGGAAGAGGAGGGATCATCAGGGCTCAACCATTGGCATGAGGTTCCAATTTCAACAGGTCACAGACTTGCTGAGGCAGTTTACTGTGCTGTGATGACTTTGCCAGGCTGATCCTCCATCTCAGCACAGCGGAGGAAACCTCGGGCTCTCTGGATGGCACAGAGGGCTGTGGGAAGAGTGCAGGGCACAGCTGGGCTCCTTGTCCCCGCAGGGAGCAGATGAGCCTCAGGTTTCAGGGGCAGCCTCAGCAGCTCCCTGGCACCTCCCTAGGACCCTGTGAGGCCATGTTTGTGGTGGCTGCCTAAATTAAAAGCCAGTGCCTGCACTGACCTGCCCCGTGCATTTTTTCTCTTATCTCAGCCCACAGACACAACTCATCATACAGATGTGGAAGCTGGTAAGCACCGAGTCACTCCTGCGTCACTCCCCAAGGCTGCTGGTATTTCAGAGCCCAGTGCCAGCTATCCTGGCCCTCAGCTGAAAATTACTCATTTCCAAAGCCAGTGTCAAGAACTGGGTTTCCCACCAGCACAAGAGCACAGCTCTGATGCTATGAGCAGAACAGAGGATGACTTATGATCCAGTTAGAAAGAAAATGTCTCTCTAAATCAGAGCAACCACAGGATTAAAAAAAAAGAAATAAAAATAATGAGAATTAGCTGTCCCATGTCAGAAACCAGGCAATGAGACTTTTATGTAAACAGTCTTGTTTTCTGTAGGTTCAGGCTGTGGAGAACTCCAGCTTCTGCCTCACCAAGCTGAGAGGCAGCATTGCTCCACCAGATGAAAGGTTTCCATGTTATTTCCCACTACTGGGTGATGGATCCCCACGGCACACGATGAGGCTGTTTGCAATCATAACAAGTGACAGCATGCTGCTGTGGGGAGGTGAATCATCTTCCCAGGGTGACAAGTCCCCATCTATTTCCACTCACATGGTGGTGGCCCTGTGGCACAATGCTGTGATCAATCCCCAGGGGACTGTGGGCATGGGAGAGTGCCAGGGCAGGTGAGTGCCCCAGACCCCACCATGCTGTTGAGGAAGGCCTTGCCATGCCGTGAGCACTGTGAATCTTTAATAACATACAGCTACCAAAATTCACCCCTCAGGACAGGGATAAGATCTTGGTTCATCCTGGTTTGCAAACAGTAGCTCTCAGTGAGCACAAAGGTAAATAACTCCCCTGGGTGCTGCTTTGAGCAGCTGCCCTGTCACTCCTCAGTGGCTTCATTGCACAACCTGGGACAAACATAGGAGCAATGCTCACACCTTCCAAAACATCCAAAAGCTAGACCTACTTTCCCTTTAACAGCTTTAAATAATACTTTCTTAACTCCACTCTAAGTTAATGCATATATTACACACATTTTAATTACATCTTGAACTGCTAACAATAAAGGTGTACTTATTGTCATAAACCCCCCTTATTTGGTGGCTGCAGCACCTTTATGGAGGGATAACTTCAAAGCCTCATCTTGCTGTCATGCGTCAAAGCCTGTGTTTCAGATTACCACGTGCTCCCCTACAGCTCAGCTAAACTGCCTCCATCAAGAAACTGAAAACATGATGAGGCATCTTTCCTTGCGCTGCCTTACAGCGGGCAGGCTGTCGCGCTTCAAGCCACTGGTTGAACAACACCGACGTATGAAGTTGGAAAAGAAATACCCGTTAGAATCCTGGATCAGCAAAGGAATTTTGCCCTAACAGTAATTAATTAAGAAAAACGTGCACCTTCCAGAATTATAATAAAAATTAACAATTGACGAATTGATTCAAAACATTCCATGTATCTTGCACATCAAATACTTTTACTCTCCGTTACATCAAAATTCCAGAGGGTCATGCCAGGACACTTATTGCCTTTATATTGGCACTGAAGCCACTTTCCAAATGACCATATTTGGTCTGCAGCCCAGCTATGAACTTTAGCAATATGAAATGACCTAAGTGCTTTGTTACTTATTAACTAGAAATGCCAGTAGACTGAGATAAAATTTTCTGCTCAATGGTTGTGATAAGGTCATCAGGAACCCAAAGGTCATTTCATATTCCCAAAGGAACCTACTTTTATGATGATGTTGGTGACTTTGGGCCTGGACCTTCTTGGTCCTCCTCTCACCACAGCAGATGTTGACAGAGCCGCAATTTGGGTAAAAATGGCAAAAATCAAGAAACATGAAACACCTTAAAGCCTGGTATGTGGAAGAGAGGGATCCTTACCTGGAAAGCATAGCTGTGGTGGCACCTGGAGGGCAGCAGTGAGGCAGTGCTGGTCCCTCACACCCCAACACCACCTCTGCCTGTGCTTCCCTGGAGCCACATGCTGCCCTTTGGGGGGGTCAGGCTAACTGGGGAGTCCAGTGGGGCAGCAGGGGCACCCCAATGCACCAGGGCTTGGGCAGACTGGGCCAGCCTTTGAACCTTTAGTAGAATGGGCACAGGAACACTGGTGTTCCAGCAGTACCAAACCCCCCTGACCAGCACACAGACACCACGTCTTGCCCGTGGAGAGGAAATGAAGCTCCAGCAAAGCCCCAGGGTGATCCCACACCCCAGAGGTGCTCCCCTCTGCTGAACACACCATGAGTCACTCTGCCCTGTGAGACCAGAATAAGCTTCCTCTGACAGAGCAGAAGGGGATGTGGGCTCACCCTGCAGTGGCCCACTGCAACCCTCCCAGAAAGGCACAGGAAACCTCAGAGATCCTCTCAGTCCATCTCTGCCAAGAAAAACAGTCTTGTGGGTGTCCCAAGAGCAGCCAGGGCAGTGGCCCAAAGGAAGTGTCTGTGCCTGCAGGGAGAGGAGGAACCCCCACATTGCTGCCAGAGCCTCACACCCCACTGTCCCATGGGGACCCCAAGCAGGCAGTTGTACAGGGACACATCCCACCCCATCCATCCCACAGCACCTTCTTGGGAGCAGAAAGAAGGAGGGTTGAATTGCTGCTCCAGAGGGGGTGACACACCAGCCACAGCGCCCACACACCCAGCACAGACTGTCAGCAAAGCTCAGCTGGAGGGCCCTGGGCAGCACCTACTCACTGCTCTGAGCTCTTACCCAAGCCAGCCTTGGCACTGCCTTCAGTCTCATCACCTGCCTTCCCTCCCTAAGGAGGGGCTTTATTAAGGAATGTCCCACAGGTGCTGCTCAGCTGGAGAGTGTCCCTCACCTGGCGTCGTTCCATGTAGGAACGAAAACCCCAACCCACATTGGTTTCACCAGCAGCTTCACCCTCTTGTGCAAGAGCAGGGCAGCCCTGAACTGTCAGTGTTCGTGCGCCATCGAGGATGTTTTATGGTCTGATAAAGATGGTCTGATAAAGAGCACAGGCACAGAAAGTGCAGTAAACAGGGAGATAAAGAAGTACAGAATGGAGGGTGAGCTCCCTGTGTCCCCACTCACAGGTCACCTGTCCACATGGTAATGCCTGGGGTGGAGGGCAAAGGGAAGGCTGATAAGCTGGGAGCTCTGGGCACAAACATGGCACTGACAGGGGCGGTTCAGGGTCGGAGCCTTCATGAGCACCACAACAAACATTTGCTCTTTGATGCCAGGGTAGCCAAAGCAAGCCTGATTTTGGGGGGAGCTCTGGGTTTTGATGACGCTAATCCTGAGGCTGCAGCTGCTGTCAGCAGCCCTTGGCTCAGGCAGTGCTTTTAGCAAGGTCACGTGGGAGACTGATGATCCCCAAGACCGTCACTTTCCCCGCCTGTTTATTAGTTTTCTCCAGAGCCTGTCCTGCCCGGGGCCAGCTCCTTGGAGACCCAGGGGAGAGGAAGCACCATCCACTCTGTTATTTTGGAGGGTCACATGCCTGCTCCCCAAGTTGCTGTGTTGGTTAACAAACACTGAAGCAGCACAGTGGCATGTCCCTTGCTAGCAGCCAGTGCTCCAAATCCCTCTCTGGCCCAGAGGGATTTGTGGTGCCCATCCCAACATCTGCAGCACGCTCTGGAGAGCTGCCGCTGCCTCCCCAGCAAAACCCAGATCCCACTGCTTTCAGCTGTGCCCTGTCTTTGGGGGCCCCTCCAGGAAGTGCAGTTTGTGCCAGTTCTGTCTGAGCCTGTTCAGTGGGTTCAGTGCTGGGAGCTGTCTGCTGGCACCTCTGGGTGCAGACCTGCTCGGGTGTCTGCAAGGGCAGGGCAGAGGGGCGCAGGCAGGACACTGCAGTGCAGGCAGGGCAGAGGGGTACAGGCAGGGCACTGGGGTGCAGGCAGAGCACTGGGGTGCAGGCAAGGCACTGAGGTGCAGGCAGAGCAGAGGGGCGCAGTCAGGGCACTGAGGTGCAGGCAGGGCAAAGGGGTGCAGGCAGGGCAGAGGGGCGCAGACAGGCTACATGGCTGTTCCCAGAGAAAAGGAGGAGGATACGACAGTGTCCTGTAAGCACAGGGAGAAATATCCAAGATACTTAAAGATACAATTTATCTTGAATTCTTGTTATACCTCTCGCCATTACGTTTGCTTGGTGACCAACAAACGTATCTCTGGTTAAGGGCTGACATGTGGTGGAGGATTAAGGGAAGGCAAGGGGGATGGTTTCCGTGTGAAAGCCACGTCGCCATCCAAGCCATCCCATCTGCAGCATCCCCAGCTCAAGTGTTGTTTTAGCCACACTCATTTGTCCCCTTCCACCACGCAGCACAAGCCAGACCCACGTGCACAATCTGAGACTGCTGTGCTGGGAACACCTGGCCAGGAGTTTGAGGGACAGTGCTGGAGCATCGCATATCTTCCCATGGCTGTCCTGCAGCCTCTTCCAATGGGGCTCCTGGTGCCCTCTAGAAACTCCCCTCCTCCTCCCTGCTGCTGTACAGACCCTTTCACCATCTGCCCCATCCACCTTCTGGTCTTAGCCTCTTGCCTGATGTGGCCTGGGGAGCCTGGTCCTGGCCCAGCACTGCCTGGAGTGGTCCCAGCCATGGCAAGCATCCCACAATGGGCATCTCGCTGTGGGGAGGGATGCTGGGTTCTGGTGGAGCAGTTGCTCTGCCAGGATGTGGAGGTTGGCACAGCAGAGACAGTTTTCCCCCCAGGCAGAAGTTCAAAGTCTCCATGCTGCTTTGTGCTGGGAGATGGAAATGAGGGAAAGGAGGAAATGGTGATTCCTGTTTGTGATGGATACAGCTGACTGCTCAGTTTGACCTCCCAACCAGCTGCAGAGGGACGGATGCAAAAACACACACACATACATATTTAGAAGCACGCTCACAGCAACTCATTTTGCCCAGGTCGCTGAAGATGTTGCTCCTCTTGTTACTATCACTTTTCAACTTCAACCCGTCTCTGAGCCTAAAACTGTGCTCCTTCAATGTGAAGTCTTTTGGAGAAACTAAAATAGCCAGACCTGAAGTTGTCGATGCAGTGGTAAAGGTACGTTTGTTTGCCTGGATGAGACAGACACTGAGTTTTCTGAGGGTTTCTTAGCTGTGGAATATTGTATTTTATTTTTCTTTTCAAGCGGAAAAAAAATGAGTACATAATTTAAAAAATATTGTACTCTTAAAGTCAAAATCAGCCTGTGGTTGAATAGGATGTTTGCTGTTATTTTAGCCTGCATGGGAACATAACAGAAACAACATTTGTTGCTTCCTTTGGAAATGGAGTTAGGAAAAGTGGAAAACCTCAGTGCACAGTAAAAATAATTTTCACTTTGAATCCACAGAGCTTTGTTTTGTGATACATTATTTACGTTCCTGATGTGCTAATTATTCTGAAATATTCTTGTGTAATTAAACATCTTCTCAGGACAGCAGAGTATCTGCCATAGGAGAGTCTGGTACAAATCTGAAAAGCCCAATTGCTAATTTATGTAAGCCAACCCTCACCATGAGGCTGCCTCTGCAGCAGCTGAAGGTAACTCTGCATTTTAAAAGAACCACGTTTTAGACTTTTGGCTTTTGCAAGTGCCCTCCAAGACGCCAAGTAAGGGAGGACGTGGTGCTCGGCGTTAGTGGGATGGCTGTGAGTCCCGAACGGCACCAGAGAGGAATGGCACCATGTAGTTGGGTTTTAATTCTTTCACTGCAAACTGCCGGACAAGATGGGTTTGCCTGGGCTTTGCCTTTCCAGATCATTCTTCTTGTACTGTCATGGCTGCAGGCAGCATATACTAAATTATGGGTAATTTAGGTAATTATGGGTAAGTTTCAGGTTGCAGAAAGGGGGACTCTTTTTCCAACAGAAGTCACCCACAAATTTTAAAGAACAATGAAACCAGGGGCAGAAAAGCCCCTGACCATGTTGGGCTGAATGTGAAGAAGACTTTCCCATGGGGAATCCCAGCAGCAGCAGAGGGGGCTGAGCCCCGCAGTGCCTCTGAGCTGTGCAGCCTGTTTTCAGACAGGAGGCTGCCTTGGGCTCCAGGGGCTATTTCAGAGGGGTCTGCAACAGTCTGAGACAGGTAAATGCTGACTGTAGGGAAGGGGGGGCCAGGCTCAGCACCCCAGCAGTGGTGGGGACGATCAGGCTCACAGCAGTGGCTCCTGCTGCTCCTCCTTCCCCTCCACACTTCCTCCTCAGGGGCAAGTGCAGAAGTTTTTCTCTGAATCTGAGACCACTCTGCTCCCGAGTTCCCTCTCACAGCTCGTGCTGGGGCGTGCAGCAGCTCTGAAAGCAGAAGAGCTGCGCTCCAGCCGCTTCTCCCCTCCCGTGATCATGGGCTGAGTGCCATTTCTTCTGCAAAGGACTTCCCCCACACTAGTAGTCACTTCTTCCTGACCCTTCCTAATCAAAAACCCAGCATGAGTGAACTTCCTCCTGCTCCTTCCCCTTGCAGATCATTTCTCGCTGTGACATCATGTTACTGATGGAAATAAAGGAGAACAAGAACCGTGTTTGTCCTCTCCTAGCGGAGAAGCTCAACAGGTAGGGTGGCCATTGGCAAATGGGCAAATACTGGGAAAGATGCGTGGCAAGAGCCTCAGTGCCACCTTATCAGGGCAAAACCTTTGGATTTGGGCTATGTCCCAGCATCGAGGAAGGACCAGGCTCACCGAGCAACAGGAGCAAAGCCAGCTCCAGACCACCGTAGAACACTTTTTTAAGTCAGTATAACCAAGGCAGATTTCAATTTGCTACAGATTAATTCCCAAAGGAAAAAAGAAGAGAGGGAAAGGCTGGCACCAGGCTGCAGCGGGACAGCCACCTTCCTGCAGGGCTGGGAATTGCTTTAAATTAGGAGTTGACAGCCTGGAGTGACAGTCCAGACCAAATAGCAGCATTTGGCTGGCTGGAGGTGAGACCCAGCTAGAGGAGAGGCACAGGCTGCAGTGAGCAGGGAGAAGGTAGAACAAGGAGCCAGCGCTGCAGCAAGGGTCCAGCTCCTGGGAAGGGTTTAATGTCTTTACTCACCTGCCTTCTGAGGTCAGGCAGGCAACATCCCACACCCTTGGGCACAGGCAAAATTACCTCCCTCTCAACCCCTTTTGAGTGTAGAAATAACCTCAGGAACACCATTTTCCTTTCAGTCAGCTGAAGGGGCCACAGGAGGAATATAGGTGCATCGCCAGCCAGAGGCTGGGAAGGAACAGCTACAAGGAGCAGTACATCTTCATTTACAGGTGAGTGAGCCCCCTTCACCAAGGAGCCAGCCCTCATCCTGCCCGCTGGGTTACTGCCCCACAGAGACAGGTTGGACACGGTGGTGGCTTTGCTCCGAGGGAGCTGGAGTGGTGCAGGCTGTGCGGGTGGAATGGCCTGTGCCTGGGTGTGAGGATCATCCCAGACACAGCCACCAGTGCTGCTGTGTCCGTCCCAGACCACGGCCCAGGGTCCAGGTCAGAGCATGGAGTCAATGTCAGACATGTCCCAGCAAGTCATGAATGTGACATCCACCATCCTGTTCATCCTGCTGCAGGCAACATCTGGTGTCGGTGAAACAAACCTACCAGTACCCTGACACCCAGCCTGGGGATGAGGATGTCTTCTCCAGAGAGCCCTTTGTCACCTGGTTCCAATCTCCAAAAACGGGTGAGATGTTTCAGAAACATGTCATTGTCCCGCTGGTGAGTCAGCAAGGCAGCACTGGCTAGACCTGAGCATGTTGGGGGCAGGCTCAGGGGCCTCATCCAGACCCCACGCTGCTTTTCCTTGCAAGAGCAGGCAGCATTTTGCCTTTCCAGGAAAGCCTGCAGCCCAGAACGTGCTGCAGCCCCAGGAAAGCCTCTGCCACCACCACAGGCGGTGCCTTGGTGGATGCTCTCCAAGCCGCTGGCATGGCTGTGGGAGCATCTGCTGCCACGGGTGCTGGATCAGGGTTTGCATTGGCGCAGCATCTCAGGCTCAGCCAAGTGCCTGCAGAGGGACACTGTGCAACCACACAGAGATTGTCCCTGGGCCACAGTCAGAGCAGAAGCTGTTCCTCCCACAGAAAAACCCCCTTGCTTCCAAACCAGTCTCTGTTTCTTTGTGACTGATTTTCTGTTTTGCCATTACATTTCTCCTGTTCCTCTCTCTTGTTTTTAAGCTGTCAGTGAGTTTGTTATAATCCCTCTGCACACCACACCAGACACTGCAGTGCGGGAGATTGATGAGCTCTACGACGTGTATTTAGATGTCAAACAGCGCTGGAAAACTGAGGTTTGTTTCTACATCTGTGTTACTAACAGGGCTTTGGGAGTGAGTCACCTGGCACGCTATTCACAGCTGATAACCTTAAACCCACTGATAACGAGCCTCAGATTTTGAGTATCTCTTTGATGTATTTCCATTGAATTCTCCCCATTTTATTCAGTAAACTTGGTCTCTCAATAACATTGTCATCACCATGCCCTGGTGTGCCCAGCAGAAGGGAGAAGTCCAACTGCACTCAGAGAACAGCTGCTGTTTGAGCTGTGATGGCTGTTGGGAGCATCCGTGGTCCTTAAATGTCCTCATCAGTCTTCTTTGGAAGAGCTGTCCTCATGGTAACTTTTGAAAACCCTCCTACCTTTCAGAACTTCATCTTCATGGGAGACTTCAATGCTGGATGTAGCTATGTTCCCCAAAAACAGTGGAAGAACATCCGGCTGAGGACTTACTCTGAATTCATCTGGCTAATCAGTGACAAAAATGACACAACGGTGAAGAGCAGCACAAGCTGCCCATATGACAGGTAAAGGGCCACGGCCACACTGCTCACTGGTTATGACATTCTGAGTGAAAAAATATATCAAAAGGTGTCAGTGACCAACAGAGACAACAAATGTACATGAGGCCATCAAAGATAAAACAGTGTCTGGGGGAAATATGATCCAAATACTTCTAGTCAGGTGTAGCTGGTGAGCAGGTTTGGAGAACGGGCAGGATTTCAAACAAGAATGAGGTGCTGTGGCTCAGGTTGGGAGGAATGGCAGGTCATTTGTCAGTACTTCTCATCCAAGGGGAGCCCTGCAGACACCTGGTGGAAGGTGCTTCTGCCTTTTCTGTGCCAGCTTTGCACCATGACTTCTGCTCTTACATTTGATATTTGGATTCACAAATACAAAGCCAGGCTCTTCTTGGGGAGGGGACACCTCACCTTCCCCTGAGCGTGTGACAAGTCCTGCTACCACTGCAGTTCCCTCAGCAGGGACAAAAAATACATCAGCTCTTGAGTGACAATACATCAGCTCAGGTGACAAAGGGCTCAGCAAGAGTCCTCTTGCAAAATGATCTTCTGGATCTAAGCAGGACTTCAACTAAGGCTCCAGTCATTGGTGTCCTGTGACTTTTGTATCCAATGCAAGGCTTTGAATTTCGCAGCACTGTTAGGTGGGTTTAGACAGGAATCATTTAATATTAGCTTCCAAAGCCAATGCATGCCAAGATATTTAGGTGCCTTCCTGCCAAGAAGGCACCTAAAGGAGCTGACATCTCTCTGTGTGAAGCCCATGGGTAAGGACAAACTATACACAGCTGTGACTCAATGAAGGTCACCTCTCTGGCCACCAGCTCAGTGCAGTGTGGCTGCTGCTGGTCACACAGCCCATCACAGCAACCCATTCCTTGTTCCTTGCAGGATCGTAGTCAGCGGGCAGAAGCTCATCCACGCTGTGGTGCCACACTCTGCCAATATCTTTGACTTCCAGAAGGACTTTCAGATGACTGAGGAGCAGGTAGGCGCAGCACAGCCTCTGCAGCAGCGGGGCAAGGGCTAACACAGGAGCACAAGGCCCAGGTGGTTCTGAATACGGTCCTGGCCATAAAGCCGCTGTATCCTCCCAAAGTGATGCATTGCTTGAGTTGCACCTCCCCGCAGCCAGTCCCACGTGGGGCAGGGCTTGGAGAGAGGGTGGGCGGCCACCTGCCAACCCTCTGTGCCCTTGTTTTGCAGGCGCTGGGGGTGAGCGACCATTTCCCAATAGAATTTGAGTTAAAACCAAAAGGTGGCTTCTTCAACTGGCTGAGATCAAAGTTTTCAAGGAAGAGGAGACCGAGGAAGAGCCGCCAGTCAGGATCATGATCATGCTGAGTCCTCATGCATGGCGTGGAAATATGTGAGTGTCAACAGATCTTCTGGAAGACTGGTGTAAATATACTCACAGCAAGTGCAATATTTAGTGGAAAACCCCTCCCAAATATTTTGTTAAGGCTCAAATATTTTGTGTGAGAAGGCAAAATAAACATTCCGATTATTTTCTTCATTGTATGCAGAAATAAATCAGCTAGAAGCAGCACACGATACTTACTGTACCTGTTGCAAATGTAAGGAGCTACTGTAAGGGTAAAATACCTCTGTGTGTTTTAGCTGCAGCACCTGAAGGACCGGGATCTCTGCACCTTCTCATGGGCTCTGGAGCTCTGCCATTCCTCTGTGGGGGCAGAAGGATTAAAAGGACCCTTCTGCACTGCATGTGTGTGTGTTGTGTGTGTGTGTCTGTGTCGGTGTGTGTTTATGTGTTGTGTGTCTCTGTGTGTGTCTGTGCATGTCTCTGTGTGTGTGCATCTGTGTTGTGTGTCTGTGTCTGTGTGTCTGTTGTGTGTATTTCTGTGTGTCTGTGTTGTGTGTGTGTGTGTGTGTCTGTGTGTATCTGTGTTGTGTGTCTCTGTGTGTGTGTCTGTGTGTCTGTGTGTATCTGTGTTGTGTGTCCTGTGTGTGTGTGTGTCTGTCTGTGTTGTGTGTCTGTGTGTGTCTGTGTGTCTGTTGTGTGTATCTCTGTGTGTCTGTGTTGTGTGTGTCTCTGTGTGTCTCTGTGTGTGTGTGTGTGTGTGTGTGTGTGTCTGTGTCTGCACTTCAGAGCTGCAGCCAGTGGGACTCCAGTCTGTGCCTGGTGGTTTTCAATGAAGAATGCTGCTGGATTTAGAGTATTTCTTGGTGGGGGTTTGAAACTGAGGGCTTGGGGAAAGACAGAGGTTAAAGACAGAGGGACAGGCAGTGAGAGCCCCTTTTCTACACTACCTCAGCCCAGAGCAGCAGGAAGCTGGTGGTTCTTACCCCTGCTTGCCTGCCTGCAAACCTGTGGTGAGACATCCTGTGGATCCCAGATGACTCTGCAGCCAACACAGTGTAATAAAAATCACATTAAAATCTGATTTCAGCATCCTGACATGAAAGTGAGCTGCATCACCCCCCCTCCAAAAAAACCCTCTCCTTGGCAGCCCAAAGTCCTCTGATGAACCAGACTTTAAAGACAATTATTTAACATAGTGCTGCAGCAATCTGTTTTCCTAGTTCAGCCCACAGGCTGTATTTAGTGCAAACTAAACCCTGTCACACAGATGGCATCTGAAAAGTGGGAATAATCCAACTGTTAGTAGAGGCAAACATTCTTTTCCTTTCATCAGTGAGCCCAGGGGTGCCTGCTGAAGGGGCAGGGAGAGCAGGCAAGCAAGAGGGGCTTTGTGCACAGGAGAACAGTTTGGCCTTTGTGAAACTCACTGTTCAGTGAGAAAGAATTTGGGGAAAGAAACTAAATCAAGAGAAACTTGTCCCAGGGGTATGTGCACAAGGCAGACAACAAATCCTTCAACTTTCAGTAGCAATTAAACTTGAAATGATACAGCATTTCATAAGCTCCCTCAATTATACTGCAGTCAAGGCAAAGGAAAGAGTCTGATTTAAACCAAATATTTACATTGGGATTTTTATAGAGATGCCACTGTCTTGGCTGACAGCAGCAGTGGCTCATGTGAAGGCTGGAATCAGTCTGACTCTCTGGCCTCATGTCTTGCTCCTACGTAAGTCCTTTCTGTCTCTTGGCTTTCAAAAAGGAACAGTGCACAAAAGAATAAATCATGCTCCAGGAAAGCAATAATGGGCACATTCAGTCATGAAAAAGATGTAATTATGCCTAAGTTTTACTGAAAGTATTTGCCCTTATTTACAATATTGAATATAGTCCTTTACCCAGCATTTGGAGATAAGAGATGTAGCCAGAGAGCAGCCTCGGGAGTGATGTCACTGCCTGTCGGTGTGGAGCTGTGTGCTGGGTTTGACTGGGGTGGTGTGAATTCTCCTCACACTGGTTGTAAGGAGCTGTGTTTTGGATTTGTGCCTGGAACGGTGCTGGAAACAGCGCTGGTAACAGAGGGATGTCTTAGTTGCTGCTGAGCAGTCACAGTCTTTTCTGCTTCTCACCTCACCAGCAAGTTGGTCTGGAGTGCACAAGAATTTGGAAGGGGTCAGCAAACCACCACTGACCCAAGGCATAGCCCATACCATACGGAGACATGCTCAGCACACAAAGTTTGGGAAAGAGGAAGGAATGAGGGGACTTTCAGAGTTACGGTGTTTGCCTTCCCCAGTAACCATTATGTGTGATGGAGCCCAGCTTTCCTGGGGGTGACTGAACACCTTCCTGCCCATGGGAAGCGGTGAATGAACACCTTGTTTTGCTTTGCTTACTAGACTGTCTTCATCTCAACCTACAAGCTTTTTCAGTTTTATTTACTCCTCTGATTCTCTCCCCTGTCCCACCCATGGGGAGCGAGCGAGTGGCTGTGTGGGGCTGAGTTATCAGCTGCTGTTAAACCACAATAAGCTGCTATTGGGGAGATACTGAGCATCTGACAACAGAGGCGTCTTAATGCTAAATGATGCTCCTCCATGGAGAGCTGGGACAGTTTTGTGATATTCAGAGCAGAGAAACAGCAAATGAACTCAGACACTAACATTTGACAGGGGCTGGGAGGTGTCCAAAGCTCCTCCTGTCAGCAGAGTCAGTCTCCACAGATATTCCTGTGTTTATTCCATACATTCAATAGACAATATTATAATTACATCCTAAAATGTTTCACGGTTCACGTCATCTCTATTATTTTCTCCACTGCAAGGGTTTTCAAGTAGTTCCAGCCTGCAGGAGCCTCAATATATTCTGCAGCCAGAACAAACTTTCTCTTTTTTAATGAATGAGGCTTCTTGAGCTTTATTTATGATCAAACAGAAGTTTTACACTGGGAATCTGAAATTCCTGGAAAGACTTTGTCTCCTGCAAGCCAGGTCTCAGATCATGGGAGAGAAACAAAGAGGCTCTTCAGAAACTGAAAACTGTTTTCACCCTGGCAGCTCTGGCCAGGTGAGAATGCAGAGCAGATAGGATTTAGCAGAAAAAAAAAGGGTTAAAACCCCCTGATCCCTCAGGTTTGGGTCCTTGGGATCCCTTCTCCAATGCATGGTGCTGGAGGCATCCTCACTTCCTGCAGACACAAGGTCTTCACTGTCCCATGGAGAGACCCCTCCTCAGCCCACAGAAGGTCTCTGTTCCCAGGATGGAGCCAGGGCTGCTCCTCACCCTGTGGAAACCCACATAAGGATGGTTTTTACTGTCCTGGGGGTGTAGGTCCCTTGGCAGGGAAACCCCCAGAACCCACAGCAGCAGCCCAAGGCAGGACTGCCACTTCTCCACAGCCTCCATCATCTCCACTGGCTGGGTTTGTTCCATCTGCACCTTCATCTGAAGAGGGCTCGTGTCCCATTCCTGGCCTTGGTACTGCCCCCCATCAATCCACAGAGCAGGCCCCAACACCTGTGGTTCCTTGTCCACAGGACAAGAAGTTCTTTGGCCCTGAGCAAGGCTCTGCCTTCCTTTTGTCTCCTTTGAGCTGCTGGCAGCAATGAGGACACAGGAGAGCTGGTACAAAACCCCGCAGGATCCTGCCTTGTTTGTTCAGGGTCTGTTCATCCCCCAGCACAGAGTGATGGAGCATCCACCATGCTTGAACATGCAGGATTAGGGGAAACATTAAAAAATTATATATAAGCCGTCCTCAAGCAAACATGCTGGAATGTGCTGTTTAACAGACTGGACAGAAGGACAGGGATTGGCTGGACCAGGAATTGTCCCCTTTCTGCATCATGGTAAGTGTCCCCAGTTCTTAAGCCCTATGGAGCAGCAATGACCATCCGCAGCACAGCCTCTCTCATTTTGGTTTACATCCATATTTGTTTTGCTTTCCTGAATGTTTGTGCATGAATGCACAGACATGAGCAATTCAAGCCTGAACACCCTCCAAAGCTGCTGCTTCTTCCCCACCATGCAGGCAATGGGTGAAGAGAAGCAGGTGGCAAAGCCACCACTGATGGCATTTGGTCTGGGACACACATGCATCCTGTTGGGTGGAAATGACCCTGAAGATCATTGAGTCCAGCTGTTATCCCAGCACTGCCAAGGCCACCACTAACCCATGTTCCTGAGCGCCACATAGACACGTTTTGAGAACACTTCCAGGGACAGTGATTCCATCACTTCCCTGGGCAGCCTGTGCCAATGCTTGGCAGTATTTTCAGTTAAATATTTTCCCCAATATCCGATGTAAATCCCCCCTGGTGCAACTTGAGGCCCTTTCCTCTGGTCCTGTCCCTTGTTACCTGGAAGAAGAGACCAACCTCCACCTGTCTACACACTCTTTTCAGGTAGTTGTAGCGTGATAAGGCCCCCCAAGCCTCCTTTTCTCCAGGCTAAACACCTCCAGCTCCCTCAGCTGCTCCCCATAAGACGTGTAGCCCGGAGCCTTCACCAGCTGTACAGATGTTTGGCCACATGCAGATGTGCAGCAAACAGCTGAGCCCCAGCCTCAGAAAGGCCACGTTGTGCTGTCGTGCAGCAGGGCCGGGAGCACTGAGGGCAAAATCAAAGGCAGAGAAATCCAAGAGCCTGCCAGGGTGGGACTGATTGCTAAAACCCACAGCTGGTCCGAGCCCGGCTGTTCACGCTCCCTCAGCCTCTGGAGGGACCGTGGGCAGCTCCCCGTGCCCAGGGCTGGACTTGGGCACTCACTGCCCGGGCATCTGCCAGGGAGAAGGGCCAGGAGGGGAGCAGAGCATCCCTGGGCAATGCCCCTGCAGCACCCACCAGGAGCTCAGTGGTCCCGGGGTGGGGGCTTTTCTCTGCCAGGCAAGCTGAGGAGATGGAGAGCAGGAGGTGGGGACAGCAGCCACCTTCCTCCTGCCTTTATTCAGAAAGAAAACAATTTTCACTTTCCCCCCCTCCACCGATGGGTCCATAAGGTCATTTGCGACCCTCCGTCAGCCGCTTGCCCAGAGTTACGCGTTCTCCCTGCCCGCCCCGCGGAGCCGCGACACATTCGCTGTTACCAGGGCCCCCTCTGGTGGCACTGCCGCCAGTCCCGCTGTCTGCGAGGGACATCCACGCCCGGCCCCGGCCCCGGCCCCGCCGAGGGAAGGGGACTCACACTCACCTGGGACCGGCGGCTCCGCGTCCCCCCCGTGCGCCTCCGCAGCCGCCCGCCTGCGCCGCGCAGAGCCCCTGCCTGCGCCATCCCGGAGCCTCTGGAAAGGAGTTTTGCAACAAGAAGGGAGCACTTCCCCGGCCCCGGGCCCGGCTCTTCACTGCCCACAGTATTTAACCGGGAATATGCTGCGATGACCTTCCCAAGGCAGCAGCTCCCAGGGCCAGGGGCTGGCGGGTCACAGGACACACCACCCCTGGGACCCCTTGGTGTCCCTGCCACACCTGCACCGGGAGCACCAGCACAGCTGGCTTGGGCCAGCCACAGCCTTTCCCGCCTGCCCAGCCCTTCAGGATGTCTCCCAGTGATGGGCTTCTGCTCCTTGGTGGTTTGGACCTGCTTTGGGGGAAGATGTGAGGCCGTTCTGGCCACCAACCCCTTCTCCAGGGGAGAACTGCAATTTGGATCAGGGGCTCTTTCTGCAACCACAAAATCACAGAGTATCCTGAGTTGGAAGCAACCCACAAGGATCACTGAAGTCCAGCTCCTGTCCCTGCACAGGACAACCACAGAAATCACACCATGTGCCTGAGAGCATTGTCCAAAGGGTTTGTGAACTCTGGCAGCCTCGGCACTGTCACCACTTCCCTGAGGAGCCTGTTCGGTGCCCAGCCACCCTCTGGGTGAAGAACCTTTTACCAATATCCAACCAATATCCAATATCCAGCCCAAACCTCCCTGAGCCAGGTTGAGCCCACATTCCTCTCCACCGTCCTGAGGGCTCAGGGACTCAACCTCTGTACCCTCACCTTGTATAAAATCACAAACGCCCTTTCTCTGAGGGATGGTTTTCGAGCTGGTGTGAAAAACAAGGTTAAATATTTTCTGCGTCATTTTAAATGTAGTGTCTCAACTGTCAGTGTTTGCAGGGGCAATTTTTTGTTAGACAGGATACAGATTTACAGGAATTAATTTTCGCGTTGGCAAACTAGCCAGAAACCTTCCCTGGAAAGCTCTGTAAATGCTGGCATTGAGACATGACCACTTTCTTACCTCTCTGCTGGGAGGAGGGCCTGACCCCAGCCATTTTCAAGGAAACCAGATGCAAAATCCCACCCTCCAAACAAAACACCCCAGCTGGATGTCACTGTCAGAAAGAAATACCCCCTGGCAGGGCCAGCTCCTCCATGGGGCCCAAAGGACTCCCAGGCTTCCAGCTCAGCAGGGATGTAAATATTTGCAGTACCAAGGTCCTGCAGAAAGGCAGCTCAGCACAGGAAAGAGCTGTCAAACATACCTCTGGGTCCTGCTAAATCATATTTTCCTATTAACTTTTTTAAAAAGAAATCATAAATACTAGTCTTTCGTTCATGTTTTATAAAGAATGTGCTTTAAATCTCAGTCAAATTAATAGCGACAGGAGCTATAAATCCAGCCTGATTTAGTGACAATGTTTTTTCTAAGTGTGCAATATAAATTCACAACCATGAAAATTAACTCTGAAAGTCTGAGAAATTCTGAAAAGCCATTTAAAAGCGTTTCCCCAGGAGGCCCTGGGGAAACAGCCCGGCGCAAGAGGGGGGCCTGGCAGCAGGGCTGTTTTGATAACCTTCAGCGAGAGGGACCTGAGAATATTAACCATTACTAGAGGCTGTGGAGGAAGAAAGTGCTGTTGCAGCTCAGACGGAGCCATGAAGATGTGGCAAGGTGGGGATGGGAATGGAAGTATCTCTAAGTTACTGTAACACAGGGGAAAATTCCTTTTAAAAGTAAATATTTGCTTAGAGGGGTTTGGAATTCCTAAAGGTTCAGGTACCAGGTGGGTTTGCTCCCAGCCTGCAGCAACACAGCCGGGCTGGGTGCCCCTGGTGCATGTCCTGCACTGCTGCTCATGGCAGCAAAACATCAGACGCTTCTTTCTGCTGCTCTGCATGGGGACAGCAGATGTGAAAAATAAGAAAAATAATTTAAAAAGGAAGTTCCTCCAAGCCAGCTGGCACAGAGCTCAGGATAAACACCTGGGGATGCTGCCAGCAGCTCTGCAAGGCCCCATCCCTTTCACGCCAGTGGGTCCAGAGCTGTCGCTGACCTGGCAGAGGCCAACCTGGGCAGCCAGTTTCGTTTGGCTCATGGGAGAGCATGGCACAGCCGGCTGTCAGAATAACAAACGGTTTGGAAAGAGCCATTCCTCAAACAAACAAAAACACACTGTAAAAAAGCATCGTGCCATTCCCTGAGTTAAGTTTCATGCAACTTGATCCCAGTTTCTGTCAAGTGGCTTCTGTTTACACGTAACCACCTTGGACAGGCTTTTAAATGTGATTTATACATAGTTTGTTCCTTTTTTTTTTTCTTTTTAGGTAAGAAAGGTGCATTGTTTGCACTGCAAGTACATTTCAATATGGGGTGAAAAAATAAATTGAAAAATAAAATCCAATCCATTTAAAACAAATACATGTAGAAGTTAAAAGTGAGTAGAGAAAAAAGAAGTTTCTGGATTGGAAATTTCACAATCTCACTTTGCACAGACAATTAGAGGGAAAACTAATTACAGGGTTTGCATAATCTGACCATACCCAGAGCTCTACTAAGCAACAGTCCCAGCACCCGCATTGCTAATGCGCCCAACAGATGTCAGAACAGCTCAAGGCTTTTTGGGGGGTGAAGGGAGATCCAGCTTGAACACACGACATGCTCTGTGCAGTTCCAGGCATGAAGACTGACCACTGCAGTAACACTTCAAAAAAATTAGGTATACTGGATTATCTTTGTATATATACACTCATATAAAATAATTCAAAGAGTAAATATTTTGACTTACTAAAATAAACACTGGGATATTTTAAATTATTAGAAAAATTTCATTAATACTATTTAAAAGTTATTAAAATAAATACACATATTTATTATAGATATTCAATTACAGCTGCACAAGATTATATGCAGTTCTGAGTTCTGGGCAATGCCCCGGTCAATATACAAGATATTTGCCATGCTGGCTGCAGAGATGGCCATCAGAAACAAGGAGGCAAGGCCAGGGACACCCAGGGAGGTCTGAAGAGGGAACAAACCAAAGAAGAAGGGCAGTGGGCAACAAATGCAGGTGACACCCCAGGGCAGGGCAGGAACAAGCACAGCACAGGCTCAGGGACCCCACAGGGCAGACAGGGAGTGATGGACAGGCTGAGTGTGCAGGTCATGAGGAGCTCCAGGACATCATCTCTAAAGCCCCTTCCTCTCTGCCCACTGAGATGTACAAGTGCATCAAACTCCACTGATACCAGGCAGGGGGATGGAATGCTCTGGGGAGTTACCATCCCATGGGAACTGGTGTGCTGCAGGGACTTACCTTCCATCACCCACCGAAATACCCGGAGAACCTCCTGGAAGTACAGGGGTCCCACCATGTTCTCCTGGGTGGCAGTGCCCTGACTTGGGGGCTGCCCTGGGTCACTGGGCACCAGGGGGTCCAGCTGGCTACTGAGGGCTCTGCTAGATTTGTTACTCAGAACTAGTAGGAGTGCTTGCAGGACAGCTTGGGCCAGTTGAAGAGGGATGGATGAGTTCTCAGTGGGACTCACAGGTACAAGGTTGCCAAATCCTACTGCAAACCAGCACCAAGAAGAGACTAGAAACAATGAAAAGGAACTTAAGTTCAAACTGGCAGAAAACCACTTTCACAGATAAAGGCAAAAAAATGTCAGTCCTCTGCCTGTAATGAAGAAAGTGCATCTCGTTCCATTGCAAGGCTACCCAGCAGGAGGCACTGGGACACCAGTAACCCAGTGCACCAACACCCCAGCCCCACAACCCAGCGCCATTAAACACAGACAAGGAGTAACAGGCAGGAGAAGGCCAGACAAGGGGAGGGTGACTGGGATATGGGGGTTCCACAGGTGAGACACTTCGCAGGTTTACTCACCCTCCAACAGCTGTATCCAGGGTATTTCTTTTGTTTTGTTTAAAAACATTAAATAGGAGGTTCACACTGACGTAACACAAGGCTAACGAAACAAAGTTAACTATAAAAAGGAAATAATCTGATAAACCTGGGGCAGGAAAGTCCTTGGCAGCCACTGCATCTCAGATTTCACTGGGGCTTTTTCAGCAGGAGCATGTTTGGGAAAACATCTGCTGGTTTCCATGGCCATGTGCTGGAGCTGCCAGCCCCAGGTGCAGGGAGACACCCTCTGCAAACAACCCCAGGGAGCCTGGAGGAGCAGGGGGTGCCCCTGGAGTGCCCCAGCAACACACCTATAACCCAGCTGGCAGCTCCAGGGACATACATCAGTGCCAGCTTCACTGCCCCCCTGCCTGGGGTCTGCACAGGGACAAAGTGGCACAGTATGTTTATGCCACAGCTTAAACTTCTGCCATTTTGTTTTAAGGGAAAAAAAAAAAAACATTTCAGAGGGAAAACATAATGAATGGCACAGAGGTTATGCCCAAATTTTCATGGCTACCTGCACAGCCCTTGGGCTATCCGGTCTGCCTGAAGCTGCTGTGTGGTGTAGTTTGAGTTTGAGCTTTACTGACTACATATGAAAGGAATCCGATGCTGTTTTTAACATGCACATTTTAATGAAGCAAACATTTCTATTTAATAAGTTATAAGATACAATTTTACAATCCTGCATTTTTATTCCAGTTTATTTTGTTTTAAAATCCTAGTTTACAATGTAGGGAGCATTTCACATTAAGGCACAAAAAAAAAAAGCACAGTAAAAAAAACCCCAACTTTCCTTTATTTTCCCAATGACTGTGCTGCGGAGTAGTGCATCCACATGTAACTACAGAACCATAAGCATGAACTTCTCCCAAGGGACAGTGACATTTCAACAGGTTTTAAACAAATCCTACCTTCTCCTAGTTGCAGAGTTAAAGCTCATTAGGAGAGTTTACTAAAGCCCCAGCAGCTGACAGCAATTCAGATATGCACGTGGGAAGTAGCATAGAGTAATCCGGGACAAACAGACAAGTTATAAGGAAGTTTCCACTCCCTGACTCTCACCAGCAACGTCTGTTGCAGTACAAAGGGGAGTTCAGGAGATGAATGTCCTTCAGGCATGTCCTTGGACTGTGATACAATAAAACACCTTGCAGCAAAGATGGGTTTGTTCATCGGTATTATTGCTATTATTTGTATTGCTGTTACCGGTAAGTTCGCACACCCACCCACCCTCCCCACACCCCACTGCAGCTGTGGGGCCATTCCCAGACTGGCTTCTTTGCACCATCTCAGCTGCTCCCAGGCCCGTGGCCACCAGGGACACAGCTGGTGTCACCAGCCCAACACACCACAGTGCTCTGCCCTGCAGCAACTGGGGGTCACACAGGCAAGAGCTATCCATGGCTCGGCAAGCTTAGGGGATTTACTTAACCCAGTTCATCTGGGGCTTGTTCTTAAATCAAAAAGAGGGTGGGGAGTTGCCTGTAAAGTTACAGAAACATCACCAGAATCCCAAGCTCATTAAAAAACGCATTGTTAGCATCATGGACAAAAAGTTACCTGTCTAGAGTTACAAAGCATTAATATAGAAAGGCTGAAAGCTTCCAGGAAGTCAATTTCAATCTGCTTTTGGTTGCTATAAAAGATAAACTTTTTCTAAATGTAAACCACTAGCAGAGCATTTTCAGAAACGTTTTAAATTTGAGTGGTAAAGCCACTTATAGTAGCTTTTTATAATGTTAAGCGTTAAAATTGATCAAGTATACAAAGGCACCTATTATAGTACCAGTTTTACCTCATTTCTTTACAGAAAAGAATTTGAACTGGGGACAGCCCAAGTCATATTCCATAACTAAAATGTAAAGTCTCCAGTCAAATAAAATCAGTAGTTAAGATACCCAATTACAAAGACAAATTCCAGTTTTCAATTAACATTTAAAGTCTTAAACATCCGCAAGGGAAATTAGTGTCTAGTCATCCACATGATTCTCCAAACATTAAAAGTGACCCAGACAGTACTGCAAAGGTACAATTTGAGGAGGATATTAAATAGATTGACATTAGGTTGGTAAGTAGGATAGAAGTGAAATGCTTGTAAAAAATAGTTACAGAGTTTACATCTGACTGCATTGAAATGTGAGCCGTGTGTATCTAGATACTGCATTTTGCAACAGGACTGCACCCAGTATAACTCTACATCTGAATTGCAAACGCAGAGACTGACTGATGCTCAGCGGGTTTAGGGAACGGTGACATGGAAGGGACTCCCAGGGATGTGCTCGTCACCCCATTTCACTGCCAGGACATAGTCACCCCTCTCCCTGACGACGTAAGTGACATTGTACTGGTGGCTGCCCAGATGCTTGATGGACACCTCTTCGCACGGTATTGTAGGTCCATGGACACCAACTAACAGCATGTTGGAACCTACAGCAAAATAACAGACTTAACATTCCTGAGTTTAAATAAGCCAGTGTGGTTGCCCCTCACAAGGATTTTGTTATTTTAATTCACAGAGTGATAGTCTGAGGCACATTTCAGCTAATTTGGTACAACAGGGAATTTAATTTTATAAAGCTTTTAACCTTACAGAGGCATGGGTTTATTAGTGCATTTTGCCAGATCTGATAGGGTACCACTATCTAACTAGAGCACAGGAGGTATCAATGCTGCTTGTGAAAATGAGCCGGTGCTGCTTTACAAGTCCTTCATCAGAAGTTAATAGCAGGGCCAGTGAACACAGCTGGCTTGTAAGCCACCCTCCACAGAGCTCCTGGGTGATGATCATCAGCACTGAAGGCAAACAGGAACACCATGCATTACATGCTACAATGCACCACAAGGGTTGCTAAAGTTCAACAACCTGTTTGTTCTTGTGCCATAACCCTGTGGTTCTTTCAGGTGTACCTGGCTCAGATGAACTCATTTGGAGAGGAACTGGCATCTTTACAGCCTCTGTATTAGGACTGACTTGGTAAGTATAGTGTAGTGTATAGTTTTTCTTTAAAACCAGATCAACACCCCAAGCTCTGAATTTTAACTCTGCAAGTTGGTTTAAGGGAAAAAAAATTCCAGCTAAACCACCCACCCAGAACATCCAGCTGGTTCCTGCATCCATACCTGCTTTGCTGCAGTCCACAGAGAAGGAACTCTTCTGACCCACAAAAGCCTTTGAGAGTCCTGCTCCCCGAGAAATCACTTTGCTGGCATCTGAGGTGGATTTAGGAATGGCGCTATAGCAAGTTTCAGTCGATGACCTTGTCACCGACTCTACCAGGATGGAAGAAGTTTCATTGGCACTGCCCGGGCTAACCAGTCGCTGTCCTGGAAACAAAGAAGATTTCTGATATTCAGATTCACCCCATCTGAAAGGCATTCACATGGAGGTTTCGAAACCCTCCTAATGACTAGCATGCATTCTGCATCCAAAATGCATTTTTGGAGAGGAGCAATTTCCTACTTGGGTTTTTAAGCTGACATCTTCCAGCACTGCTGGCAACAATCCCATCCCAGAGCCCTCAAGTGGTTGAAGGACCACAGGAACTTCAGGATTCATTAAGCAAAGCTGGCTGCTCAAGAAGAGTTAATTGTGCTCCAATCACCAAATGCCAAAAATTAAACTCGAGTTGGCAGAAAAGCAGGTGCAATTTTGCAATAACCCATTTTGAAAGCAGAGCGTGTCCCAGATTGGGGCAGTGCAGTCCCTGTCGTCCTCTCCCAAGAACATTCCCATGCCTTGGGCACCAGGATAGGGTTCACTAGCTCAGGGGCAGCAGTAGAAACTAGCTCTAGTCTGTGCTTAAACACAGTGCTGAAGAGAGAACAAGCTTCCCAAACCAGCCTTCCTCACATCACCTCAAAGCCTCCCAGATGTTACCAATCTTCGGTGAGGTGACACCTGCACCAAAATGAGACCAAGAGAGGCATCACTTATGCTACAGGCAAGCAGGTTTCAGGCTTTGAGGGGAAAGTGGGTAAATAAGTCATATTTCCCTACTGCCAATGCAACACCCTGGCACTAGATCAGGATTTCACATTTCCCCATGAAGCTATTTTATGGCCCACCACCGAGTCAAGCTGGTAAGCTCCATGATTACTGCTCCTGAGAGCCCTCATCTAGATTTAGAGGTGATGGGGAGAAACATTTTGCTTCTCATGTCTTTGGGCATCTAGACCAGAGCGCCACACTGTCTCAGGGGGGGACATATTTGCTGAATGACACCAACTGCTTCAGGCACACAGTAAATACTGGTTAGCTTTTTACCTGTAACCTTTGCCTTGAAGGGGCTGCCCACTATGTGGTTAGGTCCACCATATTTAACTCCAATTAAATAGTTTCCTGGAGCCATGGGTGTGTACATGACTTTGTAACCTTCTGGAGTTTCCTGGCAGTCCATTTTCACCTTTGATGGCCCTTCAATTGTAACAGAGAGGGTACCTGGACCAGCCTGGGTCGTGTTAATGAAAAACTCCGACTGCAGTCCTAGAAAGATGTAGCACAGTGAGACACACTCCTCCTCACACCCGATGTTACACATGCAGCCTCAGTCAATACACAGGAAGGGGTAATTCGGCGCAAGACCAGGCTGCCCAAGGCTGCAGGCAGGGAGGGACAACACATCCCCCTGCCCCGCATCCTTGCACAGCCCCAGCCAGGGGCTCTGCACCCCTGCCAGTCTCCTTGGCTTCATCCTGCTCCCTTCTCTGCTTGAGTTATGCGACTGAGTGGGAGAACGGATCACGAGAGCCCTTCAGGCTTGAAATGGAAGTAATTCAGCATCACAAAACTGTCTTAGAGAGAAAACAAGAGCCTTTCTCCTGGGCATCAGAGCCCACACAAACACAGCTCTGGCATGGCTAAATTCAAGAGAGCGCAGAGCCCTCTTGTTGCCTGGACCATAAATCAGCACTGAAGAGCCCACAAGAAAGCCGGAGAGACAAGGGGCAGATCATCTCCTGGAGGAGAGGGGCTTTGAACTGCTTGGCAACAGCACTCCAAGCAGTTTGTGGAAACAAAAGCTTGTTTAATTACAGCATCTGGTTAACATAGCTGAATTACTGCTGCTAATACTAAGCCAATGACACAATGCCAACAACACAAGAAAAAACTAAGTAGGGCTTTCAGCCCCCAAATAATTTACTGTCAAACTCTGGCTTAAAATATTTATGATCTCTGAGCTGTTGCATGAGACACTGCTGAGGAGGAATAAAGTGCTTGGGCTCACTCAAAACCAGGAGGGCCATGGGAAAGTTTACTGCTGCTGCGAGAGAAGCATGCAGACGTGGGAATAAACCAGGGAGAAGTTTCTAGCCTCTCCACACAAGAGGCTGCTGTGTCGCAATGCTGGAATAGCCCAGCTCCCACAGAGGATCGTGCCATCTCTCAGGGCTGCAGCAGCCCCATGTCCCCGGCACCGCCTGCCCGGGAGGTCAGGCATCACCGGGCAATGCCCCACTCAACTGGAGGGAGGTTAATTCCCAAAGTCAGCAAGCTTCCCAGTTTGCTGCTAAGACTTCTTTGCTGCAGAGTCACTGCTTTTCCCTGTGCCCCAGAAGAAGGCTGGCATTGTTGGAGGCTGCAGGCGCACGGCCCTCCCAGGGGATGGTTCAGGTGCTCAGCCACCAGCCATTGAAACCCCTACACTGGGCCATTGTTCCAAACAGCTGCTCGGCAGCTCCCAGGGCACCGGGCCTTTGGCAGCAGCCACGACTCAACAGCGAGGTACAGAGTAACTTTGCTGAAGTTAAACAGTCTATTTAGATTTAAAACAACCCCAAGCACCTTTATAGATGGAGAAAAATTCTGCTGTTCCTGATGCATCCGTGGCTAGTATTAATGAGTGCTTTTGTTTCCACCTATTAAAGCAGCACAGGCTATATCTTTATTTTATGCAGTGTACCCACATGTTTCCAAAACCAACTGCTTGGTTTGCCCAGAACACCAGAAACTTTAACTGAATAACTGCAGTATTTTTTTTCCCAGGCAGGAAAAAAGTTAATGAAACAGAATCCACAAGACACAGCAGTAGATGGGACAAGAGGAACTAGCTATTCCCTTGCATAACAAAAAGAAAGAAAAATAATCAGCTTTCCTCTGCTATTCACCTGTGTGTGTGGCCTGAGAAAGCACACAATTTAAAAAAATCAATGTGCATATCCTGGAATGTTTTCATGCTTTCCTACTAAGGCCACAAATCATAGAAATGAAAAACCAAACCCTAAACTGTACATTCTTGAGTTGAGAACTATCAGATGAGGCAGGCACAGCAGACACCGAGGTGTCAGATTTCCAAGAAGAGACTGTTCACACTGCATCTGAAGCACACAACCAACAGAACAATCCACTGTTCTCCCCGGGGTTTACACATCATACTACATTTAACTTGAAATTTATTAGAGCTACAAGCACTGAAGGAAAGGTAACGGGCTACACCTCCGTACCATTTAATTAACAGGGACACACAAGTTCAAAAAGATTCCTCCAACTAGACAGCCATGTCAGACACGGTGTTCACGCGTGGAAAGGAGCCCAGAGTACCTCAGAGCTCCAAGGGACCACCAAGGTGGAGCTCAGCTAACCAGCAGTTCTAGCCCAGCTGCTAACCAGCAGCTCAAGTGAACGCGTGCTGCAGCTGCTGATTTACAGCAGTTTTAAGTTTGTTAAGGCTCAGTATAGCCTGCAGACTTGTAAGTGATGGTTATAAGACACGAGGAGCATGCTAGAAAGCAAAATTAGCCTGTGCTCGTGTCAGCAGAGAATGTGGGTTAGTTCAGCTGCCTTAGCAGGGAAAGCCATGTAAAAATATGCCTCGGAACAGCTTGTGTGTGCGCCTCAAAGCCAAAGTGCAAAGAGGTGCGTGTCGGAGCTGTAGGAGAAGGGTTACCCGTGGTGCCGCTCTCCAGGCCGGATCCGTAGGCTGTGACCAGCGTGGGATTGCCCGCCTGCCCAGGCTCCCCCACGCGCACTTTGAACGGGCTGCCCACCACGTGGCTCCCGTTGAACTTCACATCGATGGAGTGGATGCCATTCTCATGGGGGATGAACCGAACGGCGTACTTATCTGCAAGAGACAAGTGGCTCTTCTGACATATCAGAGATGGCAATCAAACAATAAACCAGCCAAATAAACCCAACTGGTTAGCAACCCCAGCTTCCGTAGTGCTTTGACATATTTTGGCCCCAGGCTTAGTGAACTCAGCTAACACAAGCTACTAAGCTCATACTGAAGTAGGAAAATGCTGTATTTATTGCAGGAGGCGTTACAAGTTGGATTTTCACCTTGTTTACTAGGACCTGATCTCAGCTGTCATCTAGTCTGAAGGGTGAGTTTTAGGATTATTTGCCTCACTCTTACACTAAACATGACAACTGAATCACAGCACAACCTGTCAGCAGCTGAGAGAGCAGTGCAGAGAAGAAAAGCAGCTGGTCAGAGCAAGCTAAATCTTACCAGCAAGCTGAGCGTGCTGCTCTGACACCACAGACACGGCACCTTTATCTAATGAAGTCATTTAGCAATTTGCTGATATTTAACATTTTTGATTGCGTGTTAACTCAGAGGAGCGACTGATCTCCCCCAGCTGGACAGCTGCTGTCTGTCCAAAGTACAGACCATAACTCATACAGACTTCAAGTGAAAAAGGAAAGCTCATTGCTGAAACAGGTGTTGAGCTTTCTGTAATGTTTGCTTATAGACAGCTTCCTTGACATCTCATATGAAGGAGTGAGTGCGAGTTAAAAATAAACTATTAGTCAAAGATGGAAGCATAGCTTTGAAAAATAAACTTCTTCCCTAGTTAAATTCAACTCCTACATCATATTTCATTTATGACTAATCTCATTGTACCTTCACCAGCAAGCCAAGACTTAAATATCTACATCTTACACAGCCTGGGGTCAGCCAGTTCATTGGCTATCTCGGAAAAGCATGGACATAACCCTGACTGAACAGCTCTTGATGCCAAGAAGTCATTTTCCAAGCAAAGTACTCATCCCTTGGGTACACTGTTCACAACCCAAAGGACCCAAATTCCCTTGCTAGGGGATAGCAAGTGTTTTGGAGGTCACATGGTTTGTTATGACCACTGTACAGCTGTGCTCACCTGGCTCCAGCTCAGACACATGGCACTCTTCGACAGCTCCGGAGGGGCTGTGGACTTTAGCATCGATCTTGCCCTTTGCACCGTTCAGCCTTATAGCAAAGGATGCCGGCTGATTAACTTTTAATCCAGACTCCTGAGAATGCAACAGTCAGATTATCAAATTTAAACTTCATGTTTCAGACAGCACAAGATTTGTGGCAGGGAAATAACCGCTTCAGTGCGAGTTTTTTTTTAGATTGCAACAAAAGGCAAAGTTATAACTTGCATTAACTCTCAAATCAGCTCTCCCTTTCAAGGAGCAGCTGATTCAGGAGTCATCCACATTGGCTAGGCTGATTTTTCCCATGGTAACATGGATTTTTGGAAGCCAGCCGGCTCTGCCACATCAAAGAGAGGCAGGTTTACAAGATTAGTCACCCGTTATCACCGAGGTCAGTCCTCAGTGTTCAAGCACTTGATTTAAAGGATGCTTAAGCTATAGCTCCATTTTCAGTCCATTCGCTCATTCGATTCCTTCAGAGACAAGCCTCTGATAATCCAGTTGTCTGGAAGAGTCATACGCATGTTTATATTTGCCACAAGAGGCTGCTTTTAGAAAGCCACCACAAGATGTCTTAAACATGAGAAAGTAATTTAAAACACAAAACCAGATGTTGCAGTGCTGTCAGGCCATCGGTGGAAGGCAAGGCAGCTCCACATCCAAGCTGCAATGGTCCTCAACCAGCACAGCACATGCAGCTAATCCAGCAGTAATATCTCATGTTTAACATACTTTACCTGATTTTTGTTTTCAACTAAATCCTGAAGAGGGAAATAAATGTAACTGAGTAGAACTGAGGTACAAAGTATAAACAAGTCCCTGATAGGGGTTTAGTGGAGGCTGATGCTGCACAATGCACTCCATTACCAAATACTCAGCTTTATCTGCCTCTCCAGGACTTAACTGAAGTGAGTATTCCTGTCAAAGAGTCTTTAAATGAAACACAAGGCAAACATCAATACCACAGTGACTAATTAACGCCCTTGTAACTCCTGGTTAGAAGAGATACTATCGGATTAGGCTGTCACGGTTCATTTACACAGCCGAGGTGAAGAAGTCCTGCAGCCAGGGCAAACTCCTGGGAACCACAGTGGGGACACAGCCCAAAAAAAAGCCTCAACTGAAGTACTAATCACCACTCAAGGAGAACTGAGGTACAGTATATTTAGAAGAGATTCTCAGTCTCACATCCAAGTTTCTGGCTTTGGAGATTTTAGTCAGGCCTTTAATGTTACTTGTATTTTAATGCCTGTAACCACACACACACAAATGACATGGTGAGGTTACCAGATGAGCCCAGACCAGCTACAAAGCTGTGATTCACTCTGAGATTCGCTACCGTTCATGAATCATGTGAGCTGCGACTGTGTGGTTCCATAACATCAACCAGAGCAAATCTGCAGCCCAACCTTACAGTGGGGCCTCCTCCATCTGCCCAGCCAGGCTGCAGTGACGTCCCAGCCACGCAGGCATATGCTGCCTCACCCATGGAAACCCAGCTCTTCACCCATTCAACCAAGGAACTCAGTGACAACATGAGCACTGGTGGTTCACCTTCAAGTTTCAGTTCTCCTTGGCCTTTCCTCTAGCTACCGGGGTGGGGAACACTTTTTAACTCCTTCAGTGCTATTTCTGGAGCCTCCTATTCCTAATTCCCAAGTGTTACCATCTGTAATACACTGAGCTGTGCCTTCTGCCCTTGAATTCTGGCTTGCCAGAGCTCAGCCAGCTGCCAAAAACCTCTCTGGCTGTGAGCTGAACTTGAAAATAAGTACCAACCAAGGCAAGGCTTTTACTAAGAAAGGACAACCATTTTGGTCTTGGAGAACAAGGACGAAATCAGTCTGTGTGGTAAGTTGTAGAGATGTTTCCTTATGTCTCACCTGAAGACTAGTGACAGTGAGCCTGCGAGCATCATCAGAGGGGGCGATGATGGGAACCAGGTAGGGGCTTTCAGGAATGTGCTCATCATTGAACTTTATGGACACCTCATAGTTGCCTGCAAGGAGAAAAGAAGCAATGAGAGCCCTTAGTTTCTCTGAAAGTCACAATCGATGTTGTTTCTGTATGATTCGGTCTCAGTACGTACCTGGCTCTTGGACTATGTATGATGCACTACATGAGCCATCTTTATGGTCATCAAATGTGATTTCTGCTTTGCTTGGGCCTTCTACGGCAATAGATAGCCCTCCAGCTCCAGCTTCCCGTGTCCATATACTGAACTCAGCTGTTGAAGCACAAAAGCACACACGAGTAAGTTTGCTGCTGCTGGGTTGCAGCTTCTTCCTAACAGACATTGTAGCACCTCATACTTAGGTGTATAATCATCGTCCTATCATCCTAGGAGATACTGCTTAGCAGTTTCTCCAGAAGGCTCCTATTAGCCTTGAGTTAGCCTACCAGCCCTGTATAACACACCTTACAACCTCAAGTTCATCCCTTGAGAGAAGTCAAGTTTCCAAGATGTGGATTTTCAGACTTTTCCATCCACACAACACAGCAATGTTATTTCTCCATGTTTCTCCACTGACCAGCCCTGGCTTGGGGCAACCCCACAGTGATACACCAAGCTCTGCTCAAACTCTCAGGGAAGAGGCCAACAGAAACCAGAACACTTCACCCAGTGGACACTGGAGCCCAGTGAGAGCACAGGACTCACCTGGGACACCTGTCTCTCCACGCTCCAGCCCTGGGCCTCCAGCTGTCACTTTATGGGCTCCTCCCTCGCCCAGTGGCCCCACAGTGAACTGGAAGGGGCTGCCTGGCACTGGCTGCCCTCTGTATTTGACATCCACAGTGTGGACTCCCATTTCTTGTGGCACAAAGCGGACGCAGTAGGTGTTTTTGTCAGCCTCTACAATTTCAGCATTGAAGTTTCTCCCAGAAGGACTAGTTACCTGGGCTTCCATATCTCTACAATCAATTTCTAACAAGAATAGAATAAAAAAATGCAGGTTAGAAAGTTACAAAGGGATTTGGTATTTTGTTTTTGGACACAGGACCTGAGCTCAAGTGATTACACAGCACAAGTGGCAGAAGAAGCACGTATGTGCCCGTTTGTATGCTCAACCAGGTGTGTGCTGCCAAGCAGCAAGCCTGGCCAGTTACAACTTCCCAGGTTCTACAGAGGCAGATGAAGGGGCTGGAAAAGTGCAGCCAGCTAAGCCTGGCCTACATGATTCACAGTTTCCAGACAGCAGTACAAACATTTAACAGCCTGCATGATGATCTTAAACCCCTGGAGCCAGGGTGAGCTGTGCAGCCCATTCTCCAGTCTGCTGTACACAGAATAAAATAAATTAAGGCCTCCTTGGTATTTATTTCTCCATATGTTGATTATGGTTATGCTTATTTTTAACCATTCAAAGAGACATGCTACCACTGTTTCCTCCCTAAACGATCTTCATATAAAGATGGCCTTACATATTTCCACTGCTTCAGGGACACTCACGCTACACAAGCACAAGTTGTGGTTTTGGGGATAAGGATGTTGCTGCTTACCTGGGATTTTTAGGTTCAGATCACATACACTTCCTACTGTTGCAACAGAGGGAGCCCGTCTTGTTCGTGTGATGCTCTCCTTAACTCTTCCTTCACCACTTATCTTCACACTGAATGGGCTGCCTGTAAGTACCACAGCAAGTCATTCCTCCTCTGCTTGTCACACACTGCATCAAGGGCAGAAGTGAAAGCTTCCTCTGACTTGTAGGGGATCATAGGGGAAGTTTTATAGCCAGTTAACAGTTCAGGTCCAAGTGAAATTCACCCATGGAACCAGAACGGTTTCTGATGCTTGCTGTTTGTGGAGCACCTCCTCAAATCAGGTCACACAGCCCACCCACAGCACCAGTGCACTGGTTAGCTAGGTAACTTCTGCTATACTAACCGAAATTTTGCCAACACTTCTGTTTACCTGGAATATGTTCATCTGCAAATTTAGTGGACACAATGTACACGCCAGGTACAGTTGGAAAATAGGATACTTTGCAAGTTCCATCTTCTAGATCTTCAGTTTGGATCTCCACCTTGCTAGGTCCTTCAACTGCCAGTGAGATCCCACCATAACCTACAATATAGGTAAGTTAGCCTCAGATTTCCATAGCTCTACTCTAAACCTGACATTAAATAGCCCAAACCCATAGCTGGTTGGTAGGTTTGTATCATAATGGGCACATGGGAGCTGCATGATGCCTTAATGACATTTCTGTACACCTAATCAGTCAGATACTGAAGGCACAGCAGGTATTCAGATACTAAAATACTCTGCCCATAACCCTTTTATTTTGTTAATGTTGAAAAATTATCTTCAAATCTAAAAGTTTATCCAAGGCTCCACATTAAATCAATAGGGAAATACCTTCATTTCCTTCTTGCTGTACCAAATGATACTAGAACCAGCACCATCAAATGAAAAACTTTCATCAGTGCCCCAGTGACAGTCCCTGTTGGCTGTAACAGAAAACACCAGCCAGGGCCATGAAAAGCATATTCTAAGTTAACAGCACTGTCTGTAGTTACTGACTGACAATCATGCTCACGCATCTTTAAAACACTATTTGCAGCTTCTGCTTTGCAGCTGTGACCTGGTGGTTGCACACTGAGGGAGGCAATGCTCTCGTACAGAGTGGGTACGTACCTCACAGCATCTTACAGTCCCTCTGCTGTGGAACTAACCTGCATCTCTTGTGTCCACAATGAAGTCACACATTTCAAAGGTTCGTCCCTCCACTAAGCCACGTCCAAACACTCTTGCCCGTCTGGCATCCCCGATCTCAGACTGGACCACCATGATTGTTACAGGACTGTTTGCTACATGGTTCCCATTTTTCTTGATGCTAACCAGATGTTCTCCTACTTCCCGTGGAATGAATGAGATGCCTGCAAAGCAGAGAAATGTGACTAATTTATTCAGTTCTTATTCATGTTATACTTGATTTAAATGCCTTAATCACACCAAGAAATGAAATACTGAAAGAGCACACTCTTCACACATGTTGAAGTGCTGCTCTCAAGTGGACCACAAAGCCACTCATGTATGCTGACAAAAAACACTTCAATTGCAACCTGACAAGTCACATGCAAGCTAAGATAAAGTCATTCTTCACACTCTTCTGTCTTTGGGCAACTGTACCAAATGCTATCAATCACTTGGATTGACAACACTCTTCTGGGAAGGAGCAGAGAAGTCAGATTTTTACACAGAAAATCAAACTGGGGTAAAGACTACCACACTAATTTCTCAGAGCTTACCAATATGGTTATTGGGCAGCCTCTTCAGAAGACAAGGCTCATCACGACCAGATGGGGCTTTAATGCTGGCTGTTAGGAGACTGAGATCCGTCTCATTGATGTCCAACATGAAGTCAGCAGCTGAACCAAGCTTAACCTGGGACCGTCTTCTGTTATCATCTGAATACACAAAGAGAAATGAGTCACAGAACATCAAAAGATTAAGTGCAGAACAAGTCAGAGGGCTTCAAATTCCTGCCACAAACCAGAGTCCCCCATGCTATCAGATGTTACATTTTAAATATGAAGGGCTTCCAGAAGTCTCAGCTTTATACCTGTGATCTTAGCCGTGAATGGACTGCCAGGAATGTGTTTGTCATTGTACTTGACCAGGATGCTGTAGTTCCCAGGCAGAGTAGGCAGGTACGTGACTGTGCACGTCCCGTCTTTGTTATCAATGCAACTGATCTCTGCTTTTGAAGGTCCTTCAATAGCCAAATCCAGCCCACCTAGGAAACAAGGAGAGTGGCACTTCTGTAAATCTTTGTGAACATCAAGTCCAAGGACTTGGTCCAATGAAAAACATCCAGTACTTGGTACTTAAAATGTACCTTAGATGCAGGTTTTTCAAGGACAGCAGCAAAAACAGCTCAGGCCAATCCACTAAGTCCATAGCTCTATTCAGTCTGTTAGACTTACCTAACCGTGATTCCACATCCAGTCACCATCCACTAGATTTAAGTTGCCTTCAGTTTATTTCTTTATTAAACAAGCTCTTTGCACCCTGTACCACAGGATACATCGACTGCTCTTGGGAAGTGGTAATAAAACAGTTTTTTCTGCAAGTTACATTGTGATATTTGCACAAGTCGTTTTTATCACATCAGAGATTCACAGTTTGACACATGAATTCAAATTAATACCAGTGTGCATTACACTACCAAGAAGTTCCTAGTTTAGGGTAGGATGGGTTTAAAGAACAGACTTACCTTCTCCTGCATCTTCCGTGACAATGGTGAAAGTTGCTGGTTTATTGGCAACCCCATAAATGAGGCCAGGCCCATATGCAGACACACTGCCACTGTTGGGGTAATTCACATAGAACTGCAGAGGGCTCTCTAAAGGAAACAAACAATGAAAAGAGGCACTTTTAAGGATGAGTGGCCTGGACCACAGGGGTTGATACACAAGCTCTTCAATGCCCTTCTCACTGCTTGGTATCTGAAAAATCTTTATGTGACTGTAATGCACTTAAAAGCCAAATAAGCACCCCCTTCCATCCTCAAAAAATACTTATTCACAATCTGTTCTACATTTAGTCATGAAAAAAGTGTTACTCAAATTACCAGAAATAAGCTTCAATGATGTTGTAAAGGGTCTCGCTCACTGCCAGTTTATTTTTAGCACATTAAATCAGAACATGACTCAGAAGCAGGCTTTCAGTTCAGGCAGAGATTCTGAATTTTGGTAGCTCAGAATTAGGAACTAGCACAGCACATTGTCTGACTCAATGAACCTGAACCAGCAGATTTGAAGGGTATCCAAAAACGTGTTTGCCAGCCTCAGATTAGCTAAGCTGGTGCACAAGAACAAAAAGTACAGTCACCAACAGCCAATAATGGTTTCAAAAGAAGGCACAAATAGTTCTTCAGTCCAAAGCTAGACTTTGCAGCTGAGACAGCAGCGAGTTTGATTCATGACAGCCTTCAAGAAGGCAAGATCATCCTTTTGTCCCGGTGCAGGATAACGGTCTTACTGAACCAATACATCCAACAGTTCAGCACTTACAGGGATTCTATGTCCATACAAGAGGAGACCGAAGTAGCACCATCACATCATGAAGCTCCCTGCTTCAGCCACAGTTATCCTGTGTTTCTGAACACCAGCAGAATCAGCAGCCTCACTCAGACAGTGCTGAAAGTACTTTGTCTCACGTCTGCACATCTTTTCACAGATTTGTCCCTTTCCACCCAGCCCCACACAGACAGCATGTCTGGAGAACCACAGGACAGCTGCAGCCTCCAGGCGAGGCAGAGCTTCCGCTGGGGAGCTGGGGCAGCAAGGACAAAAGAGAAAGGGAATGAAAGACAGTGCTCTCTGTTTGTTAAGAAGCAGCCAGGAAGAAAGAAAGATTACAGCATAGCGTGCATGTGTGTTTTATTTCATTGCAATGAGATGGAAAGAGTAACTATAGTGGTTTAGCCACTCAGTCCTCCCCACAGATTGGAGATTTTTTGCCAATGCATTTTTAAGTAAACACACACTGTAACTACTAGTTTTGCTGAGCACCATGGCAGTAAATTTCAACCAGAAAAAATGGTAGTTAGAAAATTATATGTTTCTTCTTCATAATAAAATGCCACAAAGGCTGGTTCCCAAAACCAAAATCCATTTTAAGCCTGGCTGGTACTATTAAACCACAATGGAAGCTCACATGTGTCGGCACTTACTCCTTTGCTTTAGCTCTCTCTGGACTGCCTGCAGAGGAAGTGCTGCTGAACAATAAGACAACCCTAGCAGTTCTTAGCACAGTGTGTACAACTCAGCTACAGAACCTCACCAGGGAACAGATGCATCAGCAGGACCCTGCACTCAGATCTGCATTGCCTGCTTTGTCCCACTCACCTGGGATGTGCTTTCCCATGTATTTTATGTGCATTTCATGCAGCCCGACCTCCGTTGGAGCGTATTTCACTGTTACTGTGCCGTCTTTGTTATCCACAATATCTGGCGTATCCGTCTTTCCAGAGGGCATGTGTACCTCACCTACAAAAAGCCACCATGGGAGTTACAGAAGGAGAAGCTGTATGCTTCCCCTCTCCCACCCACAGAGAACTGTCTAGCCATTTTAAACAAGCATTTGAAATTGTTAAATTCCTTACCCACAGGCACAAATAGGAGACTAATGGGAACACTAACCAGACATGTTTTCTCCTTAAGCTACATGAATACAATGCAGTGGTAGACATCTGGCAAACAGTCCTGTGACCTTACAAACTCTACAGGCAGGGCTGTTCGCTGAAGCACCGAGCTTTCCACAGCAAGCCCCAGAAAAGGCACTGAACTACCTCATAGCAAGATGCTCTGTTTCCTGCTGCTTTTTTGAAAAGGAAAGATCAACTGTTCCTTCAAGCTGGGACAGTGCAGGGTTTGGGGTGGGATTGCTGAGCTAGAGTGCAGAGGGGACATAGCCCTTGTGTGCAGAAGTTTAGTGCCACCAGGGTGCTACTGGGGTGATGCTCGGCTGCCAGACCTGTGTAAGAGGGGTCTCCTGCTTTGGAGAAGTTATGTAACAGGATTGCAGGATTAACTGTTTTGCAGCATCTGCACAAAGGAAATAATGGAGCTTATCAAAGGTGCATGTAGGAGCCCCAGAAGGGAAAAAACAGCAACAGGCCCTACAGTGCAGTAGTTCACAGCCTAGCACTGAGGACCACAGCAGCACTGACAACCCCCTGACTTAACTCAAACCATTGGGGGCCATATCCTATTCATCCTCAGCGGGTGCCACTTGATGTGAAATTAAACAACTAAGCTGCTGGCAGGATAAAAACCTCCCCCACACGTGGCCTAGACCACCCAGCCTGTTAGCTGCAAATGGATAAACACAGTAACAAAAAGCACAACCTCCCTTCGAGGCGCTCAGGTACCTGTTATTTCTCCTTTCCTTACAGCAAACGGGATAACCAAATCAAAGGGCCTGAATCCCATGCCATTCATGTCTCCAACTGGGACATAAGCTTCTTCGGTAACCTAAAGGAAGCAAAAAGATGGGTCACTTCAAAAAGTATGGCAGAGCCAAGTGAGCCCTGAGCAAGTCCACTGTGAGCACAAGCAGAATAGAGTGTGCGGTGATTATTGCAGCGAGCCAAGGACTGGGCTCAACCAGAGCAGTGTCTGGCCAAGCTCTCCTTCACAACACCACACTGCAGAGCAGAGCAAATCAAACACGGCGCGAGTGGAAGACATGCTGGAAAAAAGTTAGATATATAAATGGAACACAAAAGGGATGGAAGACAATGTAGCACACACAAGACCCAAAATGGCTCCATCTGAAAGGATTTAGTTGCTTAAGGCCTGGAAGAGAAAGTGATTTTTAAATGGGGCAGAATGATTGCAACACAAAATGGACAAAAGAAACAAGTTTCACAATGTGACTCTGAACTCAAGACACGATTTTACTGGGAAAACAAAGCAATGCACTCAGGTTGCTTTTGCCAATAGTAGACATTTCAGAAGTGGAAGCTCTGGGTGCAGTGATCCTCTTCGTGTTTAAATAGGAGTTTATTTGGAGACTCCCTTCAAGCAGCAAAGAAAAAACAAGGTCTGGATCCCAAGAACAATTGATGAAACAGAAAGAATGAACACAATGACCAGATCAAGCAATCCCAAGAAGCAGGCTGTCATCTGAAATGGAACACAGATGGGGGAAAAGCAGCTGAAAAATGTAAAAATTGTGTACCCAAGGGCGGAATCCAGGAGGGGAAGCGCCCACTGGCTCCTGTGACCGTGCGGTGACATCATCTGCATCTACAGCCTGGGCAGGGGTAGAGGCAGGTTAGGTGTTATTAGGTGTTTTTCTGGCATGGAGGCATTCCCATCTCTCACAGCACAGAACACAGAGCTCCTTCCAGTTCAACATCTTCCTCCCACTGTGTAGCCCTCCCAGTCCTCTCACCATAGCAAAGTCCTGGATCCAGTCAGGGAAGTTGGGAAACTGCTCTTATCTGCAGTTGTTGGGCACTGGGGAAGTCACCAGCAGCACAGCAAAAGGACAAGGCCAGTACATGCTGTTGTGGGGTGCTCAAGAGGGAAGCTGAAAACTGTGGCTGAACACTAGCAGAACTGAATATCAAAGCTGCTTTTTTATGGGACTGATGCAGGGAGGGAAGGGAAAGGTTTAGACCCAAGATGCAAGTCCCCGAGCGCTGAGCAGCACTGCTTGCCAGCTGGGAGGCAGGGAGCCGGCTGCCGTGGGAAGGCTGCTCCAGCTCATGCACTTGGGGTGAATAACCCAGCCCACATCCAGCCATAGCTGCAAAGCTATTCCTCTGATTCATAGCTGGGACAGCGTCGTCAGGACATCGAATGTGTTTTCCCCTGGTGCAGCCGCTCTTCTCACCAGGCATGCCAAGAGGATGACTTGCAAATTCCCATCTCCCCCACTAACCCAACAGGAGTGTCTGGGCTGACACTCACGCTCCCCTGGCAGCAACCCTGGGCTCAGCCACCCCAGCCCCTCCTGCCCTGCCTGTTCACAGCACTGCAAACCCCCCTAATGAAATAACCCACTGGAAACTTCTGCATGGAAAGACTCCACTAAGAAAACCAACGCAAAACAGAAATGCTGCTGTTCAGTGTTCTGTGTCCCCAGCTGAGACACCCAAGTCAAACAAGTACTCTATCAGTGAGCTAGGAAGTGGGAATTTGGTCTGGCTGGAACAGGCTCCCTGACCTCGAAAGGTATTTCCTGTGGTGAGCTTTGAGCAGTGACCAAGGGAGTCATTTTTCAAGGAAATCTTCAGACACCCATAGTGATCTGCCAGGGTGACAGGTAGGAACAGTCAGTGTGCCTGGCCCCAAGGACTTGTGAGCTCCATCCAGACTCAGCACAAGCACAGTCCTGTGGTTTCATGGACCAAGATGCACTGGAGGCTGTTTTGGCTGAGATTACAAGACCAGGAATTGTTTTGCCAACATGGAGAGCTGTTCTTCACATGAAGGGCTTCTGTGAGCCCCGAGAGGCACCTCGTCTGCTTCTCAGGGGGCTGGGGCTTTGTTTGCTAAATGTGCTGACGTACTGCACACTGGAAGGAAGATAATTAAAAAGAGGGGGAATTTGGCTGTAACAGTTTAACTAGCACTTGCAAATCATTTTTAAGTGTGAGCTAAAGTCTGCTTCCCTGGGATCGGTCAGCAGATCGTTCCTTATTTTGGGGTCAACTTACTAAGAGTAAGAGGGAAGGCAGAGCATTGTATCTGACAATGGCTAAAGTAATTAGTTGTAGAAGCTGATTACAACTACCCTTACATCATTTCGAAAAAGAACTACATGGTCAGGAAATGAAAAACAAATTTCTTCAGAGAAGCCAAGTCTTCATCCTCTGATGGCTTCTATCCTGCTTCACTTAACCATACTGCCTGCTCAAAATAAGCTCTGCAAGTAACAAGGATTCATTAGTTCCTGCTAGCCTAATAAATGTCTGAACAAATATTTACACAGAAAGTTAACCTATCGCTAAATAAAACATGGCATCAGAAATCCAGGTGGGAGGTGCTTTTGGAGCAGAGCTGGCTTACCATGACAGTGAAAGGACTGTTGGGAATGTCCACCCCACCAAAGCGGACATAAATCACATAGGTTCCTGGTTTGGCAGCAGTGTAGAAGATATCGTAAGTCCCGTCCTCATTTTCGACAACATCTGCTTCAGCTTCTGTCCCATCTGGCGTGAGGACCGTGCACGTCACTTTTCCCTTCCCTGCTGATTTGGCATCTACCACAAAACCGACCTCCTCACCAGTCTTCACAGTGGGTGCAATTCCAGGACCTACAAGGCAGTTTTCATTACAGAAAGTGTTCAGAGGACAGTTTTCCCAGGAAGTCTGCCTGCAAGGCACCTGGGAAGCATGGCACCAAGTGACTGGTCCCAGAGACCCAGAGATGCGGTTTTGGAAACAGATGTACAACAAGGGACAATTGTAAAATTGGTCAGCACAACAGTATGCAAGAGCTGGCTACCAGCTTTCCTTCTCCTCTGCAATCAGAGAGGCTGGATGAGAATAGAGCGGAAAAAAGCTAAGTCTGAAGAAAGCAATGCCTTAACCCATACTCTTATCATCATACTCCTTTATGCAGAGCCAAAAGCCCTTTCTTCTGCCCAGCCAGTAACTTGGCTGCACTGCTTTAACATAAACCTCCCTCTGTAAGCAGCTATAAAAGGGCACATGTTTCCTCTACCATTACCCACAAATGACTTTCCACTGTTCTGCCACACATCCCAAAATAAAGAAAACCGTGCAACAATGCCCAAATTGCAGCAATCAGATCCAGCTTGAAGAACACAGTGTTTAAATGAGAACTATTACATCTTATTTGCAGTATGTACTGAACACTCCTGCTTCTGACCAGCACTTGTTACAAGGTAAATGGCTTGTTTTCAAGTGGCAATGAACCTACTGGTTTAATACCTTGGCACTATTTCAGTAACTACTCCTACAGTGATTGTATGTCAGCTTTACAGCACAGAATCAGAAGCACTTCTTGGGAAGGGGAAATTTTAGCTGGCATCTGACAGTAATCTCCACCTCAGTTACTCTGAATAGGTAGTGACTTGAATTACTTGGAAGAGTATCAGATTCACCGCCTATTAAGGCATCTTTTGAACAACTTTGAAGCAAAAGGGATTCCTCTCTTTTTTGTGTCAGGAATGTATTTCTGTTTAAGACAACTAGAAAACAGCCACCACCTGGAAAGTCATCAGGTGCATTCCAACTGCACAGTGCCCAGGTCCAGTACAATGCCCAGACACTCTCACAGGTCTACAACAACAGGTTAAGTTTCCCTGTTCAACTTGGCCTTGACTGGTTTATTTCTTTATTCTATAGTCAGCGGCAGTCTTGTAACTAGTTCCTATCACTTCTGTTCCCTGCCACAGCCTCCTGGGAGGTGGTTCCGTGCCACAGTGACCAGCCCAAAGCCATGTGGTGAAAGCCCATGCCCATCCTGAGAACAGGTAAGGGACAAAGCTGTAAGTATGCTTCTGCAGCAACAAATCTGGAGTCCTTCCCTCACACCAAGTCATTGATTTTTGAGGCAATGACTTTTTGAGTCATTGCAATGTCTTATCTTTAGGTTCTCCCCTTTCAGTCACCCCTCCCAAAAGTCTGTTCAGACCCTGGCCAACCTTGACCAGAGAGAAAAGCAGAAGAAACATCCCCTAATAGCACCCAGCCTGAACGGGATGTGCTAATATAGAAGCACATGGCCAGCTATTTACAACCTCAGAATTAATTCTGTTCTTGCTTGGAATGAAAAGCTTCTTGGAACCCTCAGAGTGCAAGGAGCATGATGCAGTGGACACACACAGATGTGTTATTTTTAAATCAACCTCACTGCAGTTCTCAGCAGGATTTCTCTATGCCAAAATAAGCATCAGACTTCAGTTGCATCTGGCTGTTTATGACAGCCCAGGCAGTTTGACAGATTTTGCTAGAGGCTGCAAGAGACTCCTGCTCACCCACAGGGCGGGCTACTTTGTCTTTAGGAAAAACCCTTCCTATAAGAGCAGCCAGACCACAGAAGTCTCTAGCATGTCTTCTACACCAATTACATCAACTGTACCATGCTCTGAAGGCTACTTTACACACAGCACAAACAACAGCAACAGAGGGGCCAAACACTCACCTGTGGCCAAACACTTGCTGGCATCCCCAGATGGAGATGCCCGGATCCGATAGGGAGAGGACGGGATATCATCTCCACCATACTTAACACCAATTGTATAGCGGCCCGTTTTGTCAGGGACATAGGTGACTGTGTAAGTGCCGTCCTTGTTGTCATGAACGTCCACTCTCTTGGGTTTGCCCTCTTGGTCCTGAGGAATGCAAACCAGAAGATTTAGGCACTATGAAGTTAATTTTGAATTCCTTTAGAGGGCAACAAATATGTATTTAGATAGTCTCAAACAGATACGGAACACAGCTTTTTGAGGTTTAAATACATCTCACTCAAAGACTAGTATCAGCAATTGACTACTAGGAGCAGAAAGTATCAGACCACTATAAAACAATCCGTGCTATCATCAACTACCTTTTGTTTGATATGAAAATGTTTGTAAGATAGAGCAGGGTCTTTTAATGAACTTTAAATTGATTGTAAGAAGTTTCAGACTTCACCATGATAGCACTGCCAGAAATCAAGAATGCTTCCCAGGTCCCTGAGGCACAGGGACTGTCCTGAGTAAGCACTGGGTAGCCTTGGACAGCTGCTCCCTGCAAGGTCTGAGGGCAGGGGGAAGCATTGCTGGAGTCTGCTGTGAACCCTCCTGCACGAGGCACCCAGCTGCTGACACGCTGCAAAGTCTACAGCTAAAAGCAGGTCTGCGCAGCCTCTTCAACTACCATTTCTCATCAGCTGCAAAGCACAAAGCATTTTAGAAAGTCTTTCAAGCCTGTTTACAAGGAACCACATGTTGACTTCATTTTGTATTTTATGGCTTAACACTGCCTGGGGTACAGAATAAGCTGCAAAGGACTTAAGATTTTAGGTACAGCACAAAAGAGCTTCTTTCAGGAAGGCTTGTGAAATATTTGACATTCAACAGCTCAGAACAAGAAGCAAACAAATGCTGCCAAGAGGATCACCTATGCACTTCTACCACACAGGGCTTGTGAAACTTGATTTTCAAAGCCACAGCCAGGCTGGAAGCCCTGATAAGCATTTTGGATCCTTTAGCCACACATGCATGCCAGAATAATGGCAACTGCTTTGCTGCACCTGAGCAGACATTGAGACAGCACAGGAGCAAAAATGCAGAAGGCCAAGTACAACCAGCCATGCCATGACCTAGGCATACCAGAGCTGAGCTATGTGCTTCATGGTCCACTAACCAGAGACCTTTTTGCTGAGGCCACAGAGTCCAGGCACCAGAAACTTCAGGAAGAGCAATAACAAAGCCAAATAAAAACATTCCTGCAGTATCTCCTTAAGCAGCTTATGACTAGCAACAACCTTGAGGAAGATTTGTGTGTTAATCTATCATAATGCTCACAATGGATGTTATCTCATGGCCTTGCTGAACTACACTGCTAGAAGGCTGTCTTCACTTCAAATGTCAATATTTTCATAACCTTACAAGAAACTGTTTATCTCATGTTGGGCATTTGCAGAGTTTAAGGTTAATCGAGCCACACAATGATTTTAAGACAAAAGTTTCATAAAAGCAATCTCAGGAACTTCACAAACGCAGAGTGCAAGACTTTGGAGTCCAGACAGCAGCCCGGTCTCCAGGACGCTGGGTATGTCAGGGTAAAGCTGTGGACACTTCTAATGGGAGAGACTTCTGCCCACCTAAAACAATATGTTTCCAGTCCTGCTTAGTTTTGTAGTTACTTACAGTGATCTGTACAGCCAGAAGTCCCTGCCCAGCATCCTTAGCATCCACAGCAAATTCCACAGGCAGGCTGGCTAGAATGCCATAGGAACTGAGACCTGGTCCGCTCGCTGTCACTTTACTGGCATCATATGTAGGAAGCACCTTCACCTTGAAGGGACTTAAAGAGAAACCCATTATTGCCCTCTCCTCCCCAGTCAATGGCTGGCAGCTGCTGCAGTACATGCTGGGGTGTCTGCTGTAGGTGCAGCAGCCTCAAACCACCACTGAACCCCAAAGTCATGCAAGGAGCTGCACTGGTTAAGTAGAAAGAAACACAGCTAGTCATTAAATGGTGCTCACGTGCTGGGAGAGCACAACTGGATTATTAAATCTTTAGTTCACCAAAGCTTATCTCATCACCTTACCTTCGAGGAATCTCTTCATCGGCATATTTGACAGAGATCATGTAGGGTCCCTCCTGCATAGGGGTGTACAGCACTGTGTGGGTGCCATCTCCATTGTCTACCACATTAACTGGCCCCACAACTCCTAAAAAAAGCAACATACAATTTTCTCAGCTGGACTATCAAAACCCAGTTCCTCACCAGCCATTTGCTGCACACAAAGCTCCAAGATGTACTGCCCATTTACATTTTGCAACAAGCGAAATTAAATTCTTTTATTTTTTTGAATGAAGGCAACAGGCATGAATCAGTGATCAGTTTTCCTTATTTTGTATTCAAAGCCATTGACTTGAGATAGATTTGTTATCCACTGTTCTCTGGGTTCCCATCTTCTTGCTGTAAACAAAAGCTAGCANAAAGCAACATACAATTTTCTCAGCTGGACTATCAAAACCCAGTTCCTCACCAGCCATTTGCTGCACACAAAGCTCCAAGATTTACATTTTGCAACAAGTGAAATTAAATTTTTTTATTTTTTTGAATGAAGGCAACAGGCATGAATCAGTGATCAGTTTTCCTTATTTTGTATTCAAAGCCATTGACTTGAGATAGATTTGTTATCCACTGTTCTCTGGGTTCCCATCTTCTTGCTGTAAACAAAAGCTAGCATGAAAATACCAGAGAAAGATCTGCCTTTCTGTACAGTCCAGGTCAAGAGCAATTGCTGTAAGTGCATGGTAGGTCTTTCAAGACAGAAAATGAGTAATAGTTATAATTGTCTGAACTATCATTTATGAGATTACTGGGATTCACTGCACAGAACTGAGCCCTGAAGCCAGTTGGTGTGCAGCATTCACCAACAGTCTTTCACAATCAGGAGTTTGGAAAGGCAGGCTTGCTGCCTAAGCAGGACCACCCTGCAAGCTGCCAGAGTCCTAAGAAAGCAGGATCTATTATTTCAATTTGCATTAAGCTAAATCTACAACAGATTGTGCGACATATCAGTTCAGATCAACACACAAAGCACTCTACAATTACAAGTTGGCTTTAAAACACAGGAAGGATTAGTAGTAAAGCAGGCACAAAAGAAACCTATATAGTTGCCATGCAAAGCCTAAAAGCAACACCATTGGTTCCCACTCCCTCCTCCAGATGATTCTCGCTGTTGCTAATTGGATTTCCAAGAGTAACAATTGCCAGCAGTTAGTGAGAGTTCAAACCTGTCTCAGTGTCACCCTGTGGACCACCTTTAAAGAAATCCGAAATTGCTTTCAATGGGGAGCGCCATCCCTGGGAATCCGTCTCCTCCGCTAGAATTAAAGAAGTGTTACCTGAGGGGCACCTGCACAGCAGGACCTGACACTCCAGTGGGGCAGCAGCTCTCTCCTCCTAGCAAGGGGAGACTTGCAGCCAACAGGGACTCGCTGCCCAGACACTGTGCCACTGAGACACACCTTTCCAAGTTAATGCAAACATTGTTAACGCTGTCACTTGACTGCCTGGTTGCTCTCTGGAGACCACTGAGCAGTTCCACCATGATTCAGAGACTTCTGCAGCCCAGTGACACAGGTTTCCCAAGTCACTGTTAGCTTGTTAGACTCTGGATTTACTTTTTGACGTCTAAAACTAAGCCACAACTGTTCACTGGTGATGACCACTCATGTCAGTTCTCCTAGCTCAGAAGATTAGGCTAAAGCCATCAAAGGCACTGTCCAAAGCAGCACTGCCTAGGATACAGTTCTCCTTTCTCAGCATGGCACATGGGTCAGCTGTGAAGGGGCACATAGATTAATAGGAACAAAGGGAAATGTTCATTCAAGTGGCAAGCAGGGCCATGTTACCTACCCAAATACAGAGAAGGGGTTAGAGCCAAATGGAGTACTTCAGTTCTTACCTCTGGGTCCTGTCACCACCACCTCAAGGGGTGCTACTCCTGCTTTGCTGGCGTCTACAGTGAACGACTGTGGGATTTTGGCTCGAACAGCTGTTCCCAGACCTGGTCCTGCTATCTTCACCTTGCTGGGATCCACAACATCCTTCACAGGAACTTTGAATGGACTGCCTGGAAGTTGAAACAGCAAGTGTTAAACTCTAGAGTTAACAGTTACAGAGAACAAACTAAAAAATGTCCTTTTTTTGCTACTTTTCCTTGGGCTCTTATTACTGTCGCTCAGCCATAGGCATGAATGACAACTCCACAGCCTCCACACTATTCCTTTGCTTCTGCAAAAGCCAGAAGCGTAATGATGGTGCTTCAACATTTTCACTGTCTATTTAACAATTCAGTTGTGTTCCATCTACACTTCACACCTCAGGAAAACAAACAAACATGAAAGAAACCAGAAGTGCAAATGAAGCATCATGCAGGCACTTGTTTCCTTCATACTTTACCAAGTTCAGTATGTCAGCAAAGAGAATGGGACTAATGAAAAACATCTAGAGCAAATGCATACACAGGTAAACACTTGGTTTAGAGAACAGCTACCGTGCTTTCTGCAGTGACCAAAACATGCAGTGTTTAATATAGCCCCCATAATAGGTCACTCATTACACTCTCTTACTGCACAACAGGATCTTGAAGGCATCCAAATACCAAAGGGTTATTTTCATGACCTGAAGTAGTACACACCATTTATGCATAATACCAGTTATTTGTCAAGTGTTAGTGTCCCTTTCTCCGTCCCACTCATCTGTACCCCCTTGAGCAAACGCCACTGCTTTTTCTGCCTGAAATCCCAAGAAAAGCAGAAAGCCAAAATCACATCAACATCCCACAGCACGAGGGAGATGCAGCCAACGCACCAAACCCTCAGTTTGGCTTCTTTTCTCTTCTGAAAGCCACTGAGCAAGAGCTCTTACCAGGAATATGCTCTCCCCCATAGGTGATGTTAACATCGTAATCTCCTGGAACATAAGGAACATACTCGGCACTGCAGCTTCCATCTTTGTTATCTTTACAGCTAATTTTAGACTCTGAAGGTCCCTCAACAGTTATTCCAAGGCCACCAATTCCTGCCCCTCTGCAAGACAGAAACACATTGTTAGAATTGCCTGCTTCTAACAGCAGCTTTGTAGCCTTCACATGCTCTGGCTGCATTTTCATCCTTTTTGAGAATGCAGTAACCTGACTTTGGATGTCCAGCCTTCAGCATGCACTGGCATGGAAAGTTGTTCAGAACTACCTCGCTTGCATTTTCCTAGAGTTTTATCCTAAACAATTATCAACCCCTAATGACTACTGTCTGCAGAGCAGAGTGGTCAGTAGATGATTAGGTAGTACACATAGTCACCAGATGGACACAGCTTGGCCTTTTTATAAATATTTGTACTGAGTTTAGCATCCTGTATCCCACACACCACTACACTCCCCCCTCCCCCAGATATTCCTTCAAGATCAAATAGGCCCAGTCACCTGGTGACAACTGAAAAGGCGTTTGGCTGATTTGTGAAAGCTTCTGTGAGTCCAGGTCCTTCTGCCTTCACACGTGATGGATGGCAGCCCTCTGACACGTTCACTCTGAAGGGACTGTTTGGCACAGGTACACCATCATATGTCACGCTGACTGTGTGCAGACCTGTTAAGAGGAGGAAAACATGTCCCGAATTCCTTAAATATACTCATTGCTTAACATCACTTCTACAAGATGATACAGACCTAAATGTCAGCATCCGGGTAAGTTTCCTCCTACATTTCACAAGACTTCACTAGTGTTTCATAACTAGAGATGCCATCTACACACTTCTTCTGAAGTGAAGTTACCATACAAGTCAGTTCTTCAGGAGTCAGTTCTTAAAATAGAGCTACATCCTGCAGAATTAGCTCCCCTACTGATAAAACTCTTGTTAAGATGCCAACAAGTTACTGGCAGACCTAAGCAGTTTGCCAAATGAAAGCAGCAGAAGAGCTGCTTGCTCTTGGTTTTCCCCTTTCAAGTTAAAAAAAAAACAAACCACCAAACCCAGAGGTTACCCTTTTCAAATGGCGTGTACTCTACTGAGTATGTTCCATCAGTATTGTCTTGGATGAGACAGTCTGTGGGGGAGCCGGATGGGCTGGTGATCTGTGTCCTGATGTGGTCACCACCAGCCTTCGTTAGAGGTCGAGCATCCACAGTGAACTCAGTTGTAGCTTCTCGGAAGACATCTGCAGGAAACGTTTTCAAGAGTCACTTCAAGAACCGAAAATATTTCCAACAACAAAACATTTGGTAAAGCAGCATGATAAACAACTTGTTTGGGAACATAATGAGGCTCCCTTGTCCTTCCCAGGGTCACCATGGAAACACACAAGGCTTTTACAGCTTTCAAGGCTCAGAATACTCAAACAACCACAAGTCCTACAAACTCTGATAACAACATTTATTCTCACCTTTTCCTTCCACTCCTGGGCCAAACACTTTAACTCTGCTTGTGTCCACAGCTGGCTCCACTTTGACCCGGGCTGGGAATTTAGGCACTTGCTCTCCTCCATATCTCATCTTGATTGTGTACATGCCAGCCGAGAGCGGCACATATGTAACGACATAGGTGCCGTCCTTGTTATCATCGATCTGGACCTCAGCTTTGGAACCAGTGTCTGACACCATGTCCACCCGCAGGTCCCCGGGACCTGCCTCCGTGCAGTCGACATTCAGCAGCCCTGCCTCACCTACTTTACCACGCTCCAGACCAGGGCCCGTGGCAATGACTTTAGAGACATCAAACGGCACTTCTATGTCTGCCTTAAAGGGGGAACCAGGAATGTGAACTTCTTCAAAGAGGATGTTTACAAAATACTCTCCAGGCTTCATGGGCAGGTAGGAGACAGAGCAGGTCCCATCGCCGTTGTCCGAGCATTCAATTTTAGCTTCACATGGGCCTTCTACTGTCAAACCCAAACCTCCAGTTCCTGCCCCTTTGGTATCTATTGTGAATTGGGCTGGTTTTCCAACGAGGCCCCCTCGAAGACCTGGACCATGAGCTTTTACCTAGAAGAGAATATGCAGTTGAGCTAAACTGCCTTTTCTATGTTACTGCCAGAAAACTACACAGAAAGCAAAGTTGCCTTTGTCACTCATTCCAGTTTTACTATAAAGCTGGTACCACTCCTCCAAAGAGGTTTCTAGGCAAGAATATTTACACTCTCACCACAGCTGTTTTTGTATAGCCATGGGATGTAAAGGGTGGAAATGTTAAAATATTTGATGGCTGTACACATCTTTTTCTTGAAATGTATTTCCTTAGAAAAAAACATCTTAATACAGTAGAGATGCTCATCAGGCCAAATTCTATTACATTGAGAGCAATACGCTTATTTGCCACACTGTGCAGGATGCTTGCAGTATTCTTGATTAGTTCAATGTTTATATTCAAATATGGTCCTACAGGAATTACCTCAATGAGTCACAGAGGCTGCAAAAGGACTGACTGAGCACTCTGAGTAAGGATGTTTCTGAGTCTGGTTTGGCCAAAACCAAGCCAAGTCTCATGCAATACCCCACAATTCAATTTTTGGTATCAGTTGCTGTCACAGCCCTAAACCATTCACTTACCTTGGAGGGGTCTGGAGGTAGCGTGGCCTCCACAGTGTAGGGGCTGCCTGGGATTGGGTTGCCATCGTAACTCACATCCACCACATACAGTCCTTCTTCCCGTGGGATGTATTTTGCAGTGCTGCACTCCTTACCCAGAACCGGTTCCACCAGACACGGCACAGCTTTCCTCGTAGGACTGGAAATAGTAACATCCAGTTTACCTTGCCCACCAGCTCCTTTGGTATCAATTACAAATTCTTGATCCTTCCCTACTTCCACTCCTGAAAAAGACAAAACCAATATTACATTACTTACATAACATCAGACAGTGGTCCAAGAAATCTCCCATGCACATACCACTGAGGGAGCAGGCACTGGCAGAGCCCTGCATACCTCTGCAGTCAAAAAAATCCCCTCAAACCGAAGGAAAAAATAAACAAATACTTGGGTTAATTGGAGCTATAAAGCTACAGGGCAAAAGAAGCTTATAAGACACGGTCTGACAGTATCAGAGGCTCATTTCAGGAAAGCAAAAATGTTTCACTGTCTTAAGTTTTTCCACTTTCGGGAAACAAAAAGACGGTATGAGTGACACTGCATACATTTGAACAAACAGCCACCAAGCCCTGAGGAAAACATCAGTGGGTGCCCAGTTGGGTGAAGAGACCAGCTCTGCTCACCACAAAGGATCAAACCCCAACACATGCTTTTTCCACGCTGCTATGCAATCTCTGGGATAAAAAACAAACAAACGAAAAAATCTCAAACGAAGTTCAGTCCTCAAGAGGACCAGCTAGAGCAGCACGGCCAAGCTATAAAGCTGGAGCTGGTCAATTTCCAACGGCAGCAAGCTTAAAGGAAGATTGCACTGCCCACTCCTTTTCCAGCAGGACATGTTGGCCATCACCCAGATTCAGGAGACACTTTGGAGGCAGACCATGGGGCTTCCAGCCCGCAGATACTTACTGTTTTCAAGTCCATTGACTTTAACTTTGCTTAGGTCTAGCGGAGCAGCAACACCCACAGTGAAAGGGCTTTTAGGGATAGGATCACCACCGTAGGTTACCGAAACCTTCATTGGACCCTAGTTGGAGAATTTACAAATTAGCTCAGTGCCTCACTTGGTACAGAAACATTCACGTCCCAACTGTACATAACCACTTCACCTCATTCATTTTAGCTGACGACAGCCAAACTTACCGGTTTGTGGACACTAAAGCTCTCACCCCACTGCAGCCCTTCACAGTATTAAATGGTTTTTATTTAATACAGGAAGAGAGAAAGAGACAGTTCTTTCCAATATTTAATTAGATTATATTCAAGCAGCCTGGCAGAGGCTCCATTTCAGGCTGACTCCCACCCTCCCAGTGCTCAGGCCCAACAGCTGAATGAATGTCCCAGTGCTCCAGACCAGGTATCCCCTTCCACTGCATGGAGAGGCCTGGCCACAGCCAAGACTGCAAAGAGGTTGTGTTATTACAGCATCTGAAATACTAGGGGTTTAAGCTCTACAAGTCAGAAAGATTAATGCTCTTGTGTATTTTGGCTGGAATATTGCACAGCCATGGCAAGCTCCAGCCCACGATGTGTGCTCCTTTTATTCTCTCCTACCACAGTCCATATTTTAGCTATATTCACTGTTTGCTTACTTTTCATTCTTGGCCGGTTCGGCTCCCAAGTGAAATAATCATGGATGTTTCATGCAAGCTAGGGAATAGCTTCCATGATTATTCTTGGTTGTTTTTAGAAAACACGCACACGGGTAGCTGTAGCAACACAGCGAGATAGATAAGGCCGAATAAACAGCATTAAACCAAGGCTCCTCTGCAGTGACGCGGCCCCTCAGGAATTTAACTACCTAGTCTGTCCTTTCCCTACTCTGAAGAGTCCAGAGCCTCGTTCACAAGCTACTGCTTAGGAACCTGAGAAAGACAGGGCCCAGGAGTTACCTATGTGCTCACAGCCTGGAGGGACAACAAGGCTACTCTAATTACTGAGCAGCCTATTTTCATCTCCTTTGTTTAACCACTGCTTTTCCTGCCACTGCTATCTGCGAGCATCTCCTGTAAGTCTGCAGCTCCTCCATGACCCAAGGCACTTCTCTAGACGGAAGACCCAAGTGGGAAACCTGGTTTGGGCATCCAGGCTTGTTTCACCATTGCTTTTCAGGTGAAACATAGCAATCTGGTACTGCTCACAAACACGTGCATGGAGTACAGATGACTGTTCCTTCTGCATACCAACCCTGATTGAACAAACCCAAGCCTCTCCAAACAGGCACACCAGCCACATCCTGAGCTCATGCAACTGCTTTATCCAAAAACAAACGCTAGCTCTATGGTGCTTCCACTATAAGAACACCAATCCCGCATTATCAGGTAAATAATACTGCAGTCCTCCTTATCAGTCCATTTTCACACAGCTCCATTCAAGGAAGCTGGTGCAGATGACTGAGTAGGTTATTTGGCTGTTCAGCAGAATAAGAGCAGTTAAGACACTTTCTTCACAGCACCTACATCCTCAGAAGTATATGAGATCCAGGCAAGCACAGCGTAAGGAAAAATACTTCTAGTTATTATTAGCTTCCACTTTCAGCTCTTTAATGGCGTTAGGAGGCATCTACCTCTGAACCAAAACGAGTCAGACTCAAGTTTTTCCAACCTAAGGGCAAACTCCAAATGCTGGCAAATACTTCAAATGCATTTAATCTGCAGACCAGCTTCTCTCCTCAGCACTGACTTGTTCACTGTCCCACTGGGAATTGGTGCAGCACCACCCAAACTCTTCTTTTTGGCCCTGCTCTGGTTTACACTCCAGCTCCTCTGACACCAGCAGCTTGCTGAGAGGCAGCACACCACAACCTGGTCTGCAGGACCATGGCAGCCCAGAGTAGCTGGGGCAGCAGTCAGCTCTGTTTAGGAGTCCGGAAAGGTTTGCCACCTTTCTTCTTCCATGATGATGTGCTCTGTGCTACTGCTTTGGTGTCTCTCTTTTCCCCAGAGAAGAAAACAATGGCAAGCTATCAATAACTACACCAGGAAACTGCATTACTGCTTTCCAGTCCTAACTGTACTGCAGGCTTTAGGGATCCTGGGTAACAGGATACCCTGGAAAACCCTTCTTACTTGTTCCTCTGTGCACAGGTAACACGGAGGGAGGCCACTGCACTACAGCAACATGAACTGTTCACTCTTGTACTGCAGCATGAGTCAGACCTACCTGCTGTATGGGAGTGTATCTAACAGTGTGGGAATAGTCATAGTTGTCAATGACGTCCAGATCTACCACGGCCTCTCCCGGCACTGGGCTGCTGAACTGCACATCCAGTGGTGCTTTTCCAGCTCCCTTGGTGAACACAGTGAAGTGTGTTGGCTTGCCATTTTCCACACCTGAAGAAAAATGTTAATTCTAATTTATGCAGAGCTTGCACACAGAAACTCTTCTTGAGAAGCACTCAGTACCAAAAAAGCCCAGTCAAGCAAAATGCCAAGAGAAAACCAATAAATAGCCAGTCACCCCACACCGCTGTATCCAGGACTGCATTGCTGCATCCCAGCAATGCTCAGCCAGGCAGTGGTTACCCTGCCACAGCCCCTCACGGTCCCAATGCTGGCCACACTACATAAACCCAGCTCTCACCAGTTTTGTTCAGCCCAGGTCCTTCAGCTTTCACTTTGCTGGCATCATGCGAGGGGTCCACTTTAACTCTGAACGGGCTGGCAGGAATTTCCTGCAACAGAAACACAGCACTAAACAAACAGGTCACTCTTCAGTAGCCAAAATTAGACAGATATTAATTTTAAGACAATTTTTCTCTAATTACAGCACTATTTTGAGTAAAATTTTGCCTCACTTAAAACACCCGCCTTACTGAGTAGTATCATTCAAATTCTAGGGCAAAGTTAACAGCTCTCCCATTCTTTTCTTTTTTAAGGAAAACTTTTCCCCTCCATTTTCCTTGGAGAGTTGCTTAGATTTTTTTATCCTTTAGAAAGCAGCTCTGCCCCATCACTGAAACCACTCAGTATGTCAGTCCAACACATCACAGGCTTGAACTTCAGTGCCCCCGGCCAATTCCTTTCATTTGTGTACATCCAAGTATTAGAAAAGGAGTCCTAAATTTTTTGACACTGTTGTAGATATAGTGACCAGGGAAAGTGCATGTGAGCTGACATGGACGGAACCAGCTGTGAACTGCCACAGCCAGCTGTGAACTGGTGTGTGCTTGGTGATCAAAGAGCAGATAAACACACTCCGGAAACATCAGGCTGCAAAATGAAGACTACAAACCTCTCCGGCAAAAAGCACTTTAATGGTGTAGCGCCCTGCAGCAGGTGGGGCATATTTCACTGTGAACGTATCGTTAGCATTGTGGATGATGTCAAAATCTATGTCCTCTTCCTCATCGCTGACCACACGAGCATCACACTTAATTCCAACACTGACATCACCTAGGAACAAGCAAATGGAGATTTTGCCACTGGACAGTGAAGACATTGTCAGCCAAACAGCCAGACCATTCCTGTTACCAGGAGTTGTTCAAGTCACCATGTTAACTGATGTAACAGATTGGATCACAATTCACTGCAATGTTCTGCTTCCCAAGGTTTTTCCTAAACAAGGAAAACCAGCATGGAACACTACATAACCCCGCCCTCCCCTTTGATGACCTGCAGTTCTAATACCACAGCAACAGCCCAGCATGCCTTTACCTTCTCCTGCATCCGTGCAGTCCACAGTGAAGTGGGTTGGCTCGTTTGCTTTCAGGCCAGTTCTCTCCACACCAGGTCCAAACACTTTCACTTTCTGAGGATGACTCCCTTGACCTATAAGAACCTACACAGATTCACAAGGGTCAGAATCACACATCTGTGACACACTCAAGAGCACAGTCAAGTCAGAGCATTGCTTGAACAGAGGCTACAGGAAAACAGGACCAAATGAATTGCCCTGAATCTCTGAGGCTGCAGCAGGGCTGATAGGAGACCTCCAACATATAAGCTGTAAAAACAGAAAGATTTCTTCAAGTGGATATATTCCTAAAAAACAGAGCAGAAGGGCACACCTCCTTGAAGTTCACAAAAGGGTTTTATCATACAAGTTGTACTAACAAGTAGCTGTGAGCACAAATGTCCTACTTGGCTGGAACTAAGTACTATCCGTCTCTGTACTTACCCTAAATGGGCTATTTGGCACATTGGCTCCTCCCCAGACAACAGAAATTGTATGTTTGATTGGTTTTACTGGCACATAGGAACAGGCAAACACACCATCAGGCTTGCTCTTTATCTGGATATCAATAGGGTTTCCTTCTCCATCCTAAAAAGCAGTAATACAAGCAGAAGGTTCAAGTACTTCAAAAACATTTGCATAGTTTGAACAGCCCATGACTGTTCCAGAATACATCAGGGTTTGGTTTTTTTTCCAGAGCTGCAGCTCAGAAACACTGAAGAAACACGCAATTTACACTCCTACAAGTCTTCCTCATCCAACGCTTGCTCATTCATTACACCATCCTACAACACTCAGGAAATTCACAGGCTCAGAGACACTTCAGTACTTCCAAATGGCAACTCCAGGAAATTACACCTTGCTTTGCTGAGGAGACTCTTAAGTAAGGAAGCAAAGCCATGTTTTTCATACACCACAGAGAAGTCACCTTGTCTTGATTTAGGTTGTTCCCGGACTACATTACACAGATCAAAGCACAGAGCTTTGAGTGAATTACACATGCCCAGACTTAAGTGGTATTTAAGCAAGTAGAAATACTTAAGGCATTTTTCTCAAAAGTATTAAAGCCCTTTTGTTGAAGTTCCATACAGCTGCCTTTGGCTTTTTACCTGTGCATACATCTTCAGAGGTGCTTTCCCAGCGTCCTTGGTTTCAACTGTGAACTCAGCAGGATTGTTCACTATACAGCCAGTCCTCTCCAGACCTGGGCCATAAGCCTTCACCTAAAAAAGCACCTCAAGACTATTAGTTTGCAGTTCAGAAAGAGAAGCAAAACTAAGTGATTTATTTGTAAAGACCTGCCCCCTCCCACAAAACCCATGAAGCTCGGGATACTACTTTGGCAGATTTCCATTACATTGAATCAAAACCATAACAGTGTTATTAGAAAAAGCTGGGTAATATCTGGCTGGAGCTTGGCAAATTCAGAGCTTTAAGCAGAGGCAGCTTAAGAGTCAAGGCTGCCACTAGAATCCTTCAGAAACACCTCCACTGTAGTTACATCAAAGATGTGCTACGCCATGGATGAACTCTCATACACCACCTTATCAGAGTTGAAGTCTCCTGAAGCCGGACGGATGAAGGCCATGTAAGGGCTGTCTTTTATGTCCTCATCATCACACATGATGTGCACAGCATATTCACCAGGCTCTTTGGGCCAATACTTCACATCACACGAGCCATCATTCTTGTCATCACACTCAATCTTAGCCTGAGAAGGGCCTTCTATTGCAAAGCCTGAAAAAGAAACAAGTAGGTTCCTCACGTTAGGTTTGGGGTGGCCGCTAACTTAACACTACTTACACAAATAGCTTTTTGTCAGCCATAACCATGCCTGATCTCTCCATCACCCTTCTTCAACAATATGGGAGATAATCCATCATCCATCATTCCTTTTTGGACCTCATCCCACAAAACCACAGATTAACACAGACTTCTATCTCTAGGACTTCTCTTGATACTTTGATAGATGTTTGTGTTTAGACCACAACATCTTACAGACAATGCTTTTTTTACTGTTGGGAAAACCATTGTTTCTCATGAATTCTTTGCTAGTGTTGCAACATATAAATATTCCAAACAAACTAAGTAAAGTAACATACCAAGAGAGCCAACTTCTGTGCCAATGGACTCGACCACAAAGTCAGCTGATTTGCCCACAATTCCCTCGTGCAGTCCTGGCCCCCAGGCTCGCACTTTCTGAGGACCTGCTTCATGACCCACTTGAACTTCAAAGGGGCTACAAGATAAAAACAAAGCATGGTATTAGAAATGAGGACAAGTACAGCATCTGTGTTTTTCCCCAGGCATTTTAATGAGGCTTTACATCGGATTTTCCAAATTAATAGATGCTACCATGTGGTGGCATGGTGCCCAGCAGAGTGTCTTTCTAGCAGAGAGGTCATCCAACCCACCACGTGCTTAAATCTTGCACCACAAACCCTGAGTGTCAAACACTTGGCTTGCTCTACTCGCTGTAGCCCTGAACGCTAAAATAACAAATCCCTTCAAAAGCTCCCAGCAAAGTCCAAGCTGCACGATCTACCAGGTTTTATTAGTTTTTGTATTCATGATTTTGGGTTTAGAAAGACTGATGCAAATCACCCTTCAGAGCTTTCTCAATATAAGCAACTCTAGCCCTAAAACAGGCAGTAGATAAACTGTTAAAACAACCATTTGCCACTAACTTGTCCCTCAAGTTTCTTCAAAGCTCAGCGTTGCTTTAAATGCTCACCAACCACATAACCCACTGAAGGGCACAAAAATGCCCCAAAAGCTTCTTCTAACTTACCTTTTTGGGATGTTGTGCCCACCCCACGTAATCGTGACAACATACTTCCCGGGGGTAGCTGGATAGTATTCAAATGCATATACACCATCCATAAAGCCCTTTTGTTTCACCAGCTCCTCCAAGCCCTCTGTTGAAAGATCAGTCCAGCATTAAACTTAACAGCTTCCATCCTGCTTTCAATTACTCAGACAAGTTCATGTTTTCTAGTATTTATTTTAGCTTGCAAGAATAAATTTCTTCCACCAGAAAAAAAAAAAGGTCAGGTTATAAAGGAAGTTAGTTCTAGCTGCCCTCTAGGACAAAGACAGCAAACACTTCCAGAAGAAATACAGCAGAAAGTTACCAGACTTAATAGGTTCCCTTGTGTTTTATTTTCTTAGTCTGCAGTATGATGCATGTCATATGTTAAAACAAAAAAGCTTAACATTTGTCAGACTTTGTAACCACAAATATGCAGGGAATGCCTACTTTTCATTTTCTTCAAGATGAAGAATTTAGGGAGAAAAGCTTAATACACTAAAATTTACATCGATACGTCTGTTGCTTTTTTTCCCTCCCAGCCACCCGAAGCCACACAGTCAGAGCTCTGTGCTGTGGAGGAGGTGAAGGCAATACAATGCACCTTTCAATGCTGCCCCAGCCCGGGGGGAGGTGACTGGGGGGAAGGTGTTTGGCTCCCCCCGAGCAGCAGCACAGCCACTCTTGCTGGCAACCTCACCAGCCAGCAGCCTCTGTGCTCCCATCGCTCCAGCCTGCCAGGCAGAGAGCCACATCCAGAGCTCAGGGCACACCAAAGGACCTGGGGATGGATCCTGGCAGACGGTCTCCATATCAGCCTACAGGTTCCCTTTTCTCCTTTGCCATTCCCAGCTTTACGAGAGCAGGATTTCCACCCTGCCAGAGACTGTGGAGCATGCCTTTCTCCCACAAATCAGATGAAGATGCGATACGTACCCATTAAGCTTGGAGGCCATGGCAGGCAGATGCATGGGTTTTCTCAGTTTTGCTTACTGATGCATTAAAATGGAAAGAACTAAAGCCAGACGTTATCTTATCTAACCCAGCCCTGCAGGTCAAAACCTTCACACTAGACACAAAGTACCAGAAAACTCTTCTGAAATACAGCTTTCTATGATAGACCCTAGCAGTTCCATCAGGACACCATCTCCTTCCTTTTCCCAGGTTTTGATTCACCCCCTTCTCCAAAACACACCCACAGGATGGATCCACCCCAGCACTCACTTGGTCCCTTTATAGTCACGGCAAGGTCTCCGCTCCCCGCTGCTCTGGTATCAACCTTGAAGTCAGCCGTCTCCCTCATGCGGACGCCCTTGGGCTGCAGACCTCGGCCAGTGGCACGGCACGCGTTGGGGTTGCAGGCTGCAAGGCAATTCCAGGCATTAATACTGTCTTTGATTCTCAACACACAGGCAGCCCAGCCAGCCTGGAACAACCTTTAGTTTAATGTTGACTCAGGGTAACCATGGCTGAGCTTTCAGCACAAGCTTTAGGGTTATAGCATGAAGGCAGACAGACAGGAGTCTGCCCCGTCCCTGTCTATGCCTCATGGCTTTTGGGCAGTAGCAGTCAGTGCAGCCAGGCAACTCTGACCCCCTGCAAGGGCTGGCTTTTAGAATTATAGCAAACACTGAAGCCCTCTTGCTTTCCAATTCCAAGCAAGTTACCAATACAAGACTCTTACACAGTTATCACTTACAGGTAATTCACCACAGACATGACCTTCCTGATGCCTTTTGTACTGAGGCAAACTGCAGTGTGGGGTGAAGGCTCCCTTTGCAGATAAGCCCCACTGAACAGTATTATTGTGCTGGTCTTTCAGAAGCACAGGACTGGGACAACTGCTGGTAGCAAGGCTGAGTTTTGCACGTGCTTCATTAAGAGATGCCACATCAAAATCCCCCTGCTTGTCACAGCTCACACTTTCAAAGAAGCAAAGCCATCAAGCCCTCTGCAGACTGAAGCAGCCATGGAGAGGGGCAGGAGGTTACACATGGCTTAGGCTTATGCTTGGCTCCTTTACTCCAAGTGCTTCTCCAGGCCTGCAGAGTGGCTACAGAAATAAGTACCACACACTTATGAACAGTTTTCCTTACACAATCCCAGCTGTCAGGATGTCTTCAACACCAGAGACCTGAAGGGTTTGCAGAGACTTACAGATCACCACAGCTTCTCAGCACTGTAAACTGAACATGCACTTTCCCAAAACACGCCGTGCTTACAGCAGGAGCACAAGTCTGCCAAGCAGCTCCTCAGGTTTTCCCTCATTACAACAGCTCACCCCTGCAGCAGCCAACACTGCCCCGTGTCCTACACCGGACGGTGGGAGTGAGGATCGTGTGCCATCTGCTCGCCCTGAAAGCTCAGTGGGAACACACAGGAGCACGGCCGACGTGGAGTGGGAACAGCTTGCAAAGAGCTTACACAGCTGCGTCAGGCAGCTTGTGGTTAAGCCAGTTTCACTGACTGGGTCACACACCGCTCCAGCTCGCTTGCAACTTTCCTCCCCAACCCCAACAAAACCAAAAGCCCATTTGGCTGGGACAAGCTGCAGGCTAGAAGCTCACAAAAAGCAAACATGACAGAGCATCCTGCACACCTCTTACCAACTATGAAGCCATTAGCAGTGAAGTCCAAAATTCCACAAATGGAGGGTAGCTCAGGAGAGATGAGCAGAGATCTAAAAGCATAGGAGCACGTAAGGATGGAACAGAAAGCAAGTTAGGTGTCAGTTAAGGAGGAAAATAGTAAATATAGTCATTTGAGGAACGAAGGTGGAAAACAGCAAGACGCTGCATAGCTGCACAAATCACTAAAAAAAAAAATACACAGGGCAGCTTAACATTTGGAAGTCTAAGCAGAAAGGAAACTAGCAATAAAAGCCATATTACTGTTAGACAGAATTGATTTACCCTGTGAATACCTGGTGACCCACTGAATCAGGACCAAGGTGTTGAAAGGTACAGAGCATGTACAAGGCAAGATTCAAGCACATTCTGTGATCACATCCAAGGACAAAAAATGGCCCTCTATGTTTAGATGCATTTTCAAAAACATACCCTCTCCAACGAGAACAGTGCAAGGAGTTTTGGGAATTGCCTCCCCAGCAAAAGTCACTTTGACAATGTGAGGACCAGCTTGAAGAGGTTTGTAGGTGCAACGGTAGACTTGGTTGCCTTTGTCTTCTACTACAACTTCAGCAAGGCTTCTCCCTTGAGGATCCTCTACTTCCACGTTCACATCACCCACACCAGCACCTGCAAAGGAAACAAGCCCACCTGAGCCTTGGCTTCCCCACAACAACAGGCACTGTGTTTTGGAGCACTGTCTGGGCTCAGCCAGCCACCCTCTGCTGCCATTTCTAGGCACAGCCTCTGTGTTCAGCTTTTGCCAAGAGCAACCAACCATTAGAGCGGGGAGGGGGCAAGACAGGACAGTGGCATCTCCATGAAGCCAACCTGACAAGGGGCTGGCTGCTCCAGCCACAGGGTTTCACAATAGGTGCTGTGTTTCAGAGGGAGGGGAGGAGGGAAAGGGACCAGGGGTTTATTTCGTCACAGAAAATGCTGAGTATTACAGTACTGAATATACATACAGCCTGGTTATCCTATGGCTACCATGCTGTAACACCTCTATCACAGATCAGCCCACAGCTTTACCAGTTAGTTCAATCTCTCAAGCTTTGAAGTGGTTGAGATTAAAAGATTGGACAATGTGCATGCTGGTCTGGACAAGGATCCTTCTCTGCCGGACATATTCACTTTTGTTCAGACACCTGCTCTTCTCACATTTTATTCAACTCATTATACAACAAAAACAGTTTTCTATATACTTTCAGAGGCCAGACATGTCTTTACATGATTCAGGCCACTCCCTCTCCCAATTAGAGGCTGAACATAATACTTCCCTTCGCTATAACTACATTTAATTTTATTCCTAAGCTCCCTCAGGCAGAAGGCAATGTAAAATATGCTACTCAGCATATTGCAGTGTTTAAATGCTACAAGTAACTGCCCTAAGTAGTTTCACATTGTTCTAAATGAATTAGCATTTGTAGCATCTTATTGACTCGTTCCTCTAGGCTACAGCATTGGTCTAATTGCACACAAGTAATGTGATGGAGATGCCCTAATGAAGATAGCAGCCCTCTAATAATTACAATAGAGGCTGACACCAGTTCATCATTGAAGCATGAACTTGAAGCAGCACTGTAGAGCTAAATGCACTATGAGTTTACAGTTTACTCACAGTTTATTCTTCACATTTATGTTCAACCTGTTATATTACTGTTTAAAATGAGTTGGGAGAAGAAACCAGCCAGGAACTTGCCTGCTGCCATTTAGCAAACTCATGGCAAATTTCTGGGTAAGGCTTAGCACCCTCCTGCCCCAGCTCAGCTCCACACGTCAAGTATTTCATAGACAGTGGAAGCCTTCAGAGCTGAATGGATGTTATTTCACCTCTGAACTTGATGAGGCTACAAATCTTCATCCACTTTTCGGTTTTTTTATTTCTACAAGGCCTTAGGTTCAGACATTTGAGGAAACTGCAGCATTTCTGTCCACCTTCATCCTGCTTACCTGCAGTGTAGAGGTCAAAGTAGGTAGACTTGTTGGCAATGTTCCCTGTCGCCTCCAGTCCCGGTCCCTTTGCTGTCACTTTGCTTGCATCTCCCTGGGCTTTGTCAACATTCACTTCAAATGGGCTCTTTGAGATGTGCTGCCCAGCAAACAGGACTGAAACCTAGAGACAGAGAGCAGCAGCTCAGACCCACTGGGCGGAGGCAAGAGCTCAGCATTGCTGCCATGCAACCAAGTGCAGGGTCAAACACCTGCATTCCTAGCACAGAGAGTCTTTGTCTCAGAGGTGAGAGACCATCCATCCCACAGCCTTTTTCCTGCCCATACAGTGTAACTGATGGCCACCTCCTTAAAGTGCTGCTCACAGAGTCAGCCACACCTGGGGATACTTGAATTGGGATGTGCCAGTAAGAGGCAGAATGCCATCCAGCAATGAAGCAGAAACAGAAGTTGCGCTCATTTTTTCAGGCTGACTGTGGGGACCAGCCACTCTGGCAAGTGTCAAAGCCACAGGATCACCCATTATAAACCTGCTTTTATGGGTAACCAGGGACAGAGTTGGGTGGGGAATCTTCTCTTGAAAATGCCCACAGTGTACAGTACCATCAGCAAAGAAACAACCCGATATTTTCATCTGCATCTCTGACAACACACAAAACTTGCTTCAAGAGTTGCACAAAGAGACTATGCATAAGAGGAGTGCCAGCTGTAGCACCTGATAGCCAAACACACATGCACTTTCTCCCAACACACACTTCTTTCCCCCTTGAGAAGGGAGCAGCCCAAAACGCCCAGATGGAGAATTAAGACCACACCAGTTTTCCTTTCCTTCAGGATGCCCAGAGTGGCTATGACCTGTCAGTGAACAGGCAGCCCTCAAGGGCTCACATTAACAGCCAGCAGAACAGCATGTTTAGCAAGGGAACACTGGTTATTGACACACAACCCACCTTGTGAGGTCCAGTAACCCTGGGAACATACTGGACTGAATAGGTCTTGTTTTTGTCACTGGACGGTGTTATCTTTGCCTAGGAGAGAAAACACATCCATCATTGAGTTGTGCCTACGCATGCCAGCTGAACACTTTTCTAGGGAGCATTTGATACTGCAAACTATTTCCAGAGTCAGCAATGTTAGAGACTTGTTGCTGTGGGAGCAGGGATCCTTGCTACCTCCTCTTCTTGCATGGAAAAAACCCCATTGGTTTTGTCTTTATGTGAGAGGAAGCAAGCCACCTTCTCCCCACCCCAGCCCTTTTCCTTGCTGTTAATTGCTCTACTGGGACAGGCCAAAACTGAGGAGACATTAAGTCCAATGTACAGCTGTATTTTTCTGGAATGTTGTAACATGATCAAGTGGAGCACTTGGATGAAAATTTCTATAAACATTAAAACCAGCATTTTTACTCAAAATGATTCATAGCACCTAAATAGCTGCTTTAGCCATTCTTGCAGAATGAGTAAGGGCAGACAGTGATTTAGTGATGTATGTTATCTAAAAGCAGGTCAGAGTGTACTTGGCCAGTCAAGCTAAACCACTGCAACTACTGGACACTGGAATTGTGTTGCTTAGTTGCAGATAGTGACTTTTTTCAAGTTCATCCAGTAAGGCAATTAGGAAAGGCTTGAGGCTTCTTGCACTTTTGATATATTCTATTTTGTAACTTCTTTTTAGATGACTTATCTTCAAAGACCTCACTTGTGAAAGATGAAGGTTACGGCAAAAATTTCTGCATGCAGACCAACTTTACTTTGCCATACAAAGCATTTAACATACATACCTCCTCTCTGTTTCCTTCTGGATCCTCTATGAAGACCATCAGGTCACCCTGCCCAGCACTGATGGTGTCCACTGTGAAGATGGCAGGCTGCTTCACCATGTTCCCATGAGGCTCAATCCCTGCGAGAAAGGCACAGAACAGTACATAAGCTGTCGCCACAAAATTCAAAAGATAGTTTGGAGGCTACCAAAAAGCTATCCAACCCATCCTCCCACACAAGCCCCCAGCACCAGCTTCCCCAGGCCACTGCATGGCACCTCCTCACCCACTGCCCAGAGCATCATGCTCACAAATAAGGCCTACTCTTACAATACAAGCATTTTTAAAAATTGATTGAACCACTGGCACTCAGCTCATCCTGGGATCTCTGACAGAGTCAGGAACCCAGCTGGTATCTGGATTCAGGTGAAAGCAAGTTACCCTGGCACATACTGAGGGTCAACCCGTCCAACACCAACAGCAAGGAGGGTATGTGCATTACCTGCTCTTCAGAAGTTGCTCTGCTTCACACAGCTAAATGCTGAAATGTGCTGCACCACAGGAAGGGTGACTAGGGAGGCAGGAAAGAAATTCTGGAAAGCCTGTTCAGTCTTACTCCATTTTCAGAACCCAACAGCATAGGCACTGCTCAGACTGACTGTTCCTTGAAACCTGCTCAGACTATTTTGCCAGAGTGAACTCTGTGCAAATGGCAAGCAGGAATCTCTTTAAACCATGACAATCCTGCTGTTCAGTGAGGCTTCCACTTAACTTTTAATCAGTTTCCTTATTGCCCAGCACAGGGCCTGCTACAGCATGCATTTACCAGCAGGGTTTCATCATCTTCCTGTACATAGTACCAGGTCATGACATCTGTCATGGTGGTGTCAGACTGAGTGGGTGGAAGAACTTTCCAAAATTGCTGGTTCCAGACTAGCCCAAACACATATACCCTTCCGTCCAAGGGAATTTCTCCTTGGCTTATTCATAAGACCGTGGGCACTACTGCTCCATAGCACAATTAGTGGAAAGTGCAACGTCTGATAGATTATAAAGGAAGTGGTTGTGAACAACAGAATTCCTGAACTTGTTTATCTTCAGAACACAATAACTTGAGAGCAATGCAAGGAAGATCATGTTTTTACTAGGAAACCTGAGCATTCTGATAAGGTGTTAACAATTGGCATATTCATTCTTGCAAACTAAGCCCTAGATTATCATCTAGCCTAAACAGCTATAAATCTGATCTTCAGTCTTACAAAGTCTTATAGTTTAAACAGCTAAAAATTTGCTCTTCAGTCATAATATCTTCACCCCACAAGCACTAGAGTATGGTATTCATTCAAGTTATGTATCCCTCCTTCTGAGAGGGCAAGCAGGATTGCTTAGCCTACAAAAAGTGCTTCAGCCAGGACAGCATTAGTCACAACACTTCATTAGCCAACATTTCATCTTCTAGATTTTACTCTCTTATCAGAGGTCTGCTTTGGCTGGTTAAATGAGAACTCGGAGCGCAACACTGATGCTCTGCATGACTCTGTATATCCCCTCTGGGGGCTCATTTCACATCAGGTCTACACACAACTGCCCTCAGCACAATCCAAACCACTGCAGTGTCCAGGGTGGTGTGCTACAGCTAAGACTCATGTTGAGAGATTATGAGCAGCTTATATGGAAAAATGGTAATTAAAAAAAAAAGCTAAGACTGACCCACTTCACATTTGACAGTCGCCTTTTTCTGGAAGCATGAAAACCTGTTCCTCATCCGTCCAGAGACTCTGCCCAGCTTGGTAGTGAGCCCCTTGCTTTCAGAGTCACCTTTCAGGTCTGACATACGTTCCCAGTCTGAATGGCCGATTATATTTAGCGACTCTGTTTTGGCAGTTGACTTCAGAAAAACATCAATCTTTCAAGAACAGCCACTCACCCTTCATAATTTCCATTACAATGGCTCCAGAGCATTGCATGCATGAGTATAATAGAGTAATTCTAGTTTTTGAAAGAATGAGAACATGGCTAAAGCCAGACTTCACAGATTAAGGCAGGCTGATCAGTCATTTACACATTTGGGCACTGAAAAATGTTTCTGTGTATTGTGGTTTGCTGCAGAAGGCATCAGCAAAGGACACAGACCCCAAGCAGGATAAGTGCTAGGCTAAGAGAAATGCAGAAGGCATGACGTTTTTCCTCTTTGGAGTGCTTTATCACAAGAAACATTCACTGCTAGGTCATTGACAGTCAGTGGCAATACAGCTAGCTTGAATTTCACACCAAGGTTGTTTTAGCCCCATAACTCGCTACTTCTTCCAGCTGTGGATGGGAGGCTGGCAGCTTGCAGAACAGGTTCAGAGACTTTGGGGAATTTACATGTTAGAACTAGGAGTGTCTTTTGGACTATATCCATGTATTTCTGAAACCAGGCACCACACCAAGAGTATACAAGTGAAACTTTGAAGTCAGTTACAGTAGGTCTGGAGTTCAACATAAGCAGAAAACTCCACCCAGCCTTCTGAAGAGTTACATGCTCCATATAGCTTCAGCTCACCAAGTCCTTACCTCTGCCATAAGCCCTTGCTTTCTTTGGATTCAGTTTGGGTTTTAAAGGAGCTCCTGGTTTCAGCTTGGCTTTGGGGAACTGGGACAGGTAAGTCATCACAGAATGCTCATCCACATCAGGGTGGATAATTTCTTCAGGGGTAATAACCTGAAAGACAGTGCAATTAAGTATATTGAACCAGTGCTTGGTTACTGCATGTCAACACAGAAACAGAGCCATGACACAGTCTGAGATTTCAAAACTCCCACATGCTAATGTGATTTCTTACATTTCTTTTCCCTTTGATACGCACATCATCGTTTATTATCTCACAGCAAGAAAATCAAGAAGCTCATTATGGTCCCAGTGTCTTGGGGGCTTTTTGTGCCTTGATTATTAGGGGTTCTCAGGAGACTGCAATAAGCTTAATAGTATCAAGACAAGACAACAGTAGTTATGCTCCCCCGGAAAAGTGATGTGGGGATAACTGATACGGAAAAAATTAGTAATTCATAATCCCATATGCGACAGCTCTGAACTGCAGTGCTTGCTAAGTAAAACTTGTGACCAGTCTCTTCTGCTTCCACAACACAAGTTGCTCCGACATCTTCAGAGACTTCAGCAATTATGGCCAACTTTATCAGCATGAAAATAATCCAGTTTGTAAATACATTGTTCTCTGTTTGAACATCATCTTTGCAGGTGATTTCCTAAGCTAGCAAGTTTTTCTTCTGTAGAATTCAAAACAAGCTCACTCCCTGGACTAACAGAGCAAGTACTACCACACAGGCACTTCCCCCTACACCGCATGCTGCAACAGCAGCAGTCTACAGCAGAGACATCTCTGCACAAAATCTTACAGCCAGAGCTCTGAAACGCGATAGTGTGTTTCATTACAGTTCGCCCTTTCTCAGGCAATTTCACGAGTTAACTGTAACTTTTTGAAATGTTCAAGCAGTTTCACCTGCTTTCCTCAATTTAAACTCAAGCCAGTCACAAGGACAAAGCCAGCCATGTGCTCCCACAGGCAGCCCATCTCTTGGTGGCCTTACCTGGGGCACACCCAGCCAGTCATCTGCCTGCTGCATGGCTTCCCGAGCATTGTCAACAGGTTTCTTCGGGTCCCAGGTCTCCCAGTCAGGGCACAAGCCTGCAAGCACATTTCATTTGTTAGGTGCTATTTGCAAAGGAGCTTCCCTGGCTGCAGAGACCAAGTACAAACTCCACAGCCACTTCTATTACACTATTATGTAGAAAGACATTCAGAGCTTTGCAGAAGTAACCAAAACAAGACAAGGATATACAGCTCACTGAAACACCTCTGAGACAACAACCAGCATAGAGTCATAGAAGGGTTTAGGCTGGAAGGAAACTTTAAAGGTCGTCTAGACCAATCCCCATGCAATGAGCAGCAACTCTTCAAGAGAGTCCTGTCCAACCTGACCTTGAACATTTCACAGGATGGGGCATCTACCACCTCTGAGCAACCTGTGCAAGACACTACTCTAAATTCAGCACAAATACACATAGGCATCTGTTATGTTTCACTGGCTCTCCTGCAGCAAATTTGGAAAAGAAAATTTCAACGACTTGCCACAGCATCCCAGATTGCATTAGATGAGCACCAGCAATCACACTAGTAAGGCTGTTTTACAAGAAGGTTAGGAAACTGGCCTATATCACACTTCATCACATTATTTGCCTTAAGCAGCTCAGCCTCAGCTTGCTAAACACTGAAGTTTCAGGTAGTGTGCAGCTTCTGGTTGCTCAGTGCTCCCTCTGCAATCCTATTTCAGGAGAACACATGAAGCCATCCGCTGCACCCTGAAGTTGAAAGGTTGTTGGCACTTGCTGTGGGAACAAGCCTTTCTTCCACTTAGGAGCCAGCATTTGTGCCTTTGTCCCCTGCACCCAAATATAAAGCTCAGACGTGGTGCCTCCCATAATGCAATCTCACATTCTGCTTCAGGCCAGAATTTCTCTTGGCCAAGTCACTTACAACTTGCTTCCCACAGCTGGCCTCTTTGGACTTGAGTTTTCTTGAAAGCCTCATTCCTTTCCAGCTCAGCAGTGAAAACCCCCTTTCATAGGAAGAGCAGCCACAAGGACAACAAGCAAGCAAAACACTGACCATGAGAGGAAAGGACTTACCCGGAGCACAGCTGTCAACAAGGGCACCCAGTGCTTTGCCATCTTGCCAGTTCTGATTGAAGTTTGTGATTGGCAAGTAAGGAATTTTGTTCTGAATCCAGCCCAGCAGCCTCTGCTTAGGGGTCTGCTTCTTTGCATCATCATCACCTTCATCCTCCCACACTGGCATGGAAATGGAGTAGTGGAGGATAAGGGTCCATATCAGGCCAAGGATCAACTTCAAGTTTCCATCAACTATGGCTTTACTATCTGGAACACAAAAGACATACAACTGATTATTTGCCATCCTAAAGGAAAGAGGTGTGTTTTTAAAACAGTGTGCCTGCACTCATGGCCCAGATAATCAAGGACAAGAGAAGTGACCCAGGCCACTGCAGGCACTTGTTGAGGCAGACACCATTCTTCACACACTGCATTAAATGGGAGGGAGGAAAGAGAAGAGTCGCAGGTCTCTGCTCTCCACTCATCTTGAGAGAGCAGTGCTCTCTTAAGAGTGGTATGACTTGCCCTTCAGCTTTACAATCTTAGCTTAGGAGAACTGGCAGTTTAAGATTTCTGGTATTTTGGATTTGTATGGTACGTGCCACCTGGTATTTTGTAATGGCATTTCTACCTCACAAAAAAGGTCAAACAGCATGTGATGGAGTTCACAAGACCAGCATCTCAAGAGGGGTGAAATAGCCCAGGGCATACCTGAAAGTACCATTTAGGAAACAGCACTTATATACAGAAATATGGCTCTCCACACACACCAACAATTTGCATTAAAAATAGTAGGAAAAAAAAGTGCTATACAATGAAGACAAGCCAAGAGGGTTTGGAATTAGAACAAAGTCTAGATGTATCAAGACCTGTGTATCATCAGCAAAGCCAGCAGTACAGGTCCACAGGTGATCCTTTGCACCACCACATTCCTGCCTGCATAAGAAGTCATCCATTCATACTACAAATTCAGAGTTACAGAAAAGAAAAGCAGCCAGCTCTGGCTTTTCCATGTCACACGCCAGCCTAGCAAAAATTTATCACCACAGTGGCCATGCTGAAGCTCTGCTTTAAGACACACTATGGAGCTAAGTTTAAGGCTGCTGGGTATCAAGATCAGATTTTCCTAAGCAGCTGTCTGCAGGGGCAGGATACTTTTCTGCATCAGTAAGGCCTTGTGAAGCCATCACTACAGTTTTGCAAATAGTTGTGCAAATTACTTTGGCTTTAACAAGTCACAGATTGGATGCCCTTCCCTTCCCTGAGCTTGTAGTTGCTACTTAGGTTGTATTACATTTGTAACAGCTCCAGTTTTTCCAAGCTCACCAGAACTCTTCTACAATGCTTCGAGATGCCCTCAGCTTGATAGTTCCTTTCATTCACAGTAGCACGTTACAGCACAGTATTTTTCTGTTCTTTCCTCCATTTCAGTGAAAACTGTTACAGAAATCCCTTTCTAGTCACCAGAAGTTACAAATTACCTGGAAGCTTTTGTCTGTTCTCCAGCTCCTGGAGCAGATGCTGGAGTAAAGACAAAAACAGCTGTATAAACTAACTCTCATGCCACCAAAATAATTGTACAGGGATATTACAGAGTCCTAGCTAGAAAAGTTCAAATCCAGAGCATTAATAGGCAGAATCCGCCAAGGTGAGCCTCCAAGGTGCCCAACACCCACTGGGCATCATATCTGCTACTCCTCAGGTACTGAGACCATAGCAGCAACCCAGTACCATCTTACCAGTACAAGAAGACCTACTGACTCTCAAAACAAGTGATTATACAGAATAGTGACCAAGAACACTATGCACCAGGGTGTTCCCTTTAACCCAACGATCAGGCAAAGCAGTTAATATTTACATGGTTTCACAATAGGGCGGTATGTCCTGAACAGATAATACTGTAACTTCAGACCTTGAATAGCATTTGGACTTACTGGATAGTTAGTGTTTGGTTTCTAATCAGATTTCAGTTGTAGTCAAAACTGATGTTAAAAAAGTCCAGTAATCTTACAGGATTATGGTAAGTGTCTGCCACTTGACTGCTCACTGCTGAATCCGCATCCAGTCCCATATGTTGACACACATAGATAGCTGTGAGGTGATTAAGACCTGCTGGGTTTTAATTACAGGTTCCAAGGTAAAAGTCTGTATCACGTAATAGTGTGTCTCCTACTGACAACTAAACAGTTCTTGCTGTCACCCATTTCCATCTCCTTTCCAACTGAGCCACAAACTGCTCAGTGGTGGGAAGATGCTTCCTTACACCAGACTGTCAGTGCAAGCTTCCATCCCACCCCATGGCACAACCACCTGCTCACACTACTATGCTGGCCATACCACTGGCCACCACACCCCTGCACCAGAAATACCTCCAAGCTACAGATTCATATTGACATCAGCATTTTTACCAGATGGACACAGAGATAATTTAGTATGCTACCAGAAAACTAATTTCAGAAAGCTACACATCACCCTCTCCACAGGCGCAGCTGGGCTGTGGCCCTTGACCTGGGAAAAAGCAGCTTGTACACAAGACAGCTTCCCAGTGAGAGCAAGAATGTCCCATCTCATCAGCCTTGTCCAGAGAGGCCGGGCACAGGGCTGCTGCCCTGATGACAGGAAAAGGTCACCGCAGGAATGGGATGGCTCTTCCTCTCTGGGGCCGGTGCCATCGCCACGACTGCGCTTTGTTACCAAGCTCTCACAGCCTCCTGGCTTCCTGACAGGCATAGGCATCTCATGACGTAATTTTTTCCAAGGCTACTTGTAAGGGGCTTGTCTGCTTTTCTTTGGGGTGGGGAGGAGGGAGGGAGAAGAACTCATGGGCAGGACAGGAGACCTTATCAGCACCCAGCAGAGCTGTCTGCATGCCCTTCCTGCAGGCACCCCCCTCCCAGCTACAGGGGACCTCACCAGCAGCTCAGCGCCGGAGAACAATCTCTATCACCATATAAAAGGACCCTTCATGTTTAAGAGAGGACCAAAGTCCAGGTCAAAGCACGTTTGGCTTCCAAGGACTGCCATAAATTTCAGCTCCACCTGAGCATTCAGCCTCCCCAGAAAAGCCTCCGTTTCAGTCCTGTCTTTTTAGTCAACTGACTAATATTCAGTGCATTCCCCTCGAGGTCTCTTGGGCTTTAAGATGCAAGTGACATCCAGGAAGACACACATGTGTTCACAGGTCCTGCACAGGGAGCACAGAGCTGGCCCTGAGAACACTCCTAGTACAACCAAATTTGTAGGCATCCCCCACCAGCCCCGAGTGCACACTCCCAGTATTATACTGCCAAGGTGCAGGAATAATGGAAAAAATAATATATTTCAAATGACACTTAAGATCATTACTGCAGGCATTGCTGTGTAGCCCAGCTCAGCTGGCTTTCCACTGAATTCCCCACCATTTCCTGGTCTGCTTCAAGACACTTTCTGGCCATCCCAGGCTGGAAAATGGATTACATAAAAAGCAGATTTACACCACCACTTTCCTACTATGAAAATTACTTTTAGGTATATTTATTACTTGCACAATCAATACTTTATAGAGCCTTCAAAGGCACACTTCTCAATTGCTCCTCTGGAGCTCATACTAAATTTACAACATAGAGATGCACACTGGTGGCCAGTGCTTCAGAACCATAGGGCAACAGCCCGGCCCCTCGACAATTCATCTCCACCACTCCCAGCTGCATTTGGCTTTCAGCTTCAATGAAATAGGTGGATGGGAACACAGTGCCAGCTTTCAGCTGAACACACAAGAGTGTGTTTGCTCTGAGTTTCCGCAGATTAAAGGAGCCCTCTCCACGCAGGAGACAGGCGTTGGTCCCCGCCCTCCCAGGGCTTGGAGGAACTGAGCTGTCACATCTCATCCGCCAAGATGATTAAATGGGGCTGAACCTACTCTTTACAGCATCATTACAGACAGCTTCAATGTAACCTTTTTTGGAGAAAGCGTGGTTATCTGCATAATTTGCTTTATTCACGTCACAGTGCTTATGTTAACATCTGCAAGATGCACTTACAGGCGTGCCAGAGCACACTGTTCCCATTCCCGGGAGGAGATGTGTGCTTTGGACTTTAAAGTCCCTCTATGGCTGACTCATACATGCTGTCAGACATTGGACTTCTACTTTCAAAGGACAACTTTTTACCGGAAATCTGGGCATGAAGCAGGAGCCCATGTCACAGGACCTCTTGCTTGCCTCAGACCAGTACTTGGGAGGCCTTTGGCTCAACTGGAAACAGACAGCTTCAGAGATGCTGTCTAGAAGAATCAGTGGGTGAAAGGTTTGGAGAGGTCTTTTTGCACTGTATTTTTTCCTCTTTTTGGTTTGCTTTGTTGGTTTTTTGCATTAGAACTAAGAATTTTGCGGGTATTATACGCAAGTCCTTCTCACACTCTGCTGTGGACTTCAAAATTTCGAATGCTGTAAGGTGACTACTTGCAGACAGTCTGCAAGTCCTCATGGCTAAACATGCTGTCCTGAACCAGCAAGAAGCAAGAAAAAGCAGAAATGCTCAAGTTTGGTTTTAACACAAATCTTCATTCTCACCTACACTGTGTAACATGCATTTTAGCTTCAACTCTCCAACTGCAAATGGCTGTCCTCCTCTAAAAGTACCTGATGGCAATCCAAGGTCAACAAAATAGCAGCAGTCACCACACCACACCATTCAGCTGCAGGCAGGCAGGAGCCTCTGCAGGGAAGGGCTGCTGTCAGCCCACTGTTGAGGTCCTGCTGTCGGGATACATCTCAACATGACCTACATGCTGACTGCTGGGAAAAACCTGCCAGCCAAATTTAAGCTGTTCCGCAGACTCAACACCAGTATTGAACAAGCACTCACTTCTTTTTTTAAAACAAAAAACCAAAAGAAACCCAAAAAAACTCCAAAGCCTATATATAGCCTACAACATTAAGTTTTATGTAGAAGTATCCTGCTTCCTAGTCAGCTATTAGGATTTAAGTAGCTGCCTGGTAGGGTGAAGAGGAAAGCAGACTGAACCAGAGCTCATTTTCTTCCCCCATCACACCTCTGAGTCTCGATTGTAATTCTTACCCTTTTATTATCCTATTAACTAAGTGGCAACCAGCCAAAAAATTTGATCATGGCAATTCCATAGGTCAGCAGCACATAACACCAGCCTCAGTCTTGAATAAGAACCAAGTTTCAAATACTTAAACTGATTTATAATTGTTGCTCTACACTAAATATTAATACGATATGTTACACTTGGACTGTTAAAATCATACTCCTCAAAGCACAAAGAAAGTGCCATGACTTCAGCCAGCAGCGTGACTAGTCTGAGCCTGCAATGTGACTATTTTGAGACAAATGTGTGTCAATTTTTATGGCTTGGGCCTCAAAAAACTTCCTGACCCACCAAGCGGAAAACTGCCAGTGCTGGATCCTCTGCATTTGTGCTTACAGCTGCCCCAGGAGCAAGTGCCAGAACTGAAACCTGGCCTTGGTTTCAAGCTTGCCCATTCATTTACTTCAGCAGAGATCCCTAAACTCTACCTGGAGCACATGGCTTGAACTATATGACCTTCATTAGGTCTATAATTCTATAAATCAGAAAAAAAACCCATACCAAACCCAAGCAAACCCAATGTTACAAACAAGTTTGTGACTAGTATCTCTTGCTCATGTGCCAGTCTGCTCTGCACTCAGATTAAGCACTGCCCAAAATATGGCACTGTTCCTTAATCTCTGTCCTGTAGCAGAGCTGCAAGTCATTCTCTGTTGGACAATTAGCGGAAACAAGATAAACTACTGAAGCAGACAGCTTCCTTACTAAGTCAAGCTAGTCATACAGACTGTGGAACTCTAGCAAAACAAATGCCGGACTGAAAAGGCAATTTTTGGGTAGTGAATTTTGGTTTTTTTTCAATAGTTTCTTGGCTGACACCGCAGTCAACACAGCTTGCTCACTGTCTCAGCAAAGTCATCTCAGAAGCTTTAAAGTTGATTTCCACACATGGAAGTTAAGCCACAACCAGCACTGATCTTTGCATCCAGCTTCTCTAGAAAGAGGTCATCCTCTTCAATTTTTATGTTTTTCATGTTTAAATTTTTATTCTATGGGGAGAACCCAAGATACATAGCCCTGAATACAAAACAAAGGAGCAGCATCACCAACAGCCCTTACTCATTATTTCCAGACATGGAAGGAACTTTATATAGCACACAAATTTTATCTCAATTATGGATCATTTATGTAGAGACTGTAAGAATTTTAAAACTTGGTGTCTAAGTTTCTGAGCATTTCCCCATCTCTAATTATTCTCACCTTTACATATATTTATGTATATAGTTAAACAACTATAGCAGTCAGAGGACAGAAAAATCAGGAAACAAAGAAAACAACACATTGAATGGAGCTCTTCAAAAGCCTGGCTCCACACTGTGTGCACGACAAACAGAAGTATGCAGACGAGATGGAGCTGAGCAAGCTGCCTAAAGAAATTCCTTGCTGAAGCATACAGTATGAGTTCACAGGCTTACTGTGCCTGCTAAAGACATTAGTGACATCCTCTGTAAGGATGCCTTTAAATCAATTACAGTGGTTCGTCTGTGCTTTGAGAACACACTGCAACCATTTCCTCCAGTGACCCTTAAGCCTAAGTCCACCTCCCAGCTCCTCAGGGCTCAGCACATTGCTCAGCCATGTGTAGCCCTCACCCCACAGCAGCACAGCTGTGCCTACTACCAAAGCTGGCACTAGGCTGGTGGACCTTGGGCCGGTTCCATGGACTCCTGGCTGTGCCCTGCCAGCCCCATTGCATCTCTCCTCAGCAGCATCAGAGTGATGCTATGACTCCCAGCTCAGCTCCTGCACCCTGCAAGGCACAGAGGGATCAGCTTCACTAATGAACCTCAGGGAGTTCCTCACCGGAAGAAGAGTATCTTCAGGAAGCCTAAATGATACACCATGTACACTTAGAGACCCACTAAGCTTTTTACAAGGTAGGCTTTCCAGAGGAAGAATGACTTTTCACTGGAGGGTTGTAAGAATAGCAACTGAGTGCTGACCTGGGCACAGACAGGAGGGTGGAAAAAAATTTGGGGTTTTTTTTGTTTGTTTTTTTCTTTTTTTTTGGGGNNNAAATGAGAGAGAGAAAAAAAATTAAGACGTAAGATTCCTTTGTGAGACACATCTTAGGATTTGAGGTATTAAACAATTATTACAATTCTGAGGTTTTTAAACTACTAAAATAGTTTTACTCTTTTAAATATATTTAAAATAGTTTTACTGGATTTGAAACAAATCATGTCAAAGAACTTCAGGTCACTGTTGCATCCATCACCCTGTAGTGTCTACTGGTGCATGTTGGGTCTCTGGAAAGGATCTCATGAAGTGGAACTGGCAACTGAAAAAATAAGTTCAAATCCAGTCCTTTCAGTAGAGGCTTGGCAAGAAAAAAAATATCCTACAGACTTTTAATACAGTAAAGAATATAAATAATCAAACCAGTGGAGCTCACAGAAGCAAAATACAGACTAAAATAGCTCTGCCCAACTTCTTAATAGGCACCCAGAGACCACTCATGTCTCACATGCAGAAGAGAAAGGCATAATGTGAAGCAAGTTTAAGCCAGCAATATAAGAGCAATAGCAACCAACCCAGCTTCTCCGAGAGAAACTGAAATCACCCAAGGGGGCTGGAAAGGCAAGACAAGAATTTCAAAATTAGGAATTGTTAGGGTGGGTGGGGAAAAAGTCAAACTGTGGGTGGCTTATGATCAAATTCCTAAATACTTTCAGTCAGAACACATCTAGGGCTTCTGCTGCCTTAAGAGTCATATACCAAAGTTACGACAGGAGAAGGTAAACGCATAACTCTTAGAGGAAGAGCCGCAGGCAGGTGTTAGAGCACATTCATTCAGCCCTCGCCATGAGTGGTCCGAGGGAGCATCTCCCCCGTGAGCACCAGGAGGGCTCTGCCTGCGCGCTGCTGGGGCGGGATAAGCAGCGAGCAAGGACGCAACAGAGAAGAATAAAAGCTGCCATTCACACTGGCTATTTCAGACTCAGCCGCCTCCTGCCAGGCAGGTCCCCGCTCACAGCTGCAGGACCGTGGCAGATACCCAGCCGAGCTGGCATACAGGAATGCTGCACTAATTATTTGAGCGGGGGAATAAAAGGAAGGAGCCTGAACGTTCAGCCTTTGTACAGCAGCAAGTTGCCATGAGTGCTGCTTTGTCCACGGCCAGAGAGCCTCTCGGCAGCTCGGCGGGGCAGCGAGCCAGCGCAGCAGGGCCACAGTGAGAGTGACCGCCCGAGCCGGCTCAGCCCCCGGGGCAGCCGGGGGGCAGGAGGCGGCACCGGCGCCCCCGCCCCACCCGAGCTCCCGCGGGGCTGCCTCGGCAGGCACGGCGCTGCCCGCGCCATCACCGCCAAAACCACCGGCAATGCGCCCTGCGCGCACAGTCCCCGCACCCAGCACAGCGCATTCCCCGCTGCTGAGCTCATCCCGGCGCCCCTCGGTGCTGCCGCCGGCCCGGGAGCGGCCGGAACACCGCGGCCCCCGCTGGCCTGGGCCCGGGGCAGGCACTGGAAGCTGCCACTGTTCGTCCCCCTCGACGGCAAAGACCCGCGTTTCCAGGGAGGAATGAGCGGCAGGAGAGCAGCCCCTGAACGCTTTGCTGTGCCAAGGCAGCCCGAGTCTGCATGGCACACTCGTGCTCCCCGCGGGCGCAGGGTGATGCAGAAGCCCCCATCCTCCAGGACAGCATCATCCCAAGGCCGACTGCATCATCCTCGTGCATTGGGAAAGCGCCCGGACAGCGCCTGGCAGCGGCGGATGGGGCTTTTAGGAGGACTGTAGGATAGCACCCACACAGACATACCCCCACAGCCCCAAGGTCAGAGCCTGGAGACGGGAAGCTCCAGGAAATCGTAAGCACAAGGTAACACAAGGCACTCAAGTGCTGATTAATCATCCAGGAATGACTCGGGAAGGAAAGTCCCTGCGGTGGGGCTCGAACATACCAGAAATGGATTTCTGTTAAATGATGGAGGGATGGGGAAGAAAGGCATCCTCCTGCCTTTGCCACACTTTGCTGAGAAACACTTGGCTCAGCTTTTGAAACCAACTGACTCAACACAAACTACACCTCCCTCCTCTGGGCATGAGACAGGAGTGAAATGGGAATGATCCTCCACCAGGTCGGTGCTCCCCCTGGTCAATACATTTACTGCCATGGCACAGGAAGGCTTCACCTTTCCATCAGAGCGGGCAGCTACACCTGAGTCAGCAACACCACCGGCCAATTCACAGGAAACAAGTGTCACTTTAAGTAAGACATTAACATTTTAGTCAAATCCAGAATTGTCTAAGCCTCACATGAAATACTTGTCTAGGAATCTGATCAACTCAAGGTTGTTATTTCAATCAGGCATGCAAACAAAAAGTACCTCCTCACAATATATCATGTGCTTACACAACTAGAAAGCCAAGCCTCAATCAGCAAGGCTGAAGGGATAAAAACAACTGTAGAGCCAGAATTCTGCAAGTGACACAACAAAGCTATGAATTGTCTCTGAAGCGAGAGAGTGCTGGAACCATCTCTGTAGGATTAAGGTAATCCTAAATCTCACAGGTTGCTTCAGGTCTCATCAAGGTCAAAAACCTGTCTATTCAAGCAAAGACCTCCCAGGGGCTGGCAGAGGCACTAGGTGACAAGCCATTAGTGTTGTGCTGTATCTCACATTACTGAAGGAAGGTTACCAAGCTTACAAGCGAAGGACAAAGGGAAGGTCCACCCTCAGGTACCAGAGTGCATTGGAGATGAAAAGTTGCAAGACATATGGCTGGGGGGGAGACACCTCAATGAGACCAAAGAAGCAGCAAATAATCCAGAGGTTTGCAGACATCAGAGCGATCTCTGTGTTGCTAACAGCATGTTTACTCACACTGGGTGTAGGTCAAGATAGTTGTATGAAACAGCATGTAAAATCCTGCCGAGATAAATGAGCCCATTCAGATAGGGCTGTCTAACATCTTCTGCGCAACAGACGCCAGGCACAAAAGCTGCAATGGACAGACTTTCTGAAGCCAAAACCAACACATTAGAAATTATCAGAAGTGATTACTGTTTGGGGAAATCCTTGGCCACAACATACACTAAGATTCAGTTTTTCCATTTGAAACCAGAACTGCAGTAGTGACTGTGATTCACTGTGCACAGGGCTGTTTGAAGGAAATCCCCATTCATACAAGCCCTGCACAGCTCACCCCATCTCCACTGCACTCTGCAGCACCAAAGCACACAGGACAGAAGCACGCTTTGTGGTCTGATGTTCGTAACACATCAGAAAGCACCCCGCCAATTACTTTAACTGTGCAAAAGATTTGTGGTTTGTCTCAGTTTTGGTAGTCTCTGATTCTGAGCACGCAGCAGCACTTCTCTGTGCAGGCTTGTTTTGAGGCATACAGGCCCAGGTACCATGTAACAGATGCTCTGTAGCTCTCTGCAGCTTAATGACAGTTATTCCAGAAGGTATCAGCAGGTCAGCTATCTCTGTCCAACCATTTTCCTGAGAAGCAACAGGAAAAGTAATTAAACAGTAACATGCTACGCTGGGTTTGGCTGGACTAGAGTTAATTTTCTTCACAGTACCTGGTATGGGGATTGTTTTGGATTTGTGCTGAAAACCATGTTGATAACACAAGGATGTTTTTGTTACTGCTGAGCAGCACTTAAGAGTCAAGGCATTTTCTGCCTCTTACCCCACCAGCAAGTTGGCTGGGGGTGGACAAGAAGCTGGGAGGGGACAGCAGACCCCCACTGACACAAGGGATATCCCATACCATATGGAGTCACACTCAGCATAGGGCCAGGAAAAGCAAGAGGGAGATGTTTGGAGATGTGGCCTGTCTTTCACAGTAACCATTATGTGTGATGGAGCCCAGTTTTCCTGGGGATGGCTGAACACCTGCCTGTCCAAAGAAAGTGGTGAATGAATGCCTTGTGTCTTTTTGCTTATTAAACTGTCTTCATCTCAACCCATGAGTTTTCTCACTTTTACTCTTCCAGTTCTCTCCCCCATCCCACTGGAGGGGAGTGAGTGAGTAGCTGTGCGGAGCAGAGTTGCTGCCTGGATTTAAACTGTGACAAGCTGCAATTGCAGCCCCACTGTAGATAGGAACAGCTGCTTTGGAGATACCCCTCCAACATCTGAGTCATTTCACCAGTTCATTTTGACATTCAGACACAGCACACACTCTGAACACAAACACACAGCACCAGAAGCAGCTCTGCACTCACTAACACCAGCCATCATCCTGCCTCTGAGCTCCAGCCACTGCCACAGCATTGCCACATGAGTGCCCATCAGGATGGGGTGACGCATCTGCACAAGCCAGGCTGCTTTCTGCAGCTGCACACCAAGTGAGGATGCTCAGGACACAGTGACTACAAACACATGCATGGGCCAGGAAAGCACTGCTGCTTTTTTAGGACCACTATGAAGATGTCTTAATGTGTCTGCATATAAGCCAGACAGATTTAATACCTCATGAGCTTTCACATACACACACCTATTCTTCCCTCCACTGGAAACCACGACCATCCCTTTGCAAGAAGGAGGAATGTAATTTTCTTCCCATAATGTTAATTCTTAAATGGAAAATATTCAGTGCAGCTGCTTCTTGAAGGAGGAAGCTTTCCTCTCTTTTTGGTGAAACAGTGAAGTTGTTTGAACACATTTTTGTATACTTGTGCAAACCAGCAGTAAACACACTTCCATCTGCAGATCACACAAGGCTCACCCCTGCACGGTGGCGATTTAAGCCCTGTGTGTTTAACATCCCACACACGACACCACTGTGTTTATACAGTTTCAGCTACAAGCCGCTAACATAAGGAATAGATGCTTGGCTTGAGGCCCAGGTAATTCATCCAGCAGTGGCAGCCACTATCAGACAGTCCTCTTTTGAGAGGAGCTTTCATGAGCAGCAAAGCGGCGGTGAATCTGCAGGGGCACAGTCTGCACGGGTGGTCTCTTAAGCACCTTAAAGAGGACCATATGGGATTAATGGTACAGCCTGAGCACACATTATCCCCAGCTGTGTGATGCGTGTTCATGAGACCATGCACCCACTCCTTCTACTGACTGCACAGCAAAGCTTTGCTTTAAATGTGTGTGTTTTGCATTGCCCTGAGTACTCTGAGGGAACTCTTCATCTCACCCAAACTGCCATGGGCTGGCTGGCCTCCACCCCTGGAGCTACCCTCCTGCCCTGTGGTCCTGTGCCATACAAGTGCTCTGCTCACTGGCCATCCTACCACTTTTCCCCCCCCCAGGTTGCTCCTAGCAAGAGGCAGAAGCAGCTCTGCTTATTTGACACCATCAGCCTAATCCAACTTTGTCGGGAGCTGCTCAGCCGTAACAGCCTCTGGCTGCTAACAGCATTTACGAACTAGCCAGCATTCAGAGGGACACCACCTTTTTGTCTCCAGAGGCTGGTCTTCAAATCTTCCAACTAAAAGCTTCACACAAGTGTTTCCAAACTTCAGAAGCTTGCAGCTCTCCCTAGTCTTCAGGGACAGCATCCACCACACACATGCTGACCAAGCAGGGTGCAGGCAATTACCCAAATCTTCACCAGCTGCAAGATCTCATTTTTAATCTGCAGCCTCACATTGTTCACATTTGCAAGCCTATTGTATTTCGCATTTTTTAACACAACAAAAAATAAAGCGCTGGCTCTAGGGGCAATTTTTCTAGAACTGGAATAGTTGCAGCAACATCAAGCTATGCTGCTCTGCCTGATCTCCCACATCTCTTGAAGTTACCCACCAGGTTTGGTTAGTGTTAAGCCACCTTGTTTATTAGCAATTCCTCCATTTCACCATGAAAAATGTTTAGTAGCATGCTACTTCCTCCATCCAGACAGAACAGGAGCCCCACACATGTTTATCCTACTCCTTGATGAAGACTGGGCTGCTTCTTTCAGCTTCTACATTTGACCTTGAATACTCTTGCTGTCCAGGTAGTGCTTCAGGAGCCTGAGTTACTTATCTTACAAGTAGAGTAAGAAATATTCTGCAGCTTGTTAAAGCCTATATTTAAGTAATAAAGCTGGTTAATTAAATATTTGAGCTTCCTCTGCCTTAGGCTATGCTTTCTACCAATAGCTGCAGCACTTTGTGTCAAGTAGTTAATTTTTATTCCTTGCAATTAAAACTTGTCAAAGTGATATATTTACCTATATCAGAAGAAGTATTTCTTTACTCTTTAAACACTGAACTCAGAGCTAGGCTAAAAAACCACAGCAAAATGTGAAGTGGATCTGTTGAAGTAGGGTTTTATGCCACTAACTTCAGAGGACTTCCCAGGCTGAGTCAAGTATTGTTCAGCAGAGCTTTCTACCCAGGAAACCCCAGACATCTCCACTGTTTCCAGGGCCTGAACTAGCAGCTCCTCACTGAAGTCTGCTGCTCATGGTGCTTTCACAGCAGAGCAAACCATCCTCATGAGATGACCCTCACAGAGTGTCTCCAAACTGCTTCCTTCCAGAAAGCTGTATGCTGGAGTATATTCAAGTGAGGATCCTGACAGCAATGTGGTTAATTCTCTGGGACAAGGTCATTGCAATACCCTTGTCCAGGAGTTCCACATGCTCCTATCCCTATGACTGCAGATGTCTGCAAGTCATTAGCATGCTCAGCAATGCTCACTGAGCAGCCACGGATCATCCGGTGCGACAGCGCCAAGGGCAGGGCTGAGCCACCATGCTGTACAGTGGCTGTAAGCTGAATGCAATCAGGGCTTCCTCACTCCTGTCTTGGGGGAGAACCTGAACCACTGGAAGACTATCTCAGGCTCTTCTAATTTTTTGGGATGCCAAAAACATAACTGGCTACTTGGGAGCTGCACCTGTTTCTGCATGGCTCTGGGGAACCTTAGGGACACTGCAGCTTAGGGCCATGGGAATCTGCAGGCGTTCCTGGGTAGCCTGACATTGTGGGCTCTCAAGTAGACACCTCACTTGGTCTTCGGTGACTTGATTGAGCTGGCAAACCTTGCTCTTGCTCAGCACTCAGGTTAGGACAGAGAAGTACTATTAGAACAGAAGCTGGTTTATCAACATGCAGCCAACCTTTGCCAGTCAGGGTCTTCAACAGCAGCTGTACTGGGTGGGGGAAAGTCACCCTCCTCCCTTCAGCCACCCATGTGGATGTAGCTGTTCAGTTGTCCAGCACATATGCTGCTCATCCTCTGTTAAGAGCATCAAACTCCCTTCAGCAAGCACAAGATACCAGAAGGCTATGTAATCACAGAGCACTGAGAGCATTAAGATGGTACCACTATAAAGGGTCCTGTGGTCCCAGTTTAAAAGCCTCCATGTCTTTGTCCTGACTACTGACAGCCGCACTGCTGAGCTGGGGCTGTGGCTCTGGAAGTCCCTGCCCTTTCAAGTGTCACCACAAACTTCCTTGGCAGTCACCAGCCTAGTTTTTCTCCTACTTCATAGCTGCATTTTTACCACATGCCTAAAAGAGTTACCAAAAGAATTAATCCTCAGAGACTACTAAAGCTGTTTCCATTTGACTTTTAATTAGATCATTGATCTTGTTCTAGCGGTTACATTAGCTATCGGGTATTTGCATGCAACCACAGCCAGAACAAAGCTGAAACAACATGATTAGCATCCCCAGCCTTCCCACAGCTGGTAAGTTACGTCTGCTCAGACACCAGTTCTTCCCCCACAAAGGAGTTTGATAACAAGCCATGTCTAAGCACAAGTGACAACTGCTCAGAGAGCCACTACAACTGAAGTGACACCAGCAAACAGTAGCTCTGCATGAGCATTCAGGTGCTGGAGAAGGCTCAAAGGTGTCTGGGCTTCAGATTATTTGGGAGATTGACAAGCAGAATTACTTTGAATCTTGCAGAGAGAAGGAAACCCTGCAGAAATTCACTGTCTAGCTGTGATGGTGAGGTAACACTTGATATCTTGCATCACCAGGACGACAGTTAGACATCAATTTTGTTTAGCAAGCCAGCGTTTCCTGTTCTGTAGCAAGGATCAAAAGCAGGCAGATTAATCCAAGATTTGTGTCTCACTCCATGGCAGATACAAGGCATATTTGTTATACTGCCAGTTCCAAGCAAGGAAGATGCATCAGAGACAAACGCTGGACCCTACAAACACTCCCCAGCCCAGGCTCTTTGCTCCTGTGGTCCAAGACCAGGGGAACCTGCTCCTACCACTCACTTTATAACAAATGGAGGATCTGCACAAAGGTAAAGTTCATCTCCAAGATGCACTTAGCACTGAGACCTAAACTGGTTCCAAGACCCAGCTTGCCAGTATTTCCCTATGGAAAGTCCACTGAAACTGTTGCACCTACTACTGCAAGGTTGTGAGAAAAGGGAATGCAAAACAGTTAATTACACCAATTAAAAGAAGCATAGATGGAGCATGTTAGTATCTAGCCAAGGGGAACAGAATTTCCTCTTCTGTGTTTGAATAACCTTCAGACGCACATATCATGGATGTTTGCTCAGCACAGCCCTGTATGCTGTGCCTTCTGCTGCAGGGCTCCAGAGCAGACTTTCAAAGCTGTATACATAACATAGCTCACCAGTTGCCACCTACAGCTCAGTTTGGGCCCACCAACCACGACAGTGCCCTTTCATATAGGCTTAGAAATACACACAGACACATGCATTGTCTTCTCACAAGAGTGGCAACAGACTAATCAAAACCAGTAGGCAGCCACAAGCACAGAGGGTAGCCCAAAATCGCCATGGGCTGCGAGCCGTGGAGGAAAGCTGCTGCCAGCATCCTACTCCCAGGTCAGGCTGGGGCAGCCCCCAGGTCCAGATGTGCTCACAGCACCCATGCAAAGCACAGGAGCTGGTGTTTCAGAGCAGCTTTTAACAGCTCAGCGCAGAGTTCATCATGCAGGTTTCAGCATAGAAAGCTGAAATCTCAGATTTCAGCACAAAAATCGTGTGGAAGTGCACTGGCCGTGGGCTAGCAGGAAGGGTGGCTCCACCACTTTCAGCTGCTGCTTTGCAGCAGAGCAGCCGTGCAGAAGGACGTGGTGAGTGTTACAAATGCCTGCACCCCACCCAGGCAAGCAGGAGGCAGCAAGAGTCACCCCAGCAGTGCGGGGAGAGCAGAGGGCAGCTGACCACCTCTGCCTGGCTGCTCAGCACACCATGCCAGCACCATGCACAGCAATGCGTCTGGGCAACACTGGGACATGATGCTGTGACAGCCCTTGCCCAATTTGTCCTTCTCAGCAGGCAGCCTGCGTGTCAGCATGGAAGGCTGTGCCCACCTCACCCTCAGAGGACCGATCGTTTGGGAGCTGTGCTGCCATGCAGCCTGGCCAACTCATGCTGGAGTAATTCAGCGCACTGACAAATAAATGCTGCATGATTTATGGCATGGCCTGAAGCAAGGGAGAAGGAGACGCAGCCCATGATGTCACTGCAGCCCACAGTCATTTTTGTGCTGTTACTGGGTAACATTGGCAGGAGAGGTCATGCAACCTGCTGCTGCTGTTAGATGAAAACAGCTTATCCCTTTGCAAGAAAGACCCCAGCCTGGATCGTCAAAGCTCTGCCACTACCAACTTACCAGACTGATCAGTAAAACTTGCTATACTTCAGTGACCCAGAGAAATCAACTCTGAAGGTATCTGCTGAATTTATGCTTTCCAATTACAGATTGTCTTCTGTATTTATTGGTTCCTTCCCATTAGATTAGCTGTCTGTTTCTGAGGGTTGTAAGGAACAGCAGAGGACCATCACCCCTCTGATTCAGGGGAAGAATTCCACTAGCAACCAGACAGTACAGCGGTATGTGTGGCCACTTCTCAGACAGTTTAGAGGGACATGGCTGTTTTCTTTCAACAGCAGTATCAGCAGGAGGTCCAACTAACCCCAACCCATCACACCAAGGGAGACAGGACTCAGCTGCTCCACCCTCTGCCCACCCTCAGGCAGCCCAGGGCAGTGTCTGCTGGGTTACTCAGGGCAAGGGAGGATGTGTCAGGCAACCCTTGCTTCCCCAGGAACTTGGGCAAAGCTTCATTTGGCTGCTGTTTGAAGTGGCCTAGCTCGCTCTGGCTAACATAAAAAATCCAGTTTATTCTTGCAGTGGCTGTATGACAGTTGCAATGTACTACCCCAGTAGGAACTAGACATTGCATACATCTCACTGCAGATGATAGACTTCAGCTACTCACAGCAGAATAGTGCTTACACAAGGAATTGCAACCCATTAGCTCAACCCAAACCCCACCACACCAGATCCAATCCTCACTATGACATATCAGATACTATATAGACAGCTTCAAAGCTCAAAATTAGTTGCAGAAGGGACAGAAAGTCAAGCTCACAGACAGGTTAGAGACCACATCAGAGCCCAGAGAACCATCTGGTTAAGATACAACACACACTTACTACAAAAAATTCTAGTTCTGTACACAAAGGCATCTCCTAATGATGACCTCGAAGAAAATCCTCCCTATTAGATTACAGAGCACTGATTCCTCCTCAGGAGGAACACAAACAGGCAGATTGCAAGCCACAGAAACTTTTGCCTTGGGGGGAAAAAAAGAACACCGGCACCAAGTCCCCAGAAGCAAGACCCAGGGGAAAAACTCACTATAGCTTCATTGCATTAATCCAAATGAGCAGGCAGAGCTCACTTAGCCCATTGCACAGAACCTCAGATCTCAGTTGACAACTCTGAACCCGAGGTCAAGTTTCTAAGAAGAGCAAGGGGAGCTCCCCTCACCCCACCGAGTGGGTGGTTTCAAGAGGGTGGGCGAGTATCCGCTTCTACCACACACACACACCCCTATTACCACAGCAAACGAGAAAAGATACAGAAGTCCAAGTTTTACAGATACAGTATTTTCATGAAAACTGCTACTCTTATTTCTCCAAACACCACCACCACCATTAGCATTTATGATTCTGTTTTTCTTGCCACATCCTGCAGCTACTGATCCTCACCTATTTCTACCCACAGGCACCTACAGGTTTCTATACAGAAAGCCTGGCTATCTCACCAACAGCCAGAGCCAGGGTTAATGCTTTGTAAGCAAGGGCCACTGTCACAGGCTCTTCAGACACACTGGCACCAAGCACTAACAGTGCCAAACCCCAGGTCACAGAGCTCTGCATCTCTTACTGCAATGACTTACAGATCAGGTGCCATATGCAGGAGCTGACTATCATGCCAGGCAGTAAAGGAAGACAGTCCAGCTGATGCTGGTGGCAGGGACCTGGCGAGTGACACAGTACGGCAGAGGTTTGTTCACACCACATTACCTGCATCTAGTGAGCTTGCTAAGCATGCATTCAAGGTCTAAACCTGGCAGACCCTTGTTTGGGGCCTAAACGAGCTGCATGTCAAAGTCTGTTTCTGAGGGGCAGAGAGAAAACAGAATTCCTCTGCAGCCTAGGGGATTCAGAGACCATTGTTTTACTTCCCATCGCTTGGAGCAGACTACACAGAACAATGCTGGCAACATAGCAGCACGGCCACACACAAGGCAAACCACCTCCTTAGATTCCAGTTGCAGGGTAGAAAAGAGTTATTCTAACCCGTTTAGATTTAAACATCCCCATGTAAGTCAATACAGGATATGGCATTAAAACATGGAGCAGTTAGCTCTTCAGTCCTTCTTGAATAGCTGGCATAGCATTCAATGCCTTAAATGAAAAAGCTGTTTAGCACATTAGTCTAACCAGTCCCAAATAATTTTACTGAAGTTTGATCGCTTTACAAGTTTCCGCTCATATGTAAAAGAATGCAAGAACAGTCTGTGTAAGCTACCTTAAAGTTTCCTGTAACTTGGAACTAATAGTTCAGGCAAAGGCACTTTTTCATTAGACCAGCAGTCCAACTATTGAAACAGAAGGTCCTAAGGAGACCAAGTACTCTCTGAAGCTGAAGCCACCTCCAGTTTCCAGCAGCAAGGTCCACGGTCAGTCTATCAGAAACTATTTTCAAAGGGAAGGATTAAGTGCCACATTTCCAAGAAGCAGAAATCTGCTTCCAAGCCAGACTGGATATTTTCCAGAAAAGAGCCTCCAGGGAAGTAACAGATAAGCAGCAGACAAAATGCAAGTGTATTTTGACTACCTCCTTATGATGCGTTAATAGAACACCAAGTGAAACAGAAGGGCCCTAAATGTACACAGGCTGAAAACACCATTTTCTTTTTTTAAGTTTTCAAGCACCTAGCTCTAGGTGTTACGGTACAACACATTCACCAAGTTTTAGAATAAACTAGTTTTCCTCTAGAAATGCAAGATTTGTTTTGTCATTCTTCAGTGTACCAACAGCCTAGGGAAGGAAGTTGGTTTTCAATTATTTTCCTAAAAATGAGATTTCCATAAGGTACTCAGACTCACAGGTCAAGCCACTTTCAACCTTTAGCACATGCTGGAGGTCTGTGCTACAGACCACAGTGCATGCATCAAGAACTTGGTCATTAACCAAAACCCCACCCGATACACATGTTAGGCTTGGTCAGAGACAGCAATACCAGAAGTACTCCCACAGCTGGGACATGCCAAGACCACCAAAGTCTCCATGAGGCAAGTACCAAGAGACCATGATTATAACACCATCCCCACTTCATCCATCACCTTCCTGGCATAACTCAACTCCATTCAGGCACTGCCTGGAGACTTGGGACCACCACAAAGACACACCTGAAAACAAACTACTCAACTAGCCAAGTCCGGCACCAGATGCCAGTGCCATGGCTGGAGACCTGCCACTTGACATCCTGCTGTTGCAAGGCAAACCAGGTCAGCTCACTTACCTGGTGAAAAGTATAACTTGGCAGAAAAACCACATTTTTTCAGTTTGATCAATCTGACTCTGGCAGCCCAAGACTGCAGTTTTACCCACCAAGCCAGCTTCCTCCACAAGTGACACAAGGCTTCTGGGCAAGCAGTAGCCATGAGAACACTGTCAACAGGCACTGAGCAGCATCAGAATACACACCTATGACCTGCTGGCTGCAAGCTTGGGCACAACTTGGTACAGAGCCCAAAACCACTTGCCAGACTTGAGACACCCAACTGCTCTGTTTCAAAGCTAAATCAGTTGACTCCTATTGCCAGTTATCAGAGTTTCTATGGACAAGCTCAGTGCCAAATCAGCTTCAATTCCCCTCCCTGCTCTGCTAAGTAATCTGTAGAGTCAATCAGCCCCTTCAGCCAAGAGCAAAGCCCTTGTGCTCTACATTCCTGGCATCCTACTCTCAGTGCCTGTCATGCCGCATGCCACTCAGCACCCAGGAATCTGCAATTATCTCAGTCTAGCAGACAAGGAAAAAAGCTAGACTTAACACTTGTTAACACTTGAGCAGCACAGCAGCCACCTCATGTTGAGCAGAAGGCTCCATGAAGTCACCTGCCCTCACAGCAACTTTTTCAGAGTGTTCAGTCCCACCTTTGCTGGATGGCACAAAGCACCGATGTGTTTCACAGCCTTTTGTACAGTAGATTACACATGCAGTCAAACTTGCAGTGAAGCAAAGGCACTTCATGCCTAGAAGAAAAGGCTCCTGAAACTACCAAAAGACTGAGCAGAGGCTAAAAAAGGGGTAGCAGCAGCAGGAGAGGTTGGGCTGGTACATGCAGAAAACGGTTGTGGTCAGACACTGCAAATTAAACAGAGTTCTCTGTATATAAGCAGATTTATGTTAAATGGACAAACACTGAATGCCAAAAGCTTGCTACTGAAAAGGTTTTAAATGTGGTTGTAGTATAGCAGCAGTAGCTGAGCCATAATACATGGCTTCGAAAATGTTCCTGGAAGTTAAATAATAACTGGAACAGGCACTGCATCCACTTAGCAGAGGTCTGATGGCATTATTAATGCCAGAAATCCAGCAGGCGCAGCTGTCAGGTTTTCCCAGTTGATTTGGCTCAGAGCTGGCCCTAAACACCCCAGGCCTTAAAGAACAACCTGGTCATAAAAGTTCTCCACCTAAAGCCCTTACTGTTTGGCGGTTTTTTTTTCACTTTAGTTTCAGGGCCTGCAATAGCCCTGGTTTTGTTCAGCAACACAGAACAGACTAAACAGTAGAAACAATAAGAAAGCTTCAAGTTCTTCAGAACCTGCAGTGAGAAACACAGCAGGGGCAGGTAGTGATCCCAGCAGATGCTGTGCCTGCAGAAGAGGTGACGAGGGCTTCAGCCCTTTAACCCAGCAGAGCACTGCAAGGCTTACCCAGAACATCTTTTTTGGAAAGGGCATTCAGGATGTTTTTTCAGGACTGGCTCCATTTATCCAGGACTGTACAGTAGGGCTCCTGTGCTACCTCTTGGCTCCAGCTCAGGTGGCACAGCATGGATGGGGATACACAAACCTTCTTGCAGAGGCTGGGATATGGCCAAGACATTAGTAGTCATAGTCATTCCATTCTACCAAAGCTTCCAGTTTTCTCAGGGTTTGTTTGGGGTTTTTTATTTGGTTTTTTTTTAATTGCCAACACAATGCAAGTAAGCTACAAAACAATGAGACATGTCTTAAATTATTACAGCCACCCTATAGCTCAGTCTAATCCTGTAAAGGAGCTGAGCTGCTGCTGCAGCAGCATTTCTAGAAAGGAAGTCACTAGAAGCCAGACCTGACTGGACTAACCTTGATCTCCCAAACCCACGGCCCTCGGGAAGTCCCACAGACAAATAGGAAGGCAGTTGGAGCAGCAACATTTTTCTAGGGCAAACAATACACTAACAGAGGAATGCTGGCCTGGTGTTAGTGTCGTGGCTGTAAAGAGCTAGTCCAGCAGCTGCCACAGAAAGGTGAGCTCCGATGTTAGCAAAAGCTCAGCCCAGAAGTCAGCAGCTGCAACCCGAACCCCACTGTGTGAGAAGGGAATTCATCTCTAAGTAAACAATTAGCACCAGCTCCATTCCCAGCTGCAAGTACATTAACTGTTCTGCCCTGGGAGGATAATCAGCCACTCAGGACACAACAGTAATCACTACTTGTCCAAAGCTGGTTTTTCACATTAGTAGAGTGTGCAGCTTCTCCATCTAGCCACGGGTTTCCAGAGATGGCTAGATCTTCTGCTCCAAACGGGAGAAGTTTCTATTTTCTTGCTATTTTTGCTAAAGTGTTTGAAGAGAAACAGCTTTCACTTTGGCCAAGAGTTTTAGACAATTGAGCAGAGCTACACTCACCCAAATTCAGCTGTGCAATTCATCGAGGCCAGTCATCAGGAGGGAATAGTTAGAGTTATCTGGCAGAGAGCTAGAAAAGGCAGTCACGTTCCTTCCCACAGATCTCTCAGGCATTCAAATTACTGCTTTACAGACTAAGTTGTGGCCACACCTGAGCTATTCCCAAAACGGTCACCGCATGCATTCCTGGGGGATCACGCGAAATCCGACGTGCACGCCAGCAGCTTTCGTTTCCTGCACAAGCCACCAGTTATCTACTGATTACACGCTCCAATATGGCACGGGCAGGCAAATCTCATGCCAGCAAGGGTGGCAGGAGCTCAAAGCACCCGTTGCCTGGGGTTAGCAGGGTTCCTTGTACATTTCCTACCGCAGCCGAAAGATTGAGGAGAAAGGGCAATCCTGTTCAAAAGCTGTAACTATGCTTAGGCAAGCACCACTGCTAAACTGAACACTGGCATCATCTGCTGGGCTGTGGTGAGCAAGAAAAATCTCCTCACTCTCCTGCACTACCTGCGGCAGCAGCTATCTCCGCACAGCCGTGAGAGGCTGGCTCCAGCACCCTGCCAGAGCCCAGGTACGCCCGGCTAAAGCGGGCATCGCCCCAAGTCGCATCTCCTGCCGGGCTCCTGGAAGGCTCAGTGCCTGGGGAAACTGGCTGCACAGGGAGAGAACGTGCTTTAGCACCGGCTTTCTGCAGGGAAGACCTGAGAGCGAAGCCTCATCTATGGAGCAGAGATCGGGAGAGAGGCGGAGGAGCACAGGAGCGCAGTGCCTGCCCCGGCAGCCGAGCAGAGGGCAGCCCCACGGCACACACAGCACTGCCAGCCCCGACCCCGGCCTGTGGGGCAGCCCCACGGCACACACAGCACTGCCAGCCCCGACCCCGGCCTGTGGGGCAGCCCCACGGCACACACAGCACTGCCAGCCCCGACCCCGGCCTGTGGGGCAGCCCCACGGCACACATCGCTCTTTAAACATAGAAGCGGCAGCAACTCCTCAGCCCCCACCACCCTGAACCCACCACGGCTCCCCCAGGCAAAGGTCCGGCGCAGGGAAAAAAAAAAAAAAAGACCACAACAAAATGAGAAAACAACAAAAGCCGCCCGCCGGAGACGCACTCACCGATGGAGACCAGCTTGATGCTCTCTCGCTCCAGGAACTCGAGAGCCACCGAGACGTTCTCCAGCTGCATCTGGCGAAAGGTGGGCCGCTGGTGGTACTTGCGGTACATGCGCTTCTGGCTCAGCACCTCCAGCAGCGCGATCAACCGCAGCCCGTCGCTGAGGTCATGCTGCAGGTTCCCGATGCGCTTGTTGACGCAGCGCAGGTGCTCGTTGCACCAGCGGGTGAAGGTGTTCTGCTGGATGCGCTTCCACGGCGCGTCCTCCGCCAGGTCCTTCTCGGTGGCCGGCATCTCTCCGTCGGGATCGGCCGCTCTGCGCCCGCCCTGGCCCCGCGCCTGCGTGCTCATGGCCGGCTCCGCCTCCTCGCCTCGCCCCGCTGCGCTGCGCTCCGCCCGCGCCCCGCCCGGCCGCGCCCGCCGCCTGCGGGGAGAGAGGGAGGGAATGAGTGAGTGCGGCGCTCTGCGGCCGTCCCGCTCCTCGATCCTGCCGCTGCCGCCCCCGCTGCCCCGGCCCGCCCGCTCCGCGCTGTGCCGCTGCTCCCCAGCTCTGCGCGGCCCCGCGCCCGCAGCCAGGCTTTATCCGCCGGCAGCGGCACGCCCTCGGCTGCACCGGGCAGGGCTGGGCTGTGGGCAGGGCTGGGAGAGTCCCTGAAGTAACTGGGCCCCCCGCGGGGCCGACCGTCACCTGGCCGAGGCGCCAGGGCGCGGCCCCGGGGCACGGGCGGGAGCGCGACCCCCTGGCACCGGGGCACGGGCGGGAGCGCGACCCCCTGGCACGGGCAGGAGTGCCATCCCCTGGCATGGGCAGGAGCGCGACCCCCTGGCACGGGCAGGAGCCCCCTGGGGCACCGGGGCACGGGCGGGAGCGTAGCTGGCCTGGCGCTGGTGCCCGGCCGGGGTGCAGCCCCCTCGCCCCGCAGACACAACCAGAACCCGCAGTGGGAAGAGCGCAGCCCCCGACCCGTCGGCGCACCCCCACCACAGCCTCTCCCGGGTAGCGCAGGTCAGGCCGCCCGCCGGGTGACGGCCGCGGGTAGAGGCACCCATGGGGGGTGACGCAGCGCCGGGGGCTGCAGAGCCCGGGCTCTGGGCTGGGGGGATTCCATTCTGCACAGCCCGGGCCCGGAGAGGCCGAGGTTGCGCCCACCGGATGCGGTGCTACTGAAGGACAGCAACTTCTGTGCTGACACACGATTTTATCGGCCATTTGAAGGAAACAGCATCTTCTAAAAGCAGTCAATTAAAGCTTGAATTCTTGGGGGTTCTCTCTTCCCCCCC